>CM042441.1:29032027-29482027 GCA_023631565.1 Gymnocephalus cernua | reverse complement strand
GGGGTCGCGTACTACAACCCTGAAGTGGAATTATTGTTTGATAACAGGGCGTTTCCTTTTAAGTAGAATCCAAATTCATAATATAATTGGTCTCATATTTGACACTTTGACAGGCTTTTACTTTGAAACTATACATCAGAATGTCTTCATACTTACTAGGTCACACCATGGGGTCGTGCACTTTAATCCTGAAGTGGAATTATTGTCAGATAACAGGGCGTTTCCTTTTAAATTGAATCCAAAATCATAATATAATTAGTCTCATATTTGACACTTTGACAGGCTTTTACTTTGAAACTATACATCAGAATGTCTTGATACTTACTGGGTCACACCATGGGGTCGCGTACTACAAACCTGAAGTGGAATTATTGTTTGATAACAGGGCGTTTCCTTTTAAGTAGAATCCAAAATCATATGCAATTATTCTCATATTTGAGACTTTGACAGGCTTTTACTTTGAAACTATACATCAGAATGTCTTGAAACGTAATGGGTCACACCATGGGGTCGCTGACTACAACCCTGAAGTGGAATTATTGTTTGATAACAGGGAGTTTCCTTTTAAATTGAATCCAAAATCATTATACAATGAAGTCTCATATTTGACACTTTGACAGGCTTTTATTTTGAAACTACACATCAGAATTTGATACTTCATGGGTGGCAATATGAGGCGGTGTTAGTCTACTATTACCCTGAAGTGAAATTAGTGTGTGGAACAGGGCCTTGTCTTAAGAATACATTTGTAAATTATTTTAGCTTTTATTTTGAAAGTACCACAATTCCGTACATTTCCTTTGACGGTATTTGCTTCCATTGACTGTCTTTCGCTATGTACCCGACGAATGCTTTTATTTTGAAATCAGCTCTGAGACGCTATTACCGTAAATCTACTATAATCACGTCCAGCAAAAAACTGTCGGCTGGCTCATGTCATTCGCGATGTGTCGGATGGCTTGACCGCAGACTCCCTCTCTCTCTGTCTCCCTATTTTGTTTTTTTGGGGGGAGGAGGCATTTTCGGCCTTTACTTTTATAGGAAAGCTGAAGACATGAAAGGGGAGAGAAAGGGGGGGAATGACATGAAGTAAAGGGCCGCAGGTCGGAGTCTAACTGGTGATTTACACAGGCTGCGTAACCGCTGCGGAACGGCTCCGGAACGTCGGCGGAGTCAATCGGTTTCCATTAAAGTCAACGTGTGTATTTACACCAGCTGCATAACGTCTGCGTTCCGACTCCGGCACAGCTCCGGCGGTCGCAGCCCTGCGCATCAGATACGCAGAGCTTCTATTTTTGCCGGACGCCGGAGCTCCGCAGCAATTCAGCACAAGGCAGATAGTGCGGGACAGGAAGTCGAGCACAGAAACAAAATAAAACATCCGGTTAACTTTCAAAATAAAATACACCGTGCTCACGAAGGATCATATTTCTCTTCACTCCACCTTGAAAACATGGCACGGAGTTGTTTCCTCTCTACTCCTCTGGATGGAAACAAACTCTTGTTGTGGTTCTGTTCCTGGAAACTCCAACCTGTTATATCGCGTGATCATACGTGAATTTGCGAGATCTCGTGGGTCCAAGACTTCAGCTGGCCGCAGCCGTTCCGCAACAACTCCGGATCCGGTGTGAATTGGGACCACGGAGACGTTCCGCAGCGGAGCCGTTCCGCAGCGGTTACGCAGCCTGTGTAAATCACCAGTAACCTGGCCCGCTGCGTCGAGGACTAAACCTCTATATATACCGACTGAGCTATCCGGGCGCCCTCTTTCTCTTTTAATCTGTTATTGTTGTTGATGACAAGTGAAGGAGCTTTCTCAGAGATATATATATAATTTTTTTTTTTTTTTTTTTTTTTTTTTTTTTAAATATATCCTAGGCTATTTATTTCAGTTAATTGTCATTTACATGTTTTTCAGCTGTATATTTTCAAACTGAGAAGTAAACCCTGTCTTTGGATTTCATAAAAGCTTGTGAAAAGTGGCTTTGACTTAAAACTTTAGCCCACTTTGTAAAAAATACAGAGATATGATTTTTAGTCCTGGACTAGTGGAAGATCTGATACAAATCTGTGTGTGTGTGTGGGGGGCGGGGGGGGGGGGGTATTTGGAGGATTTTGATGCTAGGGAGTGTGGCAAGCTGGTTTAGCCAAGGCCAAAGGGGAAGAAGGCCAAATTACAGGTGATCTGAGGGGCATGCAACAGCAGGGGGGGGTGTTTAAGACTTTGAGCCATGAAATGTGTTCAGGGAAGCACTTTGAAACAGTAACACTTTCTATTTTGAAATGTTTTACTTAAAATGTTTTAGTTTGGCAGCTCAGTGAAGCACTTTAAACATATATATATACACACATATATATATATATATATACACACATATATATATATATATATATATGATTATGCTTCAACTAAAAAGTATTTACCTACACCTTATTGTTGTTTAAAATAATTTACATAATATACATGAATGTATATGGAGCGTGATAAAAAGGTGATCTCGAAATTGTGGCGTTAATGGTGACGCAAGGAAAAATTTGGGTGCACCTAAATTTTGTGCTGGTGCACCTAAATAAAAAAGTTAGGCGCACCAGTGCAACCAAGGCAACAAGTTAGTGTGGAGCCCTGCCCTAGGGGCCCCGGACCCTCTGTTGAAGATCTCCGTCTTAGACAACAGCACCACTTTGACCTTGCTCTCCCTCTTTCAGGTTTATATCTGGATAGGCAGTGGTACTTCTCATCAAAGTCACTCCGATCAGGATTTTTGGGGCTGATCACCGATTACTGGAAGACGTATCGGCCGATACCGATCGCTTTTACGAACTGAAAATTACGCCATTACGTAACAGTCACACATATTTAGATGTATCAGGAATTGTTTGGCTTTTTGTCCTAGCTCAAAATCTCCTTTCAATCACTGCAGATATTTCTTCAGCGCACACACACGCACACACACACACCGGAAAACCGCTGAGTGAGTGGCACTGGAGCTGCAACCCTCCGTTCTGCCTTAGCGTTAGCTAACTTTGAAAACTCCTCATACTCCTTTCCGTGACTAACCTTCAAATGTCTGATGAGGTTGGTGGTGTTGAAATGTCTTTGGAGCTTTCTGCCTCGTGCTATTTCCTTGGCACACACGTTGCAAATTGTCTTTTTCCCAGATAGCAATGAGTCGGCGCACCACCGGCAGTGCTCCAGAGGCAGTAGAAGCGTCAGAATGGCGTAATCGCAATCACGTTTGCCGGCGCACCACTGGTGGCAGCCGCCTTTTAAAAGCGGTAGCCGTCTTCCTACTGCGTTCGTTCCGCGGCCGGCCCGTGGGCCAATCACTGTTCTGCCGCCGTTTAGACACCTTGTAGAACTGCCAGACTGGTGAATGTAGGGAGGCCGCCATTTTAGCTCCATGTAGAAAACGTTCTCACGAGTAGTGCGTCATCTGATCGGCCTATCCGATCGGCCTTTATGGAGACCACCGATCAAACTATTTAAAGCCATTATCGGCCGATACCGATCGGTGACCGATCAATCGGAGCACCCTTAATCAAAAGGCACATGTAAGTCAATGCACTACAGGCAAACCTTTACCCAAAATAAATAGGTTAACTAATGAGTAGAACATGCAAACACATGCATGACCTTAAATCAAATCAAATGAAACCTGTAAGGACAAAGTATTTTACTGAATCTTTGAACTTTGGTGGCTCAGTAACAACTTTGGCTAAAAGAATGCTCAAACTTCTCCCCATGAAATCACTGTCTTAAAAAAGACGAAATAATTAGTTGAGAAACTATTCCCAACTGACCCACCCAAAAAAAAAAAAATGTAAAAAAAGAAAGAAAAAAAGAAAACCCAAAGCTAATCATTGTTCTAGAAATCCACATCACATACAAACAAAATATGTCTTTTTGTTACTTTAAGGTTTTGGTCTGCTCATCAGTGTCCATCCATACTTAAGTCTGAAACAGACAATATCTTCCTTGTTGAGGTTTCTTAGCAGCTGTGTATACTTTTTTTTGTCCTGACGAATCATTGGCTACCTCTACATGCACTAACTTGTTTCAATGACTACGTTTACATGCAGCCAATAACCCGTTCAAAACCGGAATATTAGCAATAACCCGGTCGCGCAAGGCCATGTAAACACCGGCAAAAACCCGAATATGCTCATATTCCGGTTTTTAAAAACCTGAATATGACCCCTGGGTTACCCTTTTCTAACCCGAATATTTATTCATGTAAACGCGTATCGGCATATCCCCATCAAAAGGAAAAGGAAAAGGATTTATGTTCTGCGCATGTTCTATTCGGAAGGAATCTTGGTCTTTTGAATAGAGGAACTTCAAAAACCCGCGTGCAGTATACCGGAAGTAAACAAGAAGTAGAGGTAAACATGGCGAGACGCAGACAGCACCACACTTTTGGAACGAGGAGGAAACCAATTTCTTTATTAGTGTGGTGAAAACCATGAATATAATGTCTTTTGTTGTTGTGTTTGTTGAAATGACGCATATTGCGTCTTAAGGTTGTCCGTACGTCCAGGCGCTAACCGTGCGTTGCCGTTTACATCGGGATATTGCCAATTGATTACAAACTCCATGTATACAGGAGTAACTCTCTCTGCTCACGCATGTCAACGGCTTATTCCGAATGTTTCAGAAACCCGAATAGTGACCTTAACCCGACCATAACCCGAATATTGGCTGCTTGTAAACGTAGTGAATTACCCTCATGCTGCATCTCTCTATGGCTCAAAACACCACAACAGTTTGTGTTCATCACCAGCAAAATGGATCAAAGCAGGTCCACACAGCAGCCCTGCAGCAGTGATCACGGTGACGAACATCTGGACTGAACCATTCAGCAGGTCGGACAACTTGGTGAAGGCCAACATGGCTAAAATGTTGCGTGAACCAACTTTGATCAAACATTTCGAGGGTTTTAATTTGTCACATCATCAGAAAAAGTACCTGACTCCAACATGCGACAGCTGAGGTCTGTATTAACGGAGTATGCTTTGTGCATGTAGAGACAGCCTTAGTCCTGCTCATAGTGGCAGTGGAGTCTTGGACTGCACCTGCAGCTCTGTATTTGGATCTGGGGGAGGCGGAGGAGAGCTGCTGCTTCTCTCCGTCTCTGTCGCCAGGCCCTCCTTCCTCTCATCCTCCTTTGTTTCGTCCTCCTTCCTTCCATCCTGCCTCCTCTCGTCCTCCTCAGCTTTCCGTTTCTCCGCCTTGGTCTTGAACCTCAGCCCGTGGCCTGTCAACCAAAGGTGGGATTATTTTTCATTAACGCCACCAGAGCTAAAATGCAACAATGGATCTTTTATTTGTTATTTTTATTGGTCTGGACCCAGAGTTTCTGCAGGTTTCACCAAGTCAAAATTAAGACTTTTTAAGACCTTTTTAAGGGCTCCTGCACACTGCCTGCGTGGCATGAGTGTGGCGTTTCTGTTGCGTGGTGGCTGCGTGGCGTTTTCTATGTCTTTGCACAAGCAGTAGTATACTTCATGTGAAACAAATATATACTGATTTGATTACAGCAAAGACAACGTCGGCAGTATTGACGGCAAAATAGGCTACAGAATATTTGGTTCTGTACTGACAAGCACAATATTTGAAAATTGATAATTATTAGGTTTCCAAGCCCGAGTCTGGAAGAATTGATGGTAGCAAAGCTACGCCGTTCGCACAGCAGGGCTGTGGAACCCTATTGTTTTTCTAAAGATTATTATTCTGATGCAAAGTTTGGCACGTGGGACTGCTGGGATTGGTTGAAGTGACGGGAAACTCCGGTTATTGGTCAAATTTGCAAAAACATTGCGGTGATTGGTCAAAATTGCGGTGATTGGTCAAAATTGCGAGTCGCACCAAAGTCACGATGATTGGTTGAATTCGTGTGAATTGCCATTGTCGCAAGATCGTGAAATCCTGGAGGGACTGCTTTATGGTCCTACAACCTTTTTAACATTCAAGTGACCTCACTGCTGCACAAATATTTTAATAGCCCAGTTTTTCCTGGAAAAAATGATGTTCATAAATTGAATATGAACAACAGGTTGATGTTTTGCAAACTTTTATAGAAAATAAAACCAGACGGACCAGAGGTTGTCAAAAATCCTTTAGGGCTCCGGGACATTTGCAACAGCAATGTAGCGCAGATCTTGCGGCTCACACCTCTCGATATTTCCTGACGTTTGCCTCCCCACTGTTACGCTTTGGGTTCCGCTTTCACACGCTCCCTGGGGTGCTGGGGTCGACTCGTGGCGGGGCGACTGGCATGATGAGGCTTGGACCCCGTCATAACTGCTTGCAGTTCTAGTTTATTATTATTTTTTTATTTATATTTGCATTTGTCAAAACCTAGAGACTATCAAACATCAAAATGTCATTTATTAATATGTATTTGTGTCAAAATGACATAAACATCTTTTCCTATTCTATTTTGCCTTGAAATGCTTCCAACACGCTTGCGTGTCGCGTGAAAAATAGGCGTCGGTCCCATTTCTAGCATGCTCGAGCCGCACCTGAGACATGCGTGTCACACAGGCAGTGTGCAAGCTCTAACCTGTTAACATGGGAGCCCAAATAAAAATGGGCACACCACGCAGGGAGTGTGCAGGAAACTTAAAACCATTATGAATGAAATTTAAGACCTTTATCTCATCAACTAAGCCCTAAATTCTTTTTTTTTCATGCCAAATATCGCTAACTGCTAGTCAATCACTGCTCATGCACACACAGTTGTCTCCTCTCTTGTGGAGGGAGGGGCTTAGGAGACCGTTTTGGGCTTTAGCGGAAAGGCGGGATTGACTGAGAAGTTGTCGATGTTCAAATTGTATGGCTAAGTCCTGGATCTTCTCAATCCTACCTACAGCACCTTTAAGGCCTAAACTTTTGATTTACAAATTTTAGACTTTTTAAGACCACACGGAAACCCTGGGACCAAATGAACCAAACTACAGGTGTGAAAGAAACCTTAGCTCGACATTAAATCTTAACAGTACATCATTAAATCTAACCTGACTCCACCAGATGGATTGCTTCGCATTTGCTCAGCATATCCATCTGGGAACTTTCCGTTGGAGAACGTTTGGGAAGGGGCGAAAATACTGGTTATCTGATTGGATAAACCATCCGTCTATCACCAGCTATGTTGGTGATAGACGGACCAAATCAACCAATCAGATCAACGAAGTGTATGACATACCAACAGAGCAACGATGAAGCCAGGCTCCCCCTGCTGCTGCCAATTGCACCTGACTGCAGTACGCAGATCGGGGTTGGGCTAAATGTGAGCGGAGCTAAACGTTTGACTTCGCGTGGGCGCCATCTGGTGGCGAGGTACGGACATGATGTGTGTATGTATGTATGTATGTATATATATATATATATATATATATATATATATATATGTATGTATGTATGTATATATATATATATATATATATATATATATATATATAGAGAGAGAGATAGATAGATAGATAGAGAGATAGAGATAGAGAGAGCGATATTACAAGAAATTATATTTTAATTATGAAAAAGGAAAAGAAGAATGGGGTTGGGTTTAGGAAAAGAAGAACCGGTTGGGATTAGGAAAATAAAAATGGGGAAAGCAAACGTGACTTGCGGGAAATGAGCACCAGTCTCTGGGGGACGCGAGGCAACAACGGACGGTTGGGTTAAGGAGAAAATAACGGGGAAAGCAAACATGACTCATGGGAAACGAGCCCCGGTCTCTGGGGGACGCGAGACAGCAATGGACGGTTGGGTGAAGGAAAACAACAACGGGGAAAGCAAATGTGACTTGCGGGAAACAAGCCCCAGTCTCTGGGGTGAAAGCATGGATGTATTAAGAGGTGAAAGTCCTGTGTTTTTCCCTCAGACACACATTCGTCCTGCTATTGGGCAAGTGGGCGGAGTCAAACGTTTAGCTCCACCCATGTTGAGCCACTCCCCGATCTGCGTACTGCAGTCAGGGCTTAAGGCTCAGATATACTAGCGCCTTCAACAGTGCGTGCGGAAATCGTGATCGTCACGGGCCTGCCGTGAGTATTTATACTCGCGCGTGGTGGTCGCGGCACTAGTTGCAGTCTTCTCCTGAACAGCGGTGGCACTAAGGAGCAAAGGCTACCGATGTTTTTCTTTCTAAGGACTAGAAGAAGAAGAAAAAGATAAACAACGGCAGAACAGGCAGCAACAGTGCCGTCAATGCTTCGATTTGATTCAGTGAGCTACTTGGTCAGATCAAGCCTTTCATTCACAAAAAAAGAACTCATCTTAACCCGGTAAGTTTACCAGAGAGACTTGCAGTCAGTCGGCGAGTCCTGGCATCTGGTTTCCCAGGAGCTCGTTCAGGCTTTCTGTTTCTGGTTTGTCGGGCGCCGCTGAAAAAAATAGACTGGTGCGCGCCCTGTGCTCGCGCGCTGAAAATCGGACGCGCCGGCCGGAAATTACGTCATTTTGATGTCACGAATGCGCGCGCCACCTCCAACGCGTCAAGCATAAAACGGCCTTTACTCGCTGCTGCAGGCAAAGCATAGCTCGTTAGCTCAGCAAGCAAGCAAGCAACATGTCGGTAAAGGATATTTCCCGTTTGTGTAACGAGAATTTAGGAATAAAAGGCCCCATTTCAGGTTCCCGGTCCATATTCCAAAAGAAGGATCTAAGAGAAAACAGCATTAGCGAGCGGCTAACAGAATCAGGGCTACCGCTGTCTGAAAATGTGTCTAGATCAGGTCAGATTTGCACGCGTTGCTTCCGCTTGCTGAGCCTCGTGAGACCATCCTGATCTCGCAAGCTCCTCGTTGCATCACACCTAAACCCGCCTCAACCAACGCTGATTGGCCCGGTCGTTTGGCGAACGAGCAGAAAACTGGAGCTTGCGAGATCAGGATGGTCTCACAAGGCTACATTAAATCAGCATTAGCAGTGAACTTAGCAGTTTGAATACATTGTGTAATTTTCATTGTGTAATAAGCATTTTTTTCAGACTTTTTAGATATTCACGCAAAATGTGTGCAGTACTTTGTTGGCAAAATGACTTGATGAAAACCCAATGAGATATATCAGTGATGAAATAAACAGCACAGCACTCGATAGTCGTCTGCTATGTGTGCATGTACTGACTTGGACAGTCTGCCACCTCCTTGTAGGCCTTCTTCTTACAGCAGCCTCGACACAGGTTGAAGACACATTTATTTCCCTGCAGAGCAAAACAAACCGTATCAGGTGCTGGGGCTGGCGATCAAACAAATTGCACTGGAAACGTCTTCCTGAGTCTTTGGGTAAAGTTGATCAAAGCAGAAGGAAACACATACAGAATGGCATGCACAGACGCCGCTGCAAAAGGACGTCTTCAATGGAAATCCTTTTAGATATCAACTGAGTTATTGTTCAGGACAACTTCAGGGTTCATCAATAAGGGTTGCCCGATGGCCCGGGGCAAGTAAAACCCCACGCAGGGTAAGTAAATATAAAAACCCACTTGCCCGTTCGGGCATCATCATATCATAAATCATTCTCTTGCCTCCGCTTTTTGAATGATTTTGGACATTTGACGCTTTTAAAAAAAAGCCCTTTTCTGCATTCTTTTTGGTGATTTTGACGTCTAAAAAATTTTGGGGATGCTTTTAGATTTTTTTTAAAACCTTTTTTACGAAAAAACAAACAAGGGGCCAGTAAAATTTACTTTAGCCAAGTCAAACGTTTTTTCACTTGTCCGACCGGACAAGGGGAAAAAAGTTGTTTTTTTCATTGACATTACACGGACATTTCCTCGAAAACACTGACCTTAGGGTTCCCACACTGCTCACATTTGATGTATTTGGCTGTGGAAGGAAAGAAGAGAAAATCTTTATAGTATTCTTTGCGTTTCAAAGAGGAAGTCGGCAGTTTGAGATGCAAGTGACGGGTTAGACTCACGTTTCTGCTCGGGACAGAAGTTCTTGTGTGGGTTTCGGGATCTCTTCTTCTGCTTGTTTTTGGAGAGTGTGTCAGCTGTTCCATCCAAGTCCTCCAGTGCCCTCTTCTGACACACTGTCTTCTTCACCTTTGAACCATGGCTGTTACCGTTGGCAACTGGCTCCTTTGGCCTGTAAGGCATAGGCAGTAAGTAATATTATTGTGTTAGAGAACTTTTCTTCACTGGTGTTAATCACACCTTAGTTCTTGGAGAGTTGAGTGTTCTTTGAATATGTTTCCCAAGAAATGCCATCTGTCAATATAGAAGCTTCTTTTTCCTGCCTGCTGATACTCCGCTGCAGCTCACTGTCCAAGAATGTAGACTACTTTGACATCTACTCTTCAGATGTATGATAATTGTACGAAAGTGTCCCAGTGAAAATAAAGAAAAAAAAAAATCAACAACAAAGGGTGGTGACTCACTCTGGTCTGACGTATGGCTGGCAGATCCAGTGGGGGAACGGCAGGCCGCCCTCCTTTTCCTCCACATCCTTTCCTTTGGCTATCTCCTCCTACACACACACACACACACACACACACACACAGCGTCATTTCCCCGCTTTCCCACCTTTGTCGATCTGAAATAAAGAGATTCAGCAACTGCATGGCCTATTTCTAGCTTAAATGTTTTCAGAAACACATTTCGGTTAACTATTTTTGTAAAATATGAGATTGTACTCTGAGCGAGCCGCAATTATGGTCGGTTTTGAAATTTGGGAGCAGCCAGCCCCACGTGACGCATTCATCCAATCAGCTGCAGCCATCGCGGTTGTAGAAGGGTGTTAGACAGTTTTCTTTGCTTGCCAGTGGCCAGTGTGGTGGGAAGCTCACTAGCGTGCAATGCTGGGAAAACAACGCGTATATGGACATCCACTTTAAGTGTTCGTCTGTTTGTAGAAGTATGTAGATGTTGTCCATCATCAACACATCCATGCTTGTCCCAGTAACACTCATTAAATGGCTCTGTGTCACTCAGACAAGCTGGATCTTTGCTGTGTGAGTTAGCAAGCGCCTAGGCTTATTTTCCCTTAACCTTAATATTTAGTAATAGTTCTTCTGGGGAGGTGTGGCACGGTACCTCTACTATAATACACTGCCGGAAACCCCATAGGTGTAAATGCAAAGCCCTGTGATGGGATGTCACTGTCAGGATAATGTATCCAGATACAGACTACATGTTAATACCAGGTGGAAATGGGTCAGACATTTTTGATTGTACAGAAAGAGCATTAATAATTCTTTTTTTTACAGTATAACTCCACTCATTGCTCAAACATTGCATTGTTGTGGGAAATTGTGTGTGTTCTCCTCTTCTTTCCCCAAATATGACTGCTGTCTGATCACAGAGTACAGACCAGTATCTGGATTTATAAAAAGGCATTTGCAGTGGCCATTTAGACGATTTTCCTGCATGTCTTCCCCCCTCTCTCTCCCCTTTCATATTTGTCTGCTTTCCTGTCCAATAAAGGCAGAAATGGCCCAAAAAAAAGAAGAAGCCATTTGCAATTGGGGCTTTGTAAGCGGTTTAAAGACCTCATATTATGCTAATTTTCAGGTTCATAATTGTATTTAGAGGTTATATCAGAATAGGTTTACATGGTTTAATTTTCAAAAAACACCATATTTCTGTTGTACTGCACATTGCTGCAGCTCCTCTTTTCACCCTGTGTGTTGAGCTCTCTGTTTTAGCTACAGAGTGAGGCATCACACTTCTGTTCCATCTTTGTTGGGAGTCGCACATGTGCAGTACCTAGGTAAGGACTACTAGCCAGTCAGAAGCAGAGTATAAGGGGTGCCATGCTAGCAGCTAGGCGAGCATTATAATGTGTGTGACAAAGTGACCACGTTTGTCTCTGAAGTAAAGGCTGGACTACAACAGAGCTGTTTGGAGCAGTTGGTGACCAGTGTTTTCTGGTGGAGATGGTAAGTCCCTTTGGGCTTTTTCACTTTGTAAACTTATAGCGTGCACAAAAATATATAACAATAAAGGAAAGGGAAAAAGCCAAAAAGCATAATATGAGCACTTTAAAGTCTACCTGCTTTTTTATTTTACCACTCTCCCTCCCTCCGTAATGCTGAGCATTTGGCTACGGAACAACAAATTCACGTTTTTCAACAGCCATTTTCCACTGGGCGCATCTGTGCTGCTTTCCGGCTGAGTTCCGGTTTTGTTCCGTCCTCTGCCGCGCGCCATACCACACCGGGAGCGTCTCAGAAGCAGAGCGGAGAGCCGCTTCACGCACGATTCTGGGACGCGCCGTGGCGCGGCTGGTGGAATATCAAGCATTGACGTGAATGGCCGCAATTGCTCGCGGAATGCAGCACAGACACGCCTGGTGGAAAATGCCAGTAACACTGCTGTTTGTGGTTACCTGGCAGCGCAGCCTCAGCTGTTTGCTGACACCGGCCAAACCCTCGAGGGTCTTCACCTTAGCCAGCTCTTCTCTCAGGTCCTGGTGGATCTGTAGCCTACACACACACACACACACACACACACACACACATTGCAAGATGTATAATCTGAGTGTCAAAAATCTCTAGATTAAAATGTATCAGAAATGTTAGACGTGTTCAGGTGTTTCAGCCACACCCATTGCTAACACAGGGCTAAAATTCCATGTGCAAATAAAATTTGAGCTGGGCTGTGCATGTAACTCTCAGCTCAACATGCGCCGTTGCATGTCACTTGGTACAGTAAATATGTTGCAGGGTTGCCAACTCTCACGCATTAACCGTGAGACTCACACAATTGACACTTTTTAAAGGCTCTCGTGACCATTTTCTCACGCAATAAAAAAACTAAATGTAAGGCTGAAAATGTTGCAGGGCACAGACAGACAAAACAGAGCAGCACAGCACAACAGTAGCCGTGTAAAACCTGGTCAACCCTGATAGCTTAGATTTTGATGCTATTCGTTCATTGACGATTTCCTCATACTTGATGATACCTACCTACCTACCTGCCTACTGCGGGTAGGAAATGAGTCCTTACCCCAAGTGAAGGAGATCAAGTATCTAGGGGTCTTACTAGCCACGAGTAAGGCTACAATGGAGCAGTGATTGGCCGGAGAATCAGCGCAGCAGGGGTGGTATTTTATTCACTTGACCGCACCATTGTGACGAAAAGAGAGCTACCGGTCAATTTTCATTCCTGCCCTCACTATGGTCATGAAGGCTGGGTCATCACCAAAAGAACCGAGATGCCGGGTGCTAGCGGACAAAATGGGTTTCCTCAGGAGGGTGGCTGGCGTCTCCCTTGGAGATAGGGTGAGAAGCTCAGTCATCCGTGAGGAGCTTGGAGTAGAGCCGCTGCTCCTTCACGTCGAAAGGAGCCAGTTGAGGTGGTTCGGGCATCTGGTAAGGATGCCCCCTGGGCGCCTCCCTAGGGAGGTGTCCCAGGCACGTCCAGCTGGGAGGAGACCTCGGGGAAGACCCAGGACTAGGTGGAGGGATTATATCTCCAACCTGGCCTGGGAACGCCTCGGGATCCCCCAGTCAGAGCTGGTTAATGTGGCTCGGGAAATGGAAGTTTGGGGTCCCCTGCTGGAGCTGCTGCCCCCGCAACCCGACCCCGGATAAGCGGATGACTATGGATGGATGGATGATATGATATTTCTGTCATAAAAGAAATAATTTTGCAGTGGTCGACGTTGGATTTCTTTCGGTCAAATCTGGCCATTTTTTTTGTACACAGAAAAAAGTACTTTGAGCCCTGTTACAGGTAACAATCCAGCACATAGCCATGAAATCTCCATAGACAAACGTCTTGAAATGGGTTTCCATGATGAGCTGCTTTCATTTATATATTTGGTTACAATGACACCATGTTACACAGCTCTGTTTACAAATGTCTTTATTCTAGTGGATCTTTACTTATTTTACGTACATGTTTTTGTTTTTATTTCACATTTGCTTTGGCAATGTAAACGTATGTTTCCCATGTTAATAAAGCTCCTTTGAATTGAAATTGAGAGAGAGATATGTTGAAAGTGACACCCTACTGAATTCAGATGGATGTTAATTGGCTGTCAGTGTTTCTATCACTTATCAAATCGATCCCAACACTCTGTTGTTGTAGTTATAGCTGTGGTGTGGACTCCGCTATCCACTTCAGTTACGATTTTTTAAAATATATTTCTAGTTATCTTTTTAGTTATTGTTCTTGGTGTGGACAGGCCTTTACTGTTTACTGTTCACTCTCTACAGCCCTATCAGAGCTGGATTTAGTCAATGCTAAGCCAACATTTCCTCCTGCTGGTGAAATATGTGAAGCAGCCAGGAACACAATGTGCCTTTCACTGAAAACAGACACACCACTTGCTCTTCTGTTGTAGCTGTTCAAGGACTGTTTGATGTAGTACTGAACTTGCTGTTGCCACAGTAACCATGGGTGGTGCCAAATCAACCAGGACTGAAATCTTAAGGATTATAACTTGAATGGAAGCATTTCATGTTTTCAAGCTTTCAAGGATGAGGACTATGTCATCTAGCTTAGACCAATAGCATGGAGACAGTCGTCTTGTATCACACACACACACACACACACACACACAAAGAGAGACATACGTGTGGTGCCAGAGCTTGAAGAGGTGGGCTCGTACATAGGACAGAGTGCAGGGGGGATGCCGCTGCACCACGTCCAGATATTCCTCAGCCATCTCCCACACTGGGGGGCTGCAGCCTTCAAACAGTGCCGGGTTGTGGAGGTTCCCCTCTAAAAAAAAAATAATCCCAAAATGAACACAGAAATTAGTTTCAAAACAATGCATCTCCTGAGCATGAAATCATCTGTTAACACCGCTGAATCAGAAGAAAAAAATGAGACATTGTAGACATGCATGGTTAACCTGCACTCATAACTCCTTGCACTCCTGTCTCCTGAATGCAGCGCTCCACATCACTCAGGTGCTGAATGTTGCCATTTGCAAACACTGGAATATTTACTGCCTTCCTGCAGCAAAAACACACCAAACTGTTATTGAAAATATGTTGTTTTCCAAAATGAGGCAAACATTAAGCACTATTAATCGTTTGGTTTTTAATAAAGGCAGTAAAGGAGCACTAAATTATTGGTTTGAGACCACTGGAAGAGCGGGTCAAATGTTTATGTTCCAGACTAGATGTACATATACTGTACATGTGAAGGCTTAAAACAGTGAGTCAGTGTTATGGATGGAAGGGAAGAGCAAGTTAAACCAGGGATCTTCAACAGGGGGTCCGGGACCCCTAGGGGGTCCTCAGAGTCAATGCAGGGGGGCCTCCAAATTATTGTTCATTTTTTCACCAACATTTTAAAGTCTGAACATGAATCCAACATATTATTAGCAAATATAAATCCCCAGTGATGATAGGCTGACTGGCCCATATGTAATAAGGTGTCACTAAGGTAGCCATCCACAGATACAGTTCATCCTAAGTGTGTATGTTTAACATTAAAACATGATTATAAAATCATGCCAAAAATTATTAGGCTATTTTAATAGCTTAGTATTCTATGCAAAAATGTATAAAGGCTTAAGTTATTGTAGGCCCAGTTCAATGTGCAACTTCAATATATTTAGTAGGGGGGGGGGTCCCCTGCTCCGTCTCTCTTTCAGTTAAGGGGTCCTCGATTTAAAAAACGTTGAAGACCCCTGAGTTAAACTATATTTTCTAGTCTATATTTCCATCTTGTAATGCTGCTGTTTTGGGTATTTTTTTTAAATATAATTTTTTTTGTAATGAAGCAGACTTAGGGTAATGTTATAGCCCTGCTTGTTTTTAATGTTTTATGAAATATCTGTATTGACTGCATGATCATATTACCGTATTATTTACTGCCATGCGAGCCATAAATTAAAGCTTGGTGAGCCGCAGGAGGCTGGCGAGCCACGCGATGAGTAACACTAGCTTAAAACAAGGTGATGGTAGCTCACCGTACTGCCCTGATGTGCTCCCAGTTAGCGATACCCGTCATGGGTCCTTTCTGGTCTTTGGTTCTGCCATGCACTGTCAGCAGCTGGGAAGATATTTGAAGCCAAGCTTAGCACTTTTTTTCAATCACTTTTTCTAATAAGTATTTATTAATAGGATAACCCCTTGAGATGAATCATCTCATTTTCAAGGGGGTCCTTAAGACAACACAAAAACGCAACACAAAATACATTCACACACATACAGTAATAATAAAAAAATAAGGTTTGCATACATCCCAAATGTGCTGCTGTTACATTGAGCAGGAGAAAAGTAAGAAACTGAGAAAATTTAAAAGAAATCAGCTCAACTAATGCTTCCTGAAACTGCATTGAATGCAGATTTTACACATTTTAAACATTCTGAAATTAAGCTCCAATCAATCTCTGTTTGGTTAAACGTCGATCCCACCTGACATCCGGCTTTCTCCAGCATCTGGGCATAGCGGACCGTCTTTTCTATCTCCTTGAACACACGGATCTTGCACGTGATGGGCACCGAGAGCTTTTCATTGGCTAACCTGACTGTAAAAATAGAAGGAAATGTTAGGTCAGGTTAAACTGTTGGGATTTGTAAAACACAGAATAATAACTGCGCTCAAGTCAGTGTCACTACACCGGTGCAAGACATTTTACATATGTTACATTTTGACTGAAATCCTCCCGGAGCCCTAGATTTAGAGGCAGGCTTACCCATTTTCTCTAACAGCTCCCACTCGTCTTGTAAGAAAACTCCATAGTGCCCTTAGAAACAAGCATCAAGACAGGTTAGTTTTTTCCTTTTCACTCGGTCTGCAAGGTTGGCTTCAGTGTCTTTTCTGATACAACCACTAGGAGTCGCCAAAGTCAGAATTTAGGGGTATATTTCTGTAACTCCCTAGCCTGACGTCGTCAGACTCATATTCTAGTCAGAATATGAGTGCTCCATTGGGCTGTGATTACGGGGCGTGTTTCAACCGAACCAGGAAAAAAAATGCCTCTGCACTCAATTGGATAGACCTACAACCAATCAAAGCAACGGATAGACCTACAACCAATCACAGCAACGGAGTATGTGACGATGCAGAATCCCGTATGGAGGACGGCAAAAACATCTTTCTGATCGACAAATGCCTTGATCGCGGTTCTCTGTTCCTTTTTTTAAATGAATGCGCTGTAGATATCTTCTATAACAGACGCAATGGCAGAATCTACACATCTCAATTCTCCAGCGGCAGCTGCCTTTGTTGTAAACAAAGTCAACCCAAGTGCTCTTTGGTGACGTGGTTGATTACGTTACTGTTGATAATCTGTCCATCATCATATAAAGTCCGCCCTGACAATTTGATTGGTCCGAACAGGTCTGGTTCGAGCATAGTTGCTCCACAACGAATCAAGTCCAGACCGAACCTCCCAACCTCAAATGTTGTGGGCGGGGCTAAATTCAGCTGGCATCCAGGCTAGTAACTCCTGATTCTCCACTGGGCACGTCTGTGCTGCGCTCCGGCTGCGCTGCTGTTGTGTTCCGTCCTCCGCTGCGCGCCATACCGCACCGGGAGCGTCTCAGAAGCGGAGCGTCTTGCTGCCCGACTCGCATATGTTATTGTCTCTACGAGTGCTTTACAGATCAATGGCGTGTTTATTTAGCTAGTATCTACCTTCCACTCCAAGCACTCTTGTAATTTACCTCCATGCCTTCTCTTTACTGGCGTTGTCGTTGTAAAAAAAGATCTGTGATGTTGTATTATATTTTTTAACCTCCAAGATGAATCTCTTGCTGTCCGTGGTGTTGTAAAGGAGACATAAACAATATTGGGGGGTATCTTTTAGTAAACTGACTGGATGCTCTCGCTGTTTCACTTCCTGCCCGGCAGTCAGAAACCCCCGCGGCTTTCGTGAAAATAGACCTGACGCGTATCTTTAGCGGAGAGCCGCTTCTCGCATGCTTCTGGGACGCGCCGTGGCGCGGCTGGTGGAATATCAAGCACTCACTTGAATGGCAGCGATTGCTCGCAGGGGGCGTGGCACCTCCGGAATGTAGCACAGACGTGCTCAGTGGAAAACATGGGTCCGAACTGTGCATACCTCTCTTAGCGATCATCTGTGGACAGCCCAGGTTAAGGTCGATGGCATCGCAGTAGTCCTGGGCCAGTAGAGCTGCCTGAAGGAACACCTCTGGATCATTGGCACAAAACTGACACACAGGAAACGCAACACTGTGATTTACTGGCATTACATGAGGAAACGATGTTAATGTAAGAAAAAACAGTGTCATTGGAAATTCACATTAGGGCTGCTCGATTATGGAAAAAATAATCATGATTATTCTGGTCAATGTTGAAATCACGATTCCTCAACACGATTACTCACTGTCCTTTGGAAAGATGAAGATTTTATCTTTCATTCAGAACAAAAGACAAAATAAGAGTTTACTTGCAAAACAAAATATGAAAAAATAATCTTGCAGTAAGCGATGCTGCATGAAGATTGTCATTTGAACTCAACTGCCAAACAAATAACCCCCCCCCCCCCCCCCCCCCTTCAGAAGCTCCGCCCCCCCAGATTCACAGACAGATAACTACTAGCCGGCCGGCACCCCACCATCAATTGTCGCCGCTTGTTTGCCGATTGGCTGGAGTAGTGTTTTGTAGCTTGTGCACTCCTTTCTGTTTGTATTCGATTTACACAGAGCTAGGGCTGTGTATTGACACCAGATGTTTTTTCAGCGCACACAGAAAATATGGAGCTAGGTGACCGTGAGGAGATACTTGCTGAATTTAACAAAAAGGGTATTGGATTAACATCGCTTACTATACCGTTAATCTGTTTTTGAGATCATTAGGAGCCAAAATCCTAATCCAGTTTAAATGTATTAATTGCACAGCCCTAATTCACAAGATACCTTGTGACAAGCATGTGACACAATCATAAACATGCTGGGAGTGAATGAGCTCGCCTGTGTAGATCTTCACCTGTGTGATGAGAGGTCTGTCCTCTTCACACAGCTCATTATAGAGGTTTTCTCTTCGGTAGTTGGCGTTGCGAACAAACACCTGAGCATGCAGCATTGGGGTGTAGCAGAGCTGAGCGCCGTGCCGCCGGCTCAGCAGGCGCCAGGCAAGCTCGCTCTGGTCCACCATGGGCGCCACCACAAAGCGCGCTTCTTTCAGGGTCTTCCTCCAGAATTCAAAGCCCTGGAGCTTGGCCATCACAGATGACTTCGCCAGACCACAAGGACAAAAAATCAATAAAGACCCTACAAAAGAAAAAAGTGGTAAGCACAGTGGACAGACTTAAGGAAAGGTTACATGAAATAAAGATAGATGCACGTCCGAGTCTTGTTGTAGCACCCAGTAGTTCCACAAATGTTTCTTCCAGCTTTAGGTCAAAGTTTTGAAATTGTGTTTAATTTCAAAACATGACATGTTGGAATGCACCTTGCACATGTGCAACCTTTTACTACCCAGGACACTTTTGACTGTGTGGATTTTCTCTGGCACTGTGTGTATTTCTGCTCTCTTTCCAACCCCAGTCTTCTATCTCGTCTAGCCATTTCCTCTTTATTTTGATATGGCGTTGTTAGCTTGCCTAACATTAGTCTAAAAAGTAGTTTCAATACAGCCGTGAACCAGGGGACTTTCCCCAAGAAGATATCTAAAGTTACTGACCAGTATAACACTGAAATATATATTTAATTGAGCAGTTTTTAAGCTACCTGTGTGACATGTTTTGGACGTCGGCGACTTAAAGCAGAATTCCAATGTGTAGCTAACGTTTGTAACACTCAAAATGTTGTCGCTTAACTAGCTAGCTGTATGGCAAGTTTAGCCACATCCGCACTTTATCTCCTGGCGCTAGCGGGAGCAAAGTGGACAACTCCATTTTTTTGTTGTTTTTTCTGTCTTTGACTTTTTCTACCGTCTACTTAAATAGTTTCATTTTCCATAAACTAGCTAGTTAGCTGCCTGTGACTGAGCTGTAACGTTACTGTCATTTAACTAGCTAATAAAAGCTAACAGCAGTCAGTTGTTAACTAACGCACATGATGCACCGCCGCAGTAACGTTACACAACTCCAACGAGTCTGACAGAACAATAATCACCGTTGTGTTTCTCTGGCGGCAGCATGCACTGCTCTGCTCACGTACTAGCTAGCTCACTGTAATTATCAATATATAGCTTCATAGTGTGTTGTTCACCTGTAACTCTGTGAGATTTCTAGAGTATTCCCTATGAGTATTCCTGGCGCAGTGCTTTCCAAATGTGTGCAACAGCGTAATACCACCGGTGGGGAACGTACATGAGAACGTGCGCTTCCTGCCTTCTTCTTCTTCTTAGTAAAAATGGTGGGTGTCTGTCCACAGCGCTGTGGAGACACGTGGTGAAGACTGAGATAGGTCTGGCATTGCGAGACTAAGGCCATGTCCACACCTCAAGGGGGCAGGCTTCTCTCCTCAGAGCCATAGACAGTATATAAAATGGACACAGCGATCCCGCTGTTTTTGACGGAGACTGTCACTGCACGATGTGAGTCTCAACCTCTATGGTCTCAACACAATCTGAGTCGCGTCGAGTTGCGCATGCTCAGATTTAAACAATTTACGGCATAACGACAATAACGGAAGATGGGAACAGCAATAATAGAAGATATGGAAGATGGAAATGGCAGTAATGTATTATTTAGCGTAACGCATCACATGTTCACGGCATGATCCCTCACGGCAGTTAATAAAAAAATAAAAAAGTCAGTAAAAGTGGAGCTACATGACCAAGTTGGTTCACTGCTGGCTACAAGTTGGCATGGTGTTATGAGCTAACGTTAGCAATCAAACAATCATAGATAGCATTTGATAACTAAAACGTTTTTTAAATGATTTCCACCTTCTATGTCTTCTATTATTGCTGTTCCCATCTTCCATTATTGTACCCAATGGTACATGTAAATCTAGAATTGACTACTGGCTGGCTGCTAGTTCATTCGGAGAGTTTGCCTTTCAAGCTTCAATTTCCAAAGCCCCCTTAACGGATCACTGTATAACAGAATTAACACTAAATCCAACTTGTAGGAAAAGGAATAACAAAGGGTACTGGAAATGTAATACTAATTTGCTCAAAAATAAGGATTACTGTTCCAAAATAAAAGAAATAATTAATGAAATTGAAACTACAGAATCCATAAATAACTATTGCAACAAGTGGGAATATGTAAAATATAAAGTTAGAGAATTTTCTATAAAATTTAGCAAGGAGCTTAATAAGGAAAGGAGAAAAGAAGAAAGCAACCTGTTTTATGAAATCAGCCAGTGCTGTAGTAGGCCTGAATTGAGTAGTGAAGACAGGGAGAAACTAATGAAATTACAATCCCAATTAGATAATATATATCTTAAAAGAGCTCAAGGTGCATTTGTAAGGTCAAGAGCTAAATGGATTGAGGAGGGAGAAACAAACACTTCATATTTCTGCAACTTAGAAAAGAGAAGACAGGAAAAGAAAGCAATAACAAGCTTACTGATAGAGGGAATTGAATGTAATCAAACTAAAGTAATAGAAAATGAAGTTTTCACCTTTTACAGTAAGCTCTATACATCTGCATACTCCTGTACTGATTCCAATAGCTTCTTTGACAAAGTCGTACATTTCATACCAACCATTGATGATGTATTTAAAGGAATTTGTGAATCAGATTTAAGAATAGAAGAACTGGATGCTGTTAATTTGAAATTGTTAGTAAACAAATCCCCGGGCTCTGATGGACTCACTGCTAGCTTTTATAAGTTTTTTTGGAATGATATTAGAAATATGCTGTTCAAGGCACTACAAGAATGCATAGAGAAAAGACAATTGATGCCAACTATGAAACAAGGTTTGATAACTCTTATTCCAAAATCTGGCAAAGACAAAAGAATTCTAGATAATCTCAGACCAATTACATTACTCAACACTGACTATAAGCTGCTTTCTGGATGTATTGCAACTAGACTCAAATTAGGTTTGTCCCAGATAATAAGTGAAACTCAGTCTGGGTTTCTTGGTGGAAGATCTGTCCACAATAACATAAGGCTGGTTTTAGATTTGATAGATTACAGTCATCTGTTTATAGAAAGTGGATATATTTTATTTCTTGATTTTTACAAAGCCTTTGATTCGGTAGAGCACCCATTTATTCTAAAAACTCTTGAATACTTTGGATTTGGTAGAAAATTTATAAATCTAATTGGCATGTTATACAGTGACATTAACAGTTGTGTAGCTTTGGAACATGGTACCTGTCCGAGATTTAAAGTTGAAAGAGGCATTAGACAAGGTTGCAATAGCTCCCCTTTATTATTCATCTTGGTTGCTGAACTTATGTCAATTATGATTAAAAATAATGGTACAGAAGGCATAAACATTTTGGGCAAACAAATTGTCATAAGTCAATTTGCGGACGATTCAACGTTATTTTTGAAAAATGAAAGGCAGATCCCCAAAGTATTAGACTCTATTAATCAATTCTCTAAAGCAGCAGGATTGAAATTAAATATTGATAAATGCGAATTATTCACTTTACATGATCAGCCGGCTCATGTAATCTGTAACATAAAGGTTAAATCACAAGTCAAATATTTGGGTATTATTGTTACCAAAAATAAAGAATTACGAGAGAAAGAAAATATTTGTAAAAGAGTAGAGCAATATAAGACCATTCTTAATTCATGGTTACAAAGGGACATTACCATATTTGGAAGGGTCCTTTTATCTAAAATGGAAGGGCTCTCAAGAGTGATATATCCTGCATTATCATTGGAGGTTTCAGATAAAATGGCTCAACTTATCAACAAAACAAATTTTAACTTCATCTGGAAAAATAAATGTCATTATATCAGGAAAGCGGATGTGATTAAAAGTGTTGAAGAGGGTGGACTTAATGCAATTGATTTTTTGGTTATGAACGGTGCTCTTAAATTAACATGGCTGAATTCATATACTTCAAACGAGCGCTCTTTTTGGTTCACCATACCGGATGCAATTTTCAAGAAGTTGGGAGGTATTCATTTTTTATTGCGATGTGATTATGATCTATGTAAACTACCAACGAAGCTATCAGATTTTCACCAGCAAGTTCTCCTCTATTGGAATTTGATTTTTAAACACAATTTTACTCCCCAGAATACACCCCTATGGAACAACAGATACATTTTATCCAATAGGAAGTCATTGTTTTTAGGTACTTGGATGGAAAAAGGAATTTGGAATGTGTCTCAATTAATGGATGATTCTGGAGAATTTTTAAACCATACAGAATTCTGTGTCAAATACAGTCTTCAATGTTTGTTTAGAGAATATACTAAAGTAATGAAAGCCATTCCAATTCCCTTTAAAACAATGACCAAACAACTTTTGGTTCATGCAAATGTTATATCAGAGATGAGGCCTCTTTGTGTTGAAGGTGTCAGTTTGAATAGCAAACAGTTCTCTAACAAATTTATTAAACGTGTATTATGTATAAAATATTATCCCTTTCAACTGAAAAGAAAATATGTTCTCCGAGATTACAGTGATGAAGAGGCGCGAAAGATTAGGAAACGATTCTTATCGTATCCTCTCCCTCCAAAAGCCAAAGAAGTGACGTTTAAAATATTAAATGATATTTATCCATCTAATCACTTCCTACATGTTAAATTTAATTGGGAAAATAACTCTTGTGTTTTCTGTGAGAGCGATATTGAGACGGTCGAACATATTTTCTTTCAGTGTGAACCGATTAATGAATTGTGGCTGTCTTTTCATTGCTGGCTTCACTCTAAAGATATACTGCTTCAACCTTTAAACGAAATGTCAATCAAAACTGGAATATTTTTAAAGGATAAAAATCTAGAATTCCTGATAAACAACTTGATTGATCATTGTAAACATTTTATTCATAGGTGCAAATATTTAAAGGTCAAACGCTACATCAATGGTTGGAAGAATGATCTTAAGCTTTTTGCTACATCTTTACATTATATGACGGAGGAAAACGCCAAAAGACTCTTGTATTTGTTGGACTTACATTCCCTACTGGATTAAAAGACCCTTAGCATCTGATTTATTTATTTATTTTTTATTTTCTTTATTTTATTTTCTATACAGATTGTCTCTACCTCAAGCTGTTAACACGTTTTGGACAAATGTACTAAGACATTGTGCCTTGATTGTTTGTAGTATAATAAAGAGTTAAAATAAAAAAAAATAAAATAAAAAAAAAAATAAAAAAAAATCTTCCATTATTGTCGTTATGCCGTAAATTGTTTAAATCTGAGCATGCGCAACTCGACGCGACTCAGATGTGTTGAGGCCTTTTATATACTGTCTACGGTTGAGACTCAGATCGTGCAGTGAGCTTTTATATACTGTCTGTGGCAGTGACAGAGACTTGTGTTCCGTCGGATTTTCAGTGATTATGCACATTACAAAAAATGAGCCCGTATTCTCGTTGTTGGGTTAAAACGGAAAGATGAAAAACAAAATAACAACATTTGAAAAACGAGCAATTTTCCACTTAATTTTCAAATTGCATGGACATTGGAAAAACGGGAAAACGGGTCAGGGTACTAAAGTATAATCCGTTTTTCGTTTTAAACCAAAAACGAAAAAACGAAAAAACGGGTCGATATTTCGTTTTTTTGTTTCAATCCAAAAACGAAAAAACGGAAATATGAGCTCCGTTTTTCCGTTTTTTCAATGTCCATGCAATTTGAAAATTAAGTGGAAAATTGCTCGTTTTTCAACTGTTGTTTTCTTGTTTTTCATGTTTCCGTTTCAACCCAACAACGAGAATACGGGCTCATTTTTTGTAATGTGCGTAATCACTGAAAATCCGACGGAACACAAGTCTCGTTCTTGTTTTGTATGGTCTTATGTGTTGAAGATCGAAAGTCGCTCATATCAATGCAGCGCTGGACCGGAAGTAACATTAACGTGTCAAAATAAAAGTACAAGAACTGTAATAACTGCCAGAGGACCGAGATACTTTAGCTTTTGCCTGTAGCTTGTCAGATTAGGCTAAAATTAATTATTTAGGGTTATATAAAGTATTTAATAATTGAATAATAATATTAAAATTACATTTTAAATAAAATGTACATTCCTCTGTTATTAGCCTGTGTGTGGCGTTATTGACTACTTACTCTAATCTTACACCAGCCAGTAAAAAGACATCTAACCCTTGTTGTTGTCTTCGGGTTAAATGTGTCGTGTTTTCAAAGTTTCTTATAAGAAATATGGGTTTCTTTCAACCAAATTAACCAAAGATAACATGCATTGTTCCGTTCCATGCTCTTCGCAAGTAAAATTCATATTCACAACTTTCATAGAATTTTGGGTGTTTTATTCAATTTTATAGCATGTATGGTTTTCCCAGGTGCATTTTGACCACTGATAGTCCAATAGGGCACTATTGTGCTTTACAGAAGATAAACACACACACATGCACACACATGCATGCACATGCCCAGACACACAAACACCCGCATACACACATTCACCCCGCCACACACACGGACACACGCACATATGTACAAGTATGTGCATACACACACACACACACACACACACACACACACACACACACACACACACACACACACACACACACACGCACACACACACACACACACGTGAGCGCACACACATCTTCAAAGCTACAGCTTTGTAAACTTGTCCTTATAACACCTTCAATGTGTCTTTTCCTAAATGGAGACAATACATTTCTTCATGAAATAGTTTTGTCCTTTTTGTTGGCTCTCTGTTGTTGGTGAATAAAATTGCATCAGTTAATTTTGATCTGGGTATATCCTGGCTAATATTTTCCATATACCAGTCTGTACTGTTTCTCAGTAGCAATGGAATAAAATGCAGGGGATATATTTGTGTTTCAATTTACAATATGAACAGCTGTTCACTGTGACTTTACCCTATACATTAGCTTTAGAACATGAAGTTATCTGTTCTGACTTACAGTGTGAAAGCATTTGCAAATTGGTCGGTAAAAATCCATTGTTTTGGTCTTGGTTGAGCTTGTGTGTAAAAGAAGTTCAATCATTTTAAATGTGTACAATTGGGCCACATTGCAAAACTCTCATCATATTAGTGAGGGAGCTGCCATGTTGCTTCTCATCCTGGTCTCATTCTGTAACCAAAACTGAGAAAGAAAGAAAGAAAGAAAGAAAGATATATATATATATATATATATATATATATATATATATATATATATATGCCATCTGCTGCTGCTCCAACAATACAATGGCAGTGAATATTTATATTGCTTACCAGGAGATGTCAGTTATCTTGATCATAAAAATAATACATTGCAAAGTCAGGACTGGTACCAATTATATTATTTACAACACACACATGCACACAAGCACACAGCAGCACATTATTAGTTATTTAGTTCTAGAGTCTAGTTCTAGAGTTTTATGTTGATTTGGTGTTATGTTCTAAGCCGTATGTGCTTTAGTTCACTTGTTCATTCCATTCCATTAAATGACATGTCATTTAGCTGCTGCTTTAATCCAAAGCAACTTACAATTAAGTGAAAGGCAGGGCAACATGTTTTCTTTTAGTGGAGAGGGAAACCAGAGCACCTGGAGAAAACCCCGTGCAGACACGGGAAGAACATGCAGAAAGGCCCCGGGCCAGCAGGGTCCAACCCGGTACTTTATTGCTGTGAGGCCACAGTGCTTACCATTGACCATTCCTTATTGTAATTCAACCACACAATATCTATTATGTATTATATTGTATTATCCAATATTGGTCAACTAGTGTTTCAAGGGCTTAGTATGAGCAGTGAACATCTAACGAGCTGGCTGATCCAGGCCCAGGCCCTGCAGTGAGGAGGTCTACCATGCTCACCATGAACTCTGGTCCAGTCTGCAGGGCCTGAGGAGACCAGACCAGAATGAGAGTGTCCAGTACACTTTACATTGTTAATTTATGTTCTTCATCACATTGCCATGTTCAATGGCAGCTGATGTGGTCAAACATGTCACATACAATATTCTGCAGAGCAATTTAAAAAAGCCCTTATATTTTTTGCCTTTTTTTTACTGGCTGGTGTAAGATTAGAGTAAAAGTAGTCAATGATGCCACACATAATGCTAGGGGAATGAAGATTTTATTTAAAATGTGATTTAAAAAATATTATAATCCTATTTCTATTTTAAAACAATATCCATTCTTACTCCCTTTGTGGCTATTAATTAATGTTACTCAATTAAATACTTTATATAACCCTAAATAATTGATTTTAGCCTAATCTGACAAGCTACAGGCAAAAGTTAAAGTATCTCGTTCCTCTGGCAGTTATTACAGTTCTTGTACTTTTATTTTGACACGCTAATGTTACTTCCGGTCCAGCGCTGCGTTGATATGAGCGACTTTCGATCTTCAACACATAAGCCCATACAAAACAAGAACGAGACCTGTGTTCCGTCGGATTTTCAGTGATTATGCACATTACAAAAAATGAGCCCGTATTCTCGTTGTTGGGTTGAAACGGAAAGATGAAAAACAAAATAACAACATTTGAAAAACGAGCAATTTTCCACTTAATTTTCAAATTGCATGGACATTGAAAAAACGGGAAAACGGAGCTCATATTTCCGTTTTTTCGTTTTTGGTTTGAAACAAAAAAACGAAATATCGACCCGTTTTTTCGTTTTTGGTTTAAAACGAAAAACGGATTATACTTTAGTACCCTGACCAAAACGGAGCTCATATTTCCGTTTTTTCGTTTTTGGTTTGAAACGAAAAACGAAATATCAACCCGTTTTTTCGTTTTTGGTTTAAAACAAAAAACGGATTATACTTTAGTACCCTGACCCAGGCGCGTCGCACCCGTGGGGGATGTGGGTGTTTTAACACCCACACTTTTCCCTGTGAGAGGGTTGAACACCCACACTTTTTCTGCAGTTTTTCCGCAGTCGAACTGCCGCCGTAGCTACGTCGTAGGCTGTGTTCTCTTATAATACATCCATGGCTGTGTGTAGCGATTGCGTCCATAACAACGGTCTGTTTTTTATGGCAACGGTGTGTTCCCACTATGGCAACGCCAAGACCCGCCCTTCAATCACTACTATTGGCCAGGCGTCCAAGGTAAAGTGACCCCATTTGTTCAGGTCCTATCCCCTGACCAATCCGCTATCCTAACCATAACCACTCGAGGTGAAATGCCTAACCCCAACCAATCAGATGCTTCGGAGGGCGGGTCATGGCGTTGCCATAGTGGGATTCGTAATTTTGCCAGCGGTCTTAACAGACCGCGTCCAGTAATTTTAAGGAATAGGGTAAGGTAATGTAAGTATCTTTAGTGTTTGCCGTACATTTATTATCACTGTTAATGTGTTACATCAATGTAAAGCTTAACTCTTTAATGCTGGTACAAATTGCTATCGTAATTAGGTAGGTAGCGTTAGCTAACAGAACCTATCATTTAACATTAGGCTTTTAGCTAGTTAGCTAGGTTGTCTTTTGCCATTTGTGTTGGTAAAGTTTAATGTCCGGTGGCATGTTCATCTCTTTTTATATGCCGTTACTGTAGCTTTATGCGTAGCAGAGATTTAGAAAATGATGTGTTTATCAGTTGTAACTACAGGATGGGAGGTAACTGCACCTTTTTAACTTCACTAGCAACGTTAAATGAAAGCTAATATGTACGAGTAGTTTCCCATGTAAGAAGTATAACGTTCCGTAACATTAGCAACGTTATAGCATTCATAATAAACGGATAAACGGATCATAATATAATTACGTATGTGCTAATTTGCATACATAGCACAACAGATCTAAACACTGGGCATAGCCAGGTGAAAATGTCTTGTTGACATATAACAGACTAAAAGACTTAATGTAAAGGTCTGAATGGAACCCATTAGGCTACCCATGAGCATTAATACATAGAGGCAGGAAGAATTGCTTTACCAGTACTGATTATTGAGTGTATTAAACCAGTATTATTATTGCAGAGATGGGGTTTGCAGTATCAAGATGCAGAAAGAAAGAGGCAGGAGAAGATTGACACTTTTTTCAAGAGAAATCCTGTAAGTGAAGTTGAAAGCTGAACGTTGAAAAATGTTGACATTAAACAGCAGTAGCCTATTTCCATTAGATATTGTTTGCATTTATTTCATGATATTACTTTTCAATATTCACTGAGGTTTGCTAGTGCCATAGCTGTACCTGTTTGGTCCTATTCCTTTACACTGCCCATTATTACCACTTAGGAGAGGAAGTTGCTGGAGGCATCAGTTTCAGAGAGAGCACAGGAAGGTTCACAGGTGAGCAATGAAATGAATGTTACAGTTTGTGAAAGAGGTCTATATTAGTATTCTGCTAAAATACAACACATTGCTTGTAAAAGAAATTAAATGAAATAATTTCTAACGTTCTTTTATTGAACAAATTGAACATTGACTTGAATATAAAGGCAGCACTAAAAAAGAATGACCATTACATTTAAATGTGCAGTTTTCTACTCATATTTTCTTTCACCTAAAACAAAAAGAAATCTGTTTTGTGTCTATAGCGATACGTCGCAAACTTTCGTGATGTGTATATTGCGGCGGTTGATATTGCGATGACGATAAAAAAAACGATATATTGTGCAGCCCTAGTTCCCTAGTTATACTTTTCTAGTATCACTCATTTAAATGGGAAACTTTTTATATCTTGTATGTTATACATTTTGTACCCCTCTGTCATTGTATCCATCGTTTTTATTGTTAATAAACAAATCACATCCATCCCCCTCACTTTTGAAAAGCTTGCTACGCCCCTGCCCTGACCAATCCAGAGAGATTTAATATCGTGCCTATCCACGCCCAAACAAAAAAAAGTACTTTATTGTATTTCAAGTATATTTATATTTCCGATAGTATGTTGAAAATGTACTTACACAATTGTACTTTTTGTAAATATATAAAAAGTATTCTAGCATCACGCTTTCCCGCTAACACTTTTAACACACTTTAAAATAATTATACTATACTTTATAGAAATATATTATACTAAAATATACTTTAAGTGAAAGTTATGTGTACTTTCTAAAGTGTACTTATTTGAAATTTGTTTTTACAAATACTTTTGATATATTTTACATTGTATGGTCAAATTTGTCATTGTAACACACACTGGAAGCATATTTTAAAAGTACACATTTTAATATCAACACTATTATATTAAGTTTGAGTGTACTTGAAGTTACATTTGTGTCTAATTATGAAGTGAAGTTATTCATGCTAGTACTACAGGACATTCTTTTAGAAGGTGTTCAATAGTATTACTATGAAAATGCACTTAAACCCATTTATGAAATGTTGTGCTGTGTGTAAAGTACACAGATAGCAGTTATTGCAGCTGTTCTGTAATGTTTAATCAGTTTGGCAAAAGAATACATCTTACACACAAAATGACATTGAACAAAACATTAAATGCACACTTCAAAAGTACAGGTGCACAAAAAATGTGTGTTCTGCTGAAAAGCAAGTGGTTTAAAGTTGGTGCAGTGCTACATTTTAACAGATATCATCGCCCATATTGCAACAGACAAGTTAATAATGGCTAAATTATAAGCAAACAAATGAAGTTCACTCACACTGTAAACAAGTGTTCAAAAAAGAACATTTCATTGGTATTGTTTAATGGAGAAAAAGCAGCAAAAGTACACTTTAGAAAGTACACATAACTTTCACTTAAAGTATATTTTAATATAATATATTTCTATAAAGTATAATATAGTATAATTATTTTAAAGTGTGTTAAAAGTGTGTTAGTGCTAGCATGCTAGTATACTTTTTTATATATTTACAAAAAGTACAATTTGTGTAAGTAAGTCGTTTGGGCGTGGATAGGCACGATATTAAATCTCTCTGGATTCTCTTCACTTGCATGACACAATGTTGTGTGTTATACACACTGGAATGTGTATAGAGAAGAAAGATTCACACAGTATATAGCACACTGGTAAATCATTCTTTTGGCCAGATGGCCTACATTAGGACATTTCTGATGTGAGTTTGTTGTCTGAGCTGCTAAGAAGCTGATAGCAGTGGTAGAATCAGGTTAAAACAGAAAGGCATGCAGGTTTAACTCTGGGCTGGGGGTGAATGATGATGATGATAACTAGGTTGCATATAAAATCAAAATGAAAAACCAAATGAAATGAACAACAATAAATACATCTGGATCAGTAATCTGACAGTACAGTCAATCATTTAAGTACTGCCACCTGCTGGTAGAAAGGGGGGACAGTTTGGTCCATTACGGTGGAAATAAACATAAGAACTTATTATGTGTGCAGAGTTGTTACTGTTAGTGTTAGCACTATATTATATAATTAAATGAATATTTGATGTGGTTTCCACTGTAATCAACACAGTCTCACTCCCAACTCGTCAAATGTCTGACGCATGGCCAAGGACCAATGGCATTAAGTTTCAACGCCAGGGAGGTACCCCTTGCGTTATTTTCCGACGAGGGGGTCCGTCAGATAGACAGTCATGTTAATCCCTCACCGTCAGATATCGACGAAAGAAAAAACACACCCCCTTAACTCGAAATCTGTGACAGTTTTATTGTTGGTATTTTTAGCCCAATAACCGCTGTTTTAATCAACATTATTCACGAGATCTTATCATGGTTTATATGCATTTCTTTTAATGTTATTATTTCGGTCTATTTCGGCCAGGGAAGCTGGGTTTCTTTGTTGTTTATTGATATTTTTAAACTATAACGCTACATCTATCAACATTTATTTAGATGTTATTGTGATATTCATTTCTTTATTTTAATAATATTATTTCGGTCTTATTACCGGTGAAATATTACAGTAGCCTACGCTGTAATACAGAACATTACGATATGATCCGAGTTAGACCCAGCTAGACGCATTCAAAGCCCATATCCCACAATGCAATGCGGGCATTCATTCACAAAATTGGACAGCGATCAGCGAGTCTTTAACGCCAGTATCGCTTCAATGTTCATATATATATATATATATATATATATATAATCAGTGGTTTTATCACCAACAACACATAGCTCAGTTTTGTTCCAGTAAGTCATGCACCGTAATAGCGTTTTAAAAAATCAGCTGAAGACTCAGGAAGTGACGTAGTACGTGCCGCTCGGCAGATAAGAAGATACAAAAATACATAATATTCGTAATATTGATGTTTTTGTCTAACATTGTATTTGAGGATTTAAACAATGAAGATAATAATAATAATAAAATACAGTTTCATGTATTTGTCTCATGTATTGTCTGCTCGGTCGGACGGCGGGCGGCGGGCGGCGGCAATCTAAAATGGAATGAAGCCCATTCACGGCAGACAGCAGAAACCACAGGAATCGAACATAGGCAGCTCCCGTCTCTTATGGGAGTTGTAGTTTTAAAGTATATTGGTATATTTCTCATAATTAGAAGTTAAAAGTGTATCATTTTGGATGCCCCTGGGGTTTTTTGGGATGGGGAACACACTGGTGTCATCAGATTTTAAAAATTGAATCGTTAAATAGGTGAAAATAGCTTATTATCATATTTGACAGTGCTTACAGTGGTTACACATTGGTGACCATATCTACATGACACCTGAGGTCCAGAGCTTTCTATAACAGCTGGTCCCATGTGTGTAGCACCTTCTGTTGCTAAATGACAAGCCTTCAAACATGGACTAGGTTCAAGGTTCAGAGGTCAATCTTTCAGAGTAGGAGTAATGGATCCTCTTCAGACTGACATATGTTACTGTGGAGGTTGAGACCTTTCCAACAATATGTTTGATATAGTCCTACGACAACATTTTAATTTTCACATATGGATATGCAGGTGATACTTTATTATCCCCGGAGTGATATCTGCCTTGAGTTCAAATGCTTCACACATAACACTTGACATATTGTTTTATCATACAGCTGACATATACTTACAATAAAAAAAACATAAACAAAGTGATACGTATAATAACATTAAAAGAAATGCATATAAACCATGATAAGATCTCGTGAATAATGTTGATTAAAACAGCAGTTATTGGGCTAAAAATACCAATAATAAAACTGTCACAGATTTCGAGTTAAGGGGGTGTGTTTTTTCTTTCGTCGATATCTGACGGTGAGGGATTAACATGACTGTCTATCTGATGGACCCCCTCGTCAGAAAATAACGCAAGGGGTACCTCCCTGGGGTTGAAACTTAATACCACGGGTCCTTGGCCATGCGTCAGACATTTGACGAGTTGGGAGTGAGACTGTGTTGATTACGGTGGAAACCACATTAAATATTCATTTAATTATATAATATAGTGCTAACACTAACAGTAACAACTCTGCACACATAATAAGTTCTTAGGTTAACTATGCGCTCATTAAACGTGACTGGTGATGTGTAAGTAGGCACCATATTAAATCACTGTAATAAACTACTGTTGCTAACATATTTCTTTCGGTCCAGGTTTATATAAGCCTATTTATTGATTGATTTTTTTTCTTCTAACGTTACGCTGGTATAATGTTAGTGCTGCATATTATGACCGTTCTAAAAGCTTGGCTTTTATTTTTATAGGCTATACTTCCGGGCCAACCTGTCTTTCTTTTAATGTAGATATTCAAACGGAGAAATTAAAAAAGGAATTTCAAAAAAACAAAATCGGACCGTTATTTGAATTTGGTTTAGTCGTTTTTCGTTTTTGGATTCAGAAAACAAAAACGGGAGAATGGCTCTTTTTTTTTACCGTTTCTTTGTTTTTGGTTTGAAACGACAAACGAAAAACAGGTGGTATCTCGTTATTTTGTTTTGTGGTTCAAACGAAAAAACAAACTATCAAAACGTACACGGACCCCTCAGTACTAGCATAGAGTTTTTATAACTATTTAATATACTGTTGGCCAGTTTAATAATCCGTAACAAGGTTTCTTTACAAACCACACCCTGAGTAGGCCTAAATGAATGAAAAGCTTTCTTTAATCACTGAATAAGCAGTGATGATTGGATTGGACATTTTAAGAGGATATTAGGCTACATAATATTTATTAGAGCCGAATGAAAACAACCAGCTCCTACCGTGAGGGACTTGCTGATATTGCGCATAAAAGAAATACAGGAAGGGGACCTGATTTATGATGACATTTTTACGTTCAGAATACATGTACATGTTTTTTTTTTCACACACACGGTGGATACAGAATTTTGTAACAGACAGACAGAAAGGTTAAAATGAAAGAACAATTGAGTCAGTTTGGACTGATATCAGTGACATTCAGTAGGATTTTGTGGTTAGAATGTGAAACTGACTTTACAGGGGTGTGGTCCCACTTCATACATTTCGTGGCTTGCGTGTTGATACCAGGATCAGATGTGAGGTTGATCTGCTTCACCGTCAGACACATCTCTAAACCACTGTTTGATTGTAGCTTCATCACACACAAATGGACATACTGTACATTCAAATGTTAGTTAGACGCGTTTTTATAAGACAGAACAAGATAGCTAGAGCGCATGATATTCAACACAATGCATTGTCTTACATTAGAATAAAATAATCTATAATATTGGAAAATAAATACAATATTCAATGACAAGTCATACAGAAGCATTCAAAAATAAATATTTTTTTTTCTGTAGCAGCTGTTTCAGGTGATTTTTAAAGAAACACTGTTTTGATCCCGCTGACCACCATCTGTGTTAAATGGTCAAATGAAGACATTATGGCCCAATGCTAAGCTGAGTGACACGTCACATGAAGTCCCGCCCGCTATTCTACACTGTAGAAATCATCCGTCACCATGGACACTGACAGATGAAGCACTCACCCAGCTGTTTTGTTTCATTATGTGCTGTTTTCCCTGCAAGTGCACCACCACTAAAAGTGAGTGTGCTGTGCGTTACCTTACTTAAAGGTCCCATGACATGCTACTTTTTGGATGCTTTTATATAGACCTTAGTGGTCCCCTAATACTGTATCTGAAGTCTCTTTTATATAGGCCTCAGTGGTCCCCTAATACTGTATCTGAAGTCTCTTTTATATAGACCTTAGTGGTCCCCTAATACTGTATCTGAAGTCTCTTTTATATAGACCTTAGTGGTCCCCTAATACTGTATCTGAAGTCTCTTTTATATAGACCTTAGTGGTCCCCTAATACTGTATCTGAAGTCTCTTTCCCGAAATTCAGCCTTGGTGCAGAATTACAGCCACTAGAGCCAGTCCCACAATGAGCTTTCCTCAGGACGTGCCATTTCTGTGTCTGTAGCTATTGAGGAGGAGAGAGGGGGGGCAGGGTGGAGGGTGGGGGTGTGGCCTTAACCAACTGCCACTTTGCTCATTTTAAAGCCATGATGTCTCTCTCTCATGGGTTGGCCAAATTCTCTGGGCAGGCAAAGCAGAGAAAGGGGAGGTAACCTTGCTCTTTATGACCTCATAAGGAGCAAGATTCCAGAACGGCTCATCTGAGCTTTCATTTTCTCAAAGGCAGAGCAGGCGACCCAGGGCTCGGTTTACACCTATTGCCATTTCTAGCCACTGGGGAACCATAGGCAGGCTGGGGGGACCTTTAAAATGCCATGGGACCTTTAAAGCTACCTATACTATACTGGCAACAAGTCTATGGATTCAAGGGACAGAGTGATGTTTTCTCTTTTCATGTTCATTTCACAACAGAGCAGTATGAGGAATAAAATAGCACAGGTTAATGCGCTAATGTCTTCCCCTGAAACACACACACACGGACCCCACAAGTATACTGTATTCCCGTTTTTACCCCACGAATGTAGCTAATGACAATAACACACACACACACACACAAATAGGGAAGATCACAAGCGTGTGGGCAACATAAGACATAAAAACATAACACAAACAAAAAAGTAATCTAGTATTGAGTTTAGTGAAACCCTAAGTTTAAATGTGTCCGTGGATGGCTACCTTACCTACTACTACAGGCCAGTAAGCCAATCATGGAATGTTGTGTAAATAAAAAATATATATTATGAATATTTTTTTTTATCGTTGCTGATAATATGTTGAATTCATTTTTAAATAAGATCTCTGCCTGACTGTATTGCAAACTCTAAAAGTTTAAATATCACATCTATAAGACTGTAAATATCTCACAAGACATGGTAATAAAGACCACAACAAAGCTGTGGAGAATAATGTGGGCCCTGCTTATAATTTTTGGAGGAATCACAAAGCTAAAACAAGACCAGCGACAATCTTCAAACAACTGCACACTCGATGAAGCTCCCATTAGCAAACATTTAGTATACTGGTATGACATAAAAACACTTCTCATTTAAACATCAAATCCACTGTAACTGTTAAAGGACTATAGGGGAAGATACTTTATACTGTAACGATACTGAGGAGTAAGGATATTACGAGCCTTTCAAGCGTCTTCACGGCAAACACTTCAAGCATTATTAGGAAGGTGTTCCTAGTTACACAACTAAGCTTCTGTTGATAACATGAGAGAGAGAGTCTTTATAACATGTTCTAAAAAGAAAGCAGCCTTTTGTTTTTAGATTAGGCTGCAATGACTGTATGATTTGTTATGGTCAACAAATAAAACAATAACGACGTGCTAGTCCATCCTATTGGGTTCTTTCAAAAAAAGGTAATGAGCGTAGTAAGTAAAGTAGTAAAAACACGCTGTGTATATTGTAAATAATGTAATAATATGTAATTAAAATAATTGTGCAAGTAGTAAAACAATACAGTTTTAAAACATCTTGAGTCCCCCCTCCTTCCACAGTGGTTTGGTCCACTGCCTGCTCCTGCACACAAGTGTGTTCAGTGGGAGCACAGGGTGTGGTGTGCGATACTGCAATATTTGGTATATTACTATTATTTTGGTAGCCTACTTACTGGAGTTCCACAACTACACATATCATCTACAACTGTACAATTTTAGCTGTATTGTTTGTGTCCCCTTCAAAAATTGCTCTTCAGAAATTTTATGTTTATTGTCCCCCCCCGAACTGTTAGATGAAATTTACACCCGTGCTGCTCACAGGCATGTTTCAGGATTGGTGGCCATGTCACCATTTTGTTGTGGCTCTTTTAAGAACCTTTCCACTTCCTGTGAGTCCACCGTTACACTTTCTGGCCTGACCTCCGCTACTTTACTTTTGTCTGTCTCCTCATCGTCCTTTAACTTCATTACCTCCTTCTTTGTCTCCTTCTCTAGCTCCTCTCTTTCTCCCTTCTCCTCTTCATCATTCATCTCTGCAGGTTTGCTGCACAATTCTGTATTGGCATTGTCTGTCACTGTGATGTTGTCAAGCTTTTCTGCTGATGCTGAGGACTTGTTGCTGATAAACAGGAAGTTACAAGTAGCCAGAACCACAGCTGAGAGGACCACCTCGCTTCCTGCCAGCAGGAAGACCCACATGTAGTTCTTAGTGGCATCAAGAAGCCGGCCTGACAGAGATACGGGGAAACAGATGAGAGAACAAAATAGGAAAACCACACAGAGATAATGCTAGTTTACATACACATTTAGAAACTCCTTCTGTCCGAAACATCATACAGCTTGCAGTACTTACAGTAATAATAATAATAATAATAATAATAATAATGGTTCTTGTCCTGCGTATCACTAAAACATACATTTTGTAACCCCCACCCACAATCGTTTTCTAAATCTGTCCCATTCTTGTGTCACGTCAGTTAACTAATGTCCCGACCCAGAGCGTCAAAAAGTGACACAAAGAGTCCCAACCAAGCGTGTCTAAATATGACGCCAAAGGGCTAGACGCGAGTCCCGACAGCGTCAAATAGTGACACCAATAGTCCCGACCCAGAGCGTCAAAAAGTGACGCCAAGAGCTTTTTGACGCGATGGGAGTAAAAATGTGTTCCAACATCTGGCTCCAAAAGGGTGCTTCTGTTTTTGTTTTCCTTTTCCGGCGAGGTGCTGAAGCTCTTTTTATGCCCATTCATACGGAGTCTTTGAATGTCAGTAAAAACCTTTATAATAAATAGTGTACTTTTGTCTTTGTGCTTACATACCTGCGCCAGGCGGCCCCACCAGCACAGCAATGGCCTCCATGAGCAGGACCAGGCCGATGGCACTGGAGAACTTCTCAGTACCAACTATTGCCATGAGAACCTCAAACTGCAGGGCACCCACCATGCCGTAGGAGATGCCGAAGAAGATGCAGAAGACCACCAGCGAGACGTAGTCCTTGGCCTGGGAACAAATATGGAATGCGTTGTTAAAGAAGAGCAAACATGTTTAGGTTTTACACCATTAGTCTAAGCTTTATCTTTCCAGTTCATTACAAGCAAGTATTCACCTACCTGTGACCCGACCAGGTCAGTGATTCCATTGAAAAGCATAGCAAAGCTAAGGAGGTAGACGCAACGAGGCCGCACCCATTTCAGTCCAGCAATCACACCACATGTGGGCCGTGCAAAAATATCAATGAAGCCCAGGATAGTGAGCAGCAGAGCTGATTTGGTGTCCTCATTCCCCAGCTCTTTAGCATAGCTCACAACAAACACTGGAGGCACAAACAGCCCCAGCACCATGATGGATGCCGACACAGTGTAGATGACAAACCCACAGTCTTTGAACACAGAGAAGTCCAGCAGTTTGGCTTTGGGCTTCTTCTTTTTCTCTGTTTCTTCTTTGTTGTCCTGTTCCAGGTCCTTAGCGTTGAGAGTCTTGGGGGCAACCAGAGGCTTCATTAGCGCCCCGCACACACAACAGTTGAGTAGAATGCCACCCAGGATGAGGAAGCCCCCCCTCCAGCCGTAGTGGTCCTGGAGGAGCTGGCCCAGGGGTGAGAGGCAGCACAGGGCCACAGGGCTTCCAGCGGCTGATAGCCCATTGGCCAGGGGACGCTTCTCACTGAAATAGCGGTTGAGCATAATGAGAGATGGTTGGAAGTTCAGGGCTAAGCCCAAACCTGCAGCAAAAGAGAGAAACCTTTTTATATTCTTTGACTTTCTTTATTCAAACACATGTATGACTTTTGTTTTATCTCTTATACTCCTATATTAATCTAGTACTTAATATGTACTTAATATGTTTAATCTGTCTCCTATTTAAAACATAGGGGGGCTGGAGAAAATAATCCAATTAAAATGGATCTTTGTTTGAGTGATTTGATATTGCTTAATAAAATCCTGAAATCAATTTTTTAACATATGCCTTTTCCGCATGGATGTATAACCCACCACAAACGTGTTGGGGGTCAACGTGTGCATTATAAAAAATATTTGAGAGTTGCTTCTCCCTTACACAATTTACAGTATAAGTTCTCTGAGAATCTCTTTTGTATCCAAGCAAAATTGGTATTGTACTGAAATTTTCCTAACATAATTGACATTGAAACAAATTAGAAATGTAATCGAATCGGCACCAGAATCAAATCAATTCAGGAAATTACTGCTGATATATATGTATCCTCATATACTGTATGTGTCACATACTAAACTACTGTATATGTTAATGTCAGTTTGCAGGGATGGGTGTGACCTTAAGGTAGGTGTGTTACAATACAATACAACTTTCAGTCCGACCTGTAATGACCCCTATACAGAGGTAGATGTGGATGATGCTGGTGGAGAAGGAGGCCAGGATCATTCCCAGAGAGGCAAAGAGGCCACCCACCATCATCACTGGGCGACAGCCAAAGCGGTTCACCAGCACACTGCACAGAGGACCTGGATAAAGTGTGACACACTCAGTCAGGCTGTGTGTGTCTGTGTGGTCTAGTTCTTCTATTGGTGTGAGATACAGCGTGTAAATAAGACAGCTTTGGAGATTTTGGAAGCTGGGGTGATGAAGTGATATAGATTATTTTCGTCTGACTGGGTAACGCAAGCAAGTATATTTCCCAAAGATTCAGACTGTTCCTTTTTACTAATGTTGACATTTCCTTGAAAAATGCAGTGAGAATAAGGTGAAACTTAAGGGACAGCAAAAGGACAGTCTTTAACTATGTTTTGGCTGTTTCCACTTAAGTTTTTTAAAGTGCCCATATTATGAAAAAATCACTTTTTCTGGGATTTGGGGTGTTATTTTGTGTCTCTGGTGCTTCCACACGCATACAAACTCGGAAAAAAATCTATCCATACTGTTTTGAGTGAGATACGGGTTTCTGAATGTGTCCTGCCTTCAGTCTCTGGGTGAGCTGTTCAAAATCTGCACGGCTTTTTATGTCACTAGCCGAAAGGAGCTGGCTAACCACAACCGTTAGCATGATAGCGCTTGCGTTAGCATGCTACCTCATTCTCAACACACAAGTTCACCATAATCTACAAAAGAAGTACTTCCATGTGCGCCCTCCTTTAGAAGAAGTCTCCCGGCTAATCCTGCCTTGTAACTGACCAAAGTTGGAGAAACAACCTTTCTTTTACTGTCTATGGAGCTAACTGACATGATCTACCATCTGAGCTACTGAGCATGTGCGAGTGGAATCAAAGATAGTACAGAAGGAAAGATGATTCACTCTGTAGCTAAAACAGAGACCTGAACACAAGGTGAAAAGAGGAGCTGCAGCAGTGAGATAGAGATGTGCTGTACAACAAAAATATATTAAACCATGTAAACATATTCTGGTACAACCTTAAAATACAATTAAGCATAATATGGGATCTTTAAGCTACTGACCATTTATTTATATTTACTGTACATTTTTAGATTTTGTTAAGATTTTTTTTGTCACTTCCTGTTTTTAGACCCTGACATTTTTGGGGAATCAAGCAGAAAATATTTGGGTGTAATAAATGGAGCAAAGATAGAGATAGATTTTATACAATTAATAGTATTTAGTTCAATCATATAATGTACATCATATTAAACTATATTTATAAATATATACAATCATAATAACCTTTATACACAAGTGGAATGACTGAGCTTAATGCTCACAAATTTCATTTAAGGAATAGTCCAATAGCCATTTTGGAAAATCTGCTTATTTGATAAACTCTATTTTGATTGGCTATTTGGGTAGTGTAAAAGTGGAAAGTGAATTTATACAGTTAGTGGAAATTCCACAGTAGCCTACTGTAATTATAGTAAATTAAGTAACTGCACACTACATTTTATTAGGTATTTTTGCAACATACACCCTGCGCTCTCTGGATAGAGTCAACAGCTTCAGGTTCCTCTGTAGAGAGAGTCAACAGCTTCAGGTTCCTCTGTAGAGAGAGTCAACAGCTTCAGGTTCCTCTGTAGAGTCAACAGCTTCAGGTGCTGTTGTGGAGAGAGTCAACAGGTTGAGGTTCAGGCTGTTCTTTCTCTGCAGGCCAAGGAGGTTTAACATGGATTCCAGGATACTCTGTAACTTCTACTGGTGCACCATTGAGACTATGCTGACCGGCATTGCTGCTCCATGGAGGACCTGTCCTCTACACCCAGCAGTGCAGGAAGAAGGCCGAACACGCCACAGTTTACATACTCTGTACACAGTATTTTCTTTTACCACCGTTTGCTATTTTATGCTCTATTTTATTTTATTCTATTATATATAATATTACCTTCTGCAATATTTTGTATTTTATGTCTATGTCTAGGAGTTTTATTTTTACTATACTGAGTATAAGAATTTAATTGCCAACGACTGCTTCACTGTAATTGTTGTGCATGTGACAAATCAAGACTTAAAGATACAGACCGTGAACAAAAAAAACACTGTATAATTCAACAGTTAGTTATGTCCACTTGTACTGTATGTGTATTGTGCTGTATGTACTGTACACACAGCAGCCTACCTGTGCCGTAGAGCATGGCCAGCAGGATGGAGGAGATCCAGGCAGTGTCGCTGTATCCCACCCCAAACTCCCTGATCAGCTCTTTGAAAAAGACACTCATCGCTTTAGGGAAAGCGTACGAGAAACCTGTGATGACAAAACAGCCGGCCAGCACCGCCCAGCCCCACCCGCCATCTGGAGCCTTCACCCCCCCTGTGTCCACGTCCACCGCCACGCCTCCCATGGTGCTCTAGGGTTGTGTGTTAATGGCAGACAGAAATTCTGAAAGAAAATGACAACAAGCAGTTAGATAGAGTTCTCTTTAAGTGCATCTAATTTAGTTCTGCAACATGATTAGACTGCTCCGAGACAGAACATGTTTTGCCAAAGCGGATATGTTTAGCATTTAACATTACTATTTAGCATTACCATTTTTTAGATGAACTGTAATACAATTATCATTAACTGGAATTGCCAGACACTTTTAAAGCTTTAGCTCCACTTGCTGTTGTATGCCCTTAAAGCTGCAAATATATATTCAGCACAGATACACAGACTTTTACAGTCTATGGTAAGGATGCAGAGACGTGAATGCTAACAATGGGTTGTAGAGACTCACACAGGATCTGACGTGCTCCACTCAGAAATGTTCAGTCACACATGATGTGCATCAGCGCTGATTGGACCAACACCCAACAGGAACTAAAACAAAGAACTAGAAATTGAAAGCAGTTCAAGGCAACCTTTGTATTTCTGTCTTCTTAACATCAGACAAAGTGTGTCCCTTTATTTCATATATAAATAAATGTTTCAGTGCTGTACAATGTCAGGGGCCCAATAAACACATCGCGAAATGCTGGGACACATCGTGAATTTAATTGAAAGAAAGTATCAGCAGAAAACAGCACTTCAAAATGTAGCTTTCATCTTTTTTTTAGACGTCCATTTTATATTCAATTAAATGTTCAACTTGCTCAATAAAGAATGTTAGAAATGATTTCCTTTCATTTCTTTTAAATTCAACAAGCAGTTTGTTGTATTTTATTGTATTGTATTTTAGAAGAATACTAAAAGCAGCGGAACGGAGTACACTTTAATATCTGTTATTTATCGCGATATTCAACAACGTTATCGTTAAGCTGTCGGCTTTCATTTTGGCTGACCCGACATGCTCAGTTAGAAGGCGGGCACTGCCGGCAGTCGGACTCAATGACCAATCTGATTGGTGGAGTGCTAACCCGGAAACGAGGAGCGGGATGACCGTGACTAGACTCTCTCAAAATCTGACGAAAATCTTTTAAACTGACCTTTGTCAATCTGAAATGAAGACAGATTCAGCAACTGCATGGTCTATTTCTCCTTAAAATGTTTTCAGAAACACGTTTCGGTGAACTATTTTAGTAAAATATGAGATTGTATTCTGAACAAGCCGCCATGACAGTCTGGCTTTGAATTTCAGGAGAAACCAGACCCACGGCTGCTGGTTTTCATTTTGGGGCGACAATACAGATTAGCGCCACCTGCTGTTGCTTTGGTGTGTTCCGAGGCACTTGTTTGACCAATTCGGGGAGACTGATCAGTCCAATTGACTTTTCTGCCGAGGGTCGGCCGTCTGGTCGGTGTGTCACAACCTTTAGTTGCTACTGTTGCTATGGCTTTTAAGCTTTCCGTTTTAGCGGAACATAAACTATGTAGTTTACAATAACGGTAGCAGATTTACCATCAAAATACTTAGACAAAACATTTTTTTAACAAGCAGCTTTCCGGCGACTGAAATAACAACTGTCCTCACAGATTTTATCAGGTTTAGCTAGCTAGCTGATTAAGCTAAAATGAGCTCCGTGAGTTGGTTAAACACGTTGCCTTCAGCTGAATTTGACATATTTCAAGTGGACTTGTTTTAAAACAAGAACCCCATAAAAGGGATCTTATATGTGTACTTGATGACAATACTATTTATGCTACAAGACTGAGGCTAATGCTAATATGTGCCAGGCAAGAAGTTAGCATCATCACCCGTTCGTCAATGCAGGCATGGAAATAAGAAACAGCAGTGTTCTTGTACTGCAGAGTAGTATACTATAAGTTAGTATGAAAGTAAAGTATAATAAGGGAAATCCATAAAATCAGGCTCTTTTATTTTATTTTTGTAGTATTTTAATATTAGGACAATGCAGCTGGACAATGATACTAGACATATAAGGCAACCAAGGAGTTTTTAAGGCTAAACCGTAGAATGTTCTTGGCTGACTAAGTCTGAGACGTGTGTGTGTGTGTGTGTGTGTGTGTGTGTGTGTGTGTGTGTGTGTGTGTGTGTGTGTGTGTGTGTGTGTGTGTGAGTGAGAGAGAGAGACTTTGTATGGTCGCATTTGTACGTCTTGTTTGTCTTTGATGAATGTCTTGTGTATTCCTATTTCTATTTACGCTTTGTTTTAATGTGTATGCTGTTTTTATGTAAAGCACTTTGGATTTAGGTGTAATGAAAGGTGCTATACAAAAAAAATTGACATTGACTTTATTTAAGCTTATTGAAATGTTTTCCAATGAATTTTGCTCTCCTTAAAAAAGCAGACTATGAATAAAAAGTTTTTTAAAAAAGAGCTACATTTACAACACTGTTCATGTAATGTGACTGTGTAAAACAATGAATTAAAGCTGAAAGTCAGCATGTTAATCTCATAGTTATTTTATTTTTCAAATCTGCAAATGTGCTGGAGTACAGAGCATTGTTCTACTTAAAGGAATATGCCACCGTTTGGTGAAATAGGGCTTATCACAGTCTCGCCTACATGTAGATAGGTGGGCAAACGCATTTTTTGTCTCAGTGCATGAATTGTCTCAGTCTGGTGGAGCCGCCGTTAGCTTAGCTTAGCGTAGTGAATGGAATCCTTTGTTGCCGTTAGCATGTCGTGAGTAAAAGTGAGCCAACAACAACAACAAAACAACCTAATTACTTCTTGTGGCCTGTGTATTCACAACAAGTACAAATAGCAACGCAAAATAAGACTAGACGATTTCCTAGGCATATATTGATTTGGGACTATATTGGGTGGAAGTAGCCTGCACATCTAGAGGAGACCGTGATAAGCCCTATTTCAACAAATGGTGGCGTATTCCTTTAAGGACTGAACTGTAAACCTAACTCTTTTTAATTCATCTCCATAAACCAAACTATCAACCAATTAAAAACTTTTAATAATTTAAGGCATGAAATAGGTCACATTTACAGATACGATTTTAATTTGAACACTCCGTCTGTAGCAGTTGAACCTGCATACTGATTTCTAACATTTTCCCTCATCGCCTCCAGTATTTACAAGCCAGCAGTAACCAGAACAGCAAGTGTGAATTACACTGCACCCTATTATTCTTAGTAATGGGCCAGCACTGGGTGATCTGGAGCCAGACATTGCTTTTACCACCACAACCACAATTTAGCACCTCGACCAAGAACACCGTCCACACGCAGTCCTAAGAGACTCTTCTCTCTCTGGGTTTTCTACAAGGATTGGGCATCGAGAACCGATTACTTGGAATTGTTTCAGACATTACGATTCCAGTGGAATTGTTTCTTTATTGGAATCGTTTGGAGGATTTGGTTTCAAATCTGATCATCGGTTCCAATTTGACATGCGCAAGTTTTGGTTTCCGTAGCTGCCATGTGCTTGTTTTGTTGCAGCCATGGAGCACAGTAAGCGGCCCTCTAGTGTGGCTTTATTTTACGTTGAAAAAGCCCGGTAAAACTGCAAACCATCATTTAATCAAAATAAAACTTTTCTCTTATTTCTGAAATAAGCATGTGACCTGTTTCAACTCCACCCCTTAAAGAATCGATAAGAACCGGAATCAAAAGGAAGAATCGGAATCAGAATTGTTAAAATCCAAACGATGCCCAACCCTATAGAGACAGGACAGTGTTTGGACAGTAAGGAAATGGCCAGGGGCTCCATCAGTTTATTTACAACCTCTCAAAGAGCTGAAGGAAAGAGTTGTGTGGATTTTTTCCTCACACCAAAACAGCCAGAAATCCAGTGTCTCCAGGTAACATGATCATTTCAAGCCTCACACTGACTGTGACGTAACCAGTCAGTCCCCGGGGCAAGATGCTGCATTATTTCATACACAGCTTTGGAAAAAATCCTGTAATATCTGCTTCCATAAAGATTGTCCTCTGAGTCTCCTTGGATATCAGATAAAGTCTTGATGCTACACGTGATGGATATGGCTTTGTTTATCTGCACACAACTATACACTTTCTGATTGTGTAAAAGCAGACAGTAGTGACCCAAAGTCATCCAATGTCCTCCCATTTAGAGACTTCTCACAGATGAATTTTAAAACATGGGCTGGAAATGTGGGGACACTATTGAATGCACCTTAAGACCTCGAGGGGCATATGGGCCACTGGTAGATTCAAAAAGCAAAATGTATTTCAATTAACATTTCAACTATTAATAATGATTTCTCGTTCAATAATAGGTATAGCATTTTCAAAGCTGCTGTTCTTACAGCCAGCCAAGTACTTTTATTAGCAGCATTTGTGACCCAGAAGGCTAGTGGACTGTATGCAGTGAGCTCTGACCTCCAGATGTTAGTCATTTTTAGGACAAACAGAACAGAACACGTCTGAAATGTAATATACTGAGTTTGGTAGGACTTCATCTTTTAAAGCTGCACTATTTAGCATTTTACTATCTAATGTGAATCTGCAGTTCTCCTCATATATCATATTATGTATCAGCTCTAAGGAGATCTTTGGCTTATTTCAGTTAATTGTTTTGGTATTTCAGCCCATTTATTGTTTTAGTTCAGTCTCAGAGCTCTAATCAACCTGGTTTCCAGCAGCAGCAGCAGCTGTTTTAAGTGAAAAGAGCTCTGATATTCCCGCTGTACTCTACACTATCAGAAAACAAGGGTTGAGGTCCATTTATGTTCTCTAAGGTAGAACTGCTGGTGATGTACACTCAAAGAGTCAGGGTTGATCCATGAGGTACTTATATGTAGCCTACTTTTTCTAGGTTGATAAGGTAGACTATGCACTCGTTTGACACCCGTCGGCAAGCTTGCCGAGCTAAGCAGCCCCACATTGACAATCTGTCGGCAGTTTATAAACTCTGCCTCGGATGTCCGTCAACTGTGTGTGTGTGTGTGTGTGTGTGTGTGTGTGTGTGCACCTTTAATTACATCTCTCCACAAGTCTATTAAAGGTGCCGTAGGTAGGATTGTGAAGATCCAGGACTTCGACAACGTCGACAACTTCTCAGTCCCTCCACCCTTTCCACTAAAGCCCAAAATGGTCTCCTAAGCCCCTTCCCCCACAAGGGAGAATGAATGTGTGTGCATGAGCAGTGATTGACACGCAGTTAGACACACACATCAGGCACTGCATCTTCCCATGATGTAGTCAGACACATATAATAACAAACTGAGCCTGTCAGTGCAAAAAGAACCACTGTGATGTGCTGGTGATGTTAGTGATGGTGTGCATTTGCCCGATAGGGTCTTATTGCAGATCAGTTCACGGCTGCCGGTCACAGCGTTCTCGCTCAATACTGAAACAGTTTGAAAGATTTTTGTCCACATTAGTCACTCAGGCACAGATTCATGCAGGGCTTAATTTGAGCCGGAACATATTCCGGCACCTCCGATGTTGGATCAGGAACCTTTTTTATTGGATCCGGCACCTCCTGTGTCACTATGAAAAATGAATCGCCTAAATGAGAAAAAATAATTACTGTTTGTGTAGTGTTCAATGTGGTTATCTGTCTTGTTAGGGGGATGGAGGGAGGGGAGGCACTTCAACAGCGCGGTGCTGCACTTCAAGTGACACAAGCGCTTGTGCTGGTTGAGATTGCTGTTATAGCCTCATTTCACTCAGGGGAAAAATGTCAAAAAGACAACAACTCTTTCAAATGCGCTGGCCAGTCGGATCCCAAACAAGCAAAAATCGTTTCTGCCGATCAAGAATGTGGAGACCACGGTGTTTTTTTTGGTTAATTTAATAGTCCGATGGATAATTGCTGCTTGTGAAAACGATTGTTGCAGTATACTTTTTTTCTTCTTTTACATTTAGCAGTGCAGTGCATGTTCTGAAATTAAAATAAACATTGCCCTGATGTACACACAGCGTTGTTTAGGTTTTTTTAGTCAGAGAAGCTGTAGGCAGTGTATTTTTTTTTTTTGTTCCGTTACCTCCAACCCCCATTTTGAGTCACCGGATCAATAATTATACTAATGTCAGATTCAGTTTCCTTTACACCACTAATTAGTGCCATCATGCCCTTCCAATGAAAATGTTTGTCCAATGAAAACTCGGAGAATAGGGCTAGGCCTATGTCATTTCAAAATAAAAGGGTTTGACGTTTTAAGACTAAATCAGCCAAGACTTGTTCCCACGTCACTCCACACAGCATCCCTAGTGGCTGGCATCGTACGAGGAAACAAACATGCATCAACAATGTCAATTTAAAACCACGTGAGAAGACGGACGTCACGGGTCCCTGATAGGCTATATAAATGATAAGTGACTATTAATATTCATGTGTCACTCCCTGTGGCTGTGAGTGACAGACGCCTTCCTGCTTCACTCACACCAGCCCTATAGTGTTGCAGCCCCGTCCCTCTGGAACACCCTCCCTGCAGATATCAGAAACGCTACATCCCTGGACATTAAAAAAAAAAAAAACTCCTGAAACACCACCTGTTTACCACAGCCACAGCCTACAACCTCCTTTAGCTTAGCCACAGTCATTCTGTAAAGTGTCCTTGGGTTTTCTTGAAAGGCGCTAATAAAAGTTCTTCTTTTTATTATTATTAGGCCTATTATTATTATTATATAGCTATTGACTTGCATTTCTCTATAAACGGAGAGATTGAATGTGATGAGTCGTGATGACGCAGTGAAAAACGACTGACTCTCTTACCGAGTGATGCAGCCGAGAGCTGTGACCGTCCCTCATCCAGCTTCATCACCGGAATCGCGTTTCTGCCCGCACGTCCACAGACCGTCGGCAGGCAGAGAGCTGTGGCCAGGGAGCAGCTGCCCTCGTGCTGCTGGGTCCTAGTGCCTCCCGGTCGGTGGCGTCACTCAGCAGTGACCAATGAGGACACCGCGCGCGCTGCTATTTCTGGCCCGTTGTTTTTTTGTTATTTTTATTAGTAAAGAACATAGATACATCGCCAGTATGCACATATACAAAAAGGCAATGCCTACATATACAGAAAAAAAATATGTAGAAAATAAATAAAAAAGAAAAGGGTAGTAGGCTACAGTCAAATGTATCACCGGTACATGAGAAATTTATGAAACACAATTCCAATCTTCATTGTCTTCTTATTTTTTATTTTATTTTTATGTCTCTTATAGTGTTGCCATATTGGTGCAGTTCTTGAAAAAAGTGTTCAAAGCTTGGTGTGGAGTCCGCCCATTTCTTCTTGTGAAAGTGGAATTTTCCCAATTACAAGATTAATTGAACAAAATAAACAACTGGCCCGTTGTTTTGTTAACAGTGTAGTGGCCAAAGATTTTTTTTTATTTATACAAATCATTACAGTCAAAAACAACACACAATACATAGAACAAATGACATACATTACATCAGATACACAACATACAGGGGTACAGCTATGGAGCTAGAACAGACAGTGACAGTAACCTGTGGTATTGAAAATAGAAATTGGCATTGTATTTCACTTTTTTCAGTGCCAATATTTGTTGTTTCAATGCCATTTTTTATTTTCAATACCACAGGTTACTGTCACTGTTCTAGCCACATATACAGCCACAGTCACAATAGGCCTAGGTCACATGTGTCAAACTCAAGGCCCGAGGGCCAAATCCAGCCCCTCGCAGGTTTTGATCCGGCCTGCATTTCAATTTAGGTTCACAATAAATTTAGGACCACCTGCTTTTTTCGACATTTTTGACGCCTTTTCCACCATGTTTTGCCACTTTTTCAAACAATTTTGACGCATTCTTTTGTCTTTTTCCAACTTTTTTGGCGCTTTTTTCAAAGTATTTGTCGCTGGCTGGGAAACTTTTTTTCCGAACTTTTTGGGGGTTTTATGAGGCCCAAAATGTAAGTGAGTGACTGTATTATCGCATGTCTCATGTCTTCTCACTTACATTTTGGGCCTCATAAACCCCCCCAAAACTCTACATTTCTCTATGTGTCGCTTGATGTGATTCTCATTTTCCAGTGTGGCCCTTAGGGTAACTGAGTATGACATCCCTGACCTAGGTGGACAGGCTGGGAGGCAGAGGGGGAAAAAATATATATATATATTTACCTTTGAGGTCACACACAACTCATATAGAACCAGAGTTCTTACGGCCTTAGCATTTTTTTGGGCACTTAGTGGCCAAAGATTCTCTGTAACCGTCTCTGTATGTGACTTAGACATATTTTTTACAGTCGTGTGTGTAGTGGAGACCGGGGTGGTACACTCTTTTATCTTTTCGGGAGGTGAGCTTTTAACAAGATTAATATCTACTTCAATAGTTAGCTTAAAATGGTGGGATGTAGGCTAACGTTAGTGTTTTTAAACGTACAATATGTAACTTTCTGCCGCTAGGGGTCTCTCAACCAAAACAATGGATTGTAAACACGGACTTTTGATGACGTTGGTAAATTGCGTGGAATTATGGGAGTTGTACTTTTTAATGTTAAATTTAGCTAACTGTAAAGACAGCTAAACGCGAAGGGGTGAGAAATTCGGCAGGGAGGAGATTTTCGGCACGAACACCGGTAGCTCACGCTAACGGAGACTAGCTAGCTAGCATTAGCTATGGATGGCTGGTGTTGCGACTTGGATCTCGGTCTGGGTCTGATATCGTCTGTTTCCCGACACTTCATTAAACTGCCGCTAGCGTCATAAGCATCCGACACCGGAGTTAAGTGCTGTATAGTACTTATACTGTATGGATTGCTGTAATGGTGGCTGTCTGTTGGCTGGCTATGGGCTAACGGTAACTGGCTAACTACATGTCTGGCTGTGTTAGCTGTTATCTCAGGCAGACAGACCGGGGTGCTAACTGGCTAAATTAGCATTAGATTAGTCGTCTAATCTATACAGCTAACATTAACATTACTGGTAAACTCATTCGTGGGTTAGCCCAGCGCTGCTTTTATCCGTGGTGAAAACAATCATGCTACTGATAACTTTATGAGCATGTTGAACGATGTGGTAACCGTATAATGTCATCCACCAAGCATTAGCTAGCTAGCATTAAAGTTAGCTACTTGTCAATCAACACATTGTAGTAACGTTAAACTGGATCGATATTGATATGTATCAATAAATAAGATATCTGCTGTATTACTGTGTTGCAAAGTGTCATGTTATCAATCACAAAATGATGCTGTGTGGCAGAAAAAGCAGTATTATGGTTAGGAGTATTTTTTTCTGTGACGTATGATTTACAATTACGCTCAAACGTATCATCTGGGAGCCGTGTTTTGAAGGAAGTTACGAGGAACTAGAGGGTGAAAGGTTATATGACACCACTGACGGACGACTAGGAAGGAAACGTGCCGTGTCTGAAAAAAAATAACAGATTTCTCTGGGTTTGAAGTTTGGTGGAAACATTTGTTAGAGTGTAACTACACAACTCAAAAAAATATATAACATAGGTATGGTCGTTTTTAGACATTTTAATGCAGAAATGTTACATATTGTACCTTTAATAAGACCGTAAAAAAGTAGGTTGACCCTTTATTTTTCAATGCATTATCACATAAAAAAACTGAATTCAAAACTGTAGTATGCTAACTAGTATTTTTTTTAAATTTATTTTAATCTTAAAGGGGCAGTCCAGTAAATTAGTTTCGTGCTTTCATAAACTTGCAACAGACAGATGTAAAAAAAGAAGGTTCAGCTTCCAAAAACACCTACACTTCCCATAATGCAACTTGATAATGTCTATAATTAGACCATCTCTGTGTGGCAAATGCAGACTAATTTAAAAAAAAAAGTTTGTATCACAGGTTTTCTGTTAATTTGTAGGCTAGTTGTTAGGATCCATACTGTCCCTCCTTCCTGTTGTTTGTTTCCCCTCTCTGTCCTGTGTGTCTGGGCGTGGCTGACCTACATTCTGCTCTCACACCTGCTGCTCGTCACACCTGCAGTCCATTTCCTCTGATTGCCACTACAGGATTTAAAGGGCCCTGAACGCCCGCACACGTGTTTGTCAGTTAATCTGGCTGATTGGACCTCTTCCCAGGACTGTGTGGGTGTGTATAGACTGATTGATTGACATCTTCCTGAGTCTCTTGTCAGCTTTGTAGCTCCTGTTAGGGCAGGACAGATGACAGCTTTATTATTGGTAGAAAGAATTTGTGCCCTAATAAATTCCCATCAAAGCTCTCTGGCCCACCTTCAACCTGAGCAGAGGTCTAATCAGCCAGAATGACTGAAATCACGTGTGTCTGTGTTTTTAACCCTTGTGTTGTCTTTGGGCCAAAAATAACACGGATGATTCCATGCGACGTGCTTCGCAAGTACAACAAATGATCGGATCTCTACTCTCATTCAATTTTTTAGCATTTGAAAAAAAAATTGAAATGTTTCGAAAGAGTATCTCAACTGAACGTTGACATATACCAGTCTGTCATTATCTTTCCTTTAATATTAGTCTAAATAATTCATAATTTCTGCTTTTTTTTTAACTCAAGTATTAGGTATCATTTCCTACAAATGAGGTTTATTGACCATGAATTCCAAAAATAAGTGTAAAACTAGTAATAAGTTGGTGTTTGTGGTGTTCATACATGGTAGTGAAAAGAAGCGTTAAACGTAAAAAAAAATCAGCAAAAACTTTTTAAAAATCCCGCCAAAAGTGACGAAAAAAAAATAAAAGTGTTGATTTTCAGTTTTGACCCGGGAGGACGACAAGTGCATGGTCGAATGGAAGACAACGCCTCTTCACTAGTTTGTTGTGAAACCTTCTGCGGTTACATTTTGGCCTCATCTCGAGTGAATTATCTTGTAGTTTATTTAAATTTTTTATACCTGCCTGAAAACAGTTTTTCCACCTCTGTGACTCAGATCTGCCATACACACCTTCTCCATCCAGTCACATCCAGTCTTGCCTGCTGTCTCTCTGTGGATCACATGCCCTGGCACTCCCTTTCTGTACAAAGGCTCAGTTCTTACTGCTGCAGCCGCAGGTACAATTCCGGCCTGTGGCCTTTTGCTGTACATCAGTCTTCAACTAGCTCCAGTCTCTTGTGTCTGCACTGTGGGTCCAGTTAAAACTACTGCTAGAGTATAACAGTAGTCTTCACTCCCACACTGATGACACCACATCATCAGGGTCATTCTACTCCATGAGGTTAGTGAACTAATGTTGATGTGCAACATTTAAAAGTAGCCAGTGTGGTGGAATTTCCAGAAACACCATGGGCACATCCCACGTCCCTTATTTGAGAGCTCCTCGACTCCTCAGCTGAACTGGAAGTTGTTCTGTCCCTCCTTGGTGAAGGCCGTCTCAAAGCTCTTATTTCTGCCTCGAGGAGCGAGCTTCGAGGAGGGATCATCGAGGAGATATAGCTGAGGAAACTCGAGAACAGGGGGGGGGGGGGGGGGGGGAACTATGAGCTGCAAGATGTACAGCTATGGATTAGTGCAGCTTTAAGTCTTAAGAGACTCATGCATTGGGCCATGTTTGCTTGATTGACAGGTGTCTTCCTGTATCACAGTCAGCTGTTGGGATTGCTTGCTCCACCTCAGCTGCATGCAGGCTTCCTCCGCTTTGACCAAATTCTGGGTTTCAGACCCAAAACACCAAGCCTCACAATATTATTTTCTTAGTCTATCCACACTACGTCCATGTTTTTCTACGGTTATGTGCATATGAATTAGGCGTATCAGTATAAACAATAAAATCAAAGAATACTATTGGATTTTCATTTACTTTGCCCTTTCTGGTTTATTGGCATTTCTTTAAACCAATCACAATTGCCGGACAGAGCAACAGCGCCACTGCAAAATAGCCTCGGAAAGGAACTTGTTTTGGTGGAACATGTGTACGTTCAACAGTTGTTTTAGTCGTGCAACAGAAAACTCTGGTTGGACAGATAGTCTAGCTAGCTGTCTGGATTTACCCTGCAGAGATCTGAGGAGCAGTTAACCAGAGTCCTCACAAATCCACCGGAGTTTAAATTACAACACAAAGAAAGAGGAAGGTTAATGGGACATTCTGCCAAAAAGAGGGACATCCAGCGGAATTTCCGTCGGCAATGGAGCAATCCTGGAAGTGGAACATCGTGGATATAGACTACTTTCCCCATACCAACTAGCAACCTATGCCTTAAGTCCCCATGTACGTGTAAGGTGCATTAGTGATGCGTTTGCATTGGTCGGAAGCTGCACCCGGAGGTGTGTGGCTGCTGTAATGCTCTGACTGACAGAGTGTTAATAATCAGGGAATAAATAAACTAGTGCTGTTGCTGTGGGGAGGAGAATGTGGTTTGCTGACTCTCCCACTCTACCCCTGGACAGAAAGCGTGTGTGTTTTCTCTTATGCACACACTCAACTCAGCCCAGGACCCTCTTACAGAATAATACTCCAGATGCTCACATTTCATTATCTTAAAACATATATTTTTTTTTAAATACACCCAGAAATGTGTTTGACCATAAACCAAACATTAACTCTTTTTTCCCCCCACTTTGCTTTGTATCCTCTCTCTCATTTGGTTTGAGAGTCCTCACAGTGGATCTCTTCACGTCCTGCAGGGAGGAGAAGCACGACCTGTTGTGTAACTGTCCTGCCTGTGCTGCAGTGGGCAGGCGCTCATGTTGCCTCACAGCACCACCCAGTGGTCTGTAAGGAAGCTGTAAGGTCTGTTTGTATTTTCCCACTGTACACCCCAACACTTTATAGTAATGGATTGGTATATGATATTAAAGCTGCACTAGGCAAGACCTATATGTGAAACCTAAGATGATAATTTAGTGACACCTAAATGAAGAACCACTTAAAATGTTATTCCAACGGCCGAGGAAAGCTCAGTAGATGTTAATCTACAGAAACCAGAGAAGTAAGCCTCAAACTTGTACAAAGTGCGGAGCTGCTCCATAGACAACGAATGGGAGTCTGATTTTGCTCCATTCTATTGTGTTGTCAGTTGTGAAACAGAAAAGTTTCCATATACTCAGAACATTCCCCTGGGTGCTCTCAGGGTCATCTAGAACATCTTTTGCATTGTCTGTGGAGCATACTTTACACTTGATGACATCACACATTTGAGTTTTAGCACAGTCTTTAGATTTGGAGAGTTGTTCATGTTTACTAATGTTTTTTGACTGTCAATTGCCAACACAATATATGATATATTGATATATTATATAATCAACACGCAAAGTTCTTATGCTGCCTATGTACACACCATTAGCATTGACGTGTGGAGTTGTGATTTTATGTGGAGTGAGCTTCAGGTATTTAACACTGTTTTCAGAGAACATCATGATGCCCAATCACAGAGTTCTGGGGCCTAAAGATGATGCGTGTACACCATAGGTCCAGAGAATGGCATTAGGATTTCTGGTATTGACATTTAAGGTGCAGTAGGTAAGACTTAAACTACCTTTCAGTCATATCTGCTGAAACTGCCCCTATGTTCCAGTAGAACTACATGAAGCAGGTCATTTAAAATAAATCTGGCTCCTCTGGCTCCACCTACAGCCTGGAGTGATATTTGCAAAAACCCAGGAGGGGGGGTCTAACTGCGTGTCAATCACTGCTCATGCACACACATTCATTCTCCCTTGTGGGGGGAGGGGCTTAGGAGAACATTTTGGACTTTAGCGGAAAAATGGGATTGACTGAGAAGTTGTCGATGTTCAAATTTTTTTGGCTAAGTCCTGGATCTTCACAATCCTACCTACAGCACCTTTAAGGTCTCCAGAGGATGGTCTCTAACAATTTAATCACACAAGAAAATATGCAAACCCACCCCAAATATCTCATTTTCTCAGCTTTTAATTTCAGCCAGCCCAATCAATAAAAAAGCAACATATACAAGTACTTATTAATTTATTTACACTTTTAAAATACACAAATACAGTGGCATTACAAATGAGGAGCAAAAGTCTTAAGGTGGGAGTGGAAAGAGATTTCCCATGAATCCACAGTAAGAGATGCATTGTGGGACATGAGCGACCATATCCACTGGAGTTAAAAGCAACATTGGACAGGAGGTGACAAAATAAAGAACTGAGAAGCAGACATGACAGACTGAAAAAAAACTATTATCCCTTAAAGTGTACTTGCATCTATCATAACCATCATCAGTGTGACAAAATTAATCCATCACTTTGTTTTTTGTTTTGTTTTTCAAGCCCCCATATATATATATATATATATATATATATATATATATATATATATATATATATATATATATATATATATATATATATATATATATATATATTTTAAACTAATGAGTGAGGCATTCCCAGTCCCTCCATACACCGCCGTTATTATCCGGAACCGTACAGCGGCTCATGTGGACGTGGTAGACAGTAAGCACATCCTACACACAACAGAACAAACATGTACAAATTACCACTACAACCCCTTCTCCCTCAAACTACAGAAAAACGGCCTACAATACTTTGTAACCAGTCTACCACATCGAGGATTTCCTACTTCCAAATCTGCAGGATTGATTGGTCGGATCGGCCGACCGCTCAGATGGAAGGACACAGGTCACTGGGGCTCATAGCTCCAGTAGTGCTGGGACCTTTTCTTAAGACAGCACTCAGTCATAAAACCTCGCTCTCCAAAACCTCCCCACGTTCCATTTAGCCTGATGTTAAGGCACACCGGTCCATTTTCTACCTGGACTCACAGCTCTCGTCAGACCTTCTCATGGGGATGTCCCGAGTTGGTCACCAAGATCAGATGATCAAGGTTTAATTGAACTGTACTAATTAGCCTTTAGCCTGTTGTATCTCTGAACCTTATTGTGCGCCATTCTATGCAGACTGTTTTTTTATTTTTAATTTCACGATACATCAAATGTCCGGGGAGTGGAATTAAGAACACTTGGCATTTAGTATTCTATATATGCTCCCATAAAGTTGTGGGACTAAAAGAAAACAAATGGCCGAAAGGAAGGCAAAAGAAGATATAAGCCCCCCCACCCCCCCTCCCCAAATCCCTGGATCTTACATTTCCCATGATGCAACTCAATAGTCTTCTCCACAGATGACAATCTACACCCATTTTCACAGGCTGAGCTCAGTGCTCTTCGTGACTAATAAACTTATCTTGATGCGTAAACTTGGTGGAGTGTGCCTTTAATGTTGTCATATGTCAAGTACAGACCGGCTCCAGTAGAGTTGACATAGTTTAGTTGTACACTGTGCTACCGTGTAGCAGCATCTGCTGTATTGGCACATAGTCAATGCTAAATGATGTAAATAAGGCTAGAAGACCAAACTCATTAAAGAGCCATTTGTTTTGCTTACCAGGATGCATTTCTCCAAAATAATGACTGCAAAATAACCACTATTATGCCTCCGTTGTGGAGTTGTTATGCCGTCTTGGACGTGGCTATACCAGCTCCTTGTTTGCTCTGTGCTGGTTGACTAAAACTGTAGAGTAGTATGATGTATCATTCCATTGGAAAAATGACATTTAAGCATGCGTTAGGCAGACCGTGAGCGTTTGACGAGGTCTAGGTAGGAAATGGCCAGAGGGTTAAGTGGTCCAGAGTGAGGTCAGGATGTTAAAACCCTAAACGTAAATACACCTCAACATGTTTATCCCCACCCCTTCAAGCTTGTATAACCCTAAGACAGAACCACACAAACACACACAAAACCACATCACTATTCACCGGCTTAAAAACAACATCTCATCCATTCCATGTGGACATATCGATTCATTCACAGCTTTCCAAGGCAGCACACTGCATCACAACCTGAAGACAGACAGAAAATGTGCTGTGTGTTTTTGGATTTACTACAACATCCTGGTTCCAATGCACCTGAGGAGGACCCCAAAAAAAAAAAAACACTCTGGGGGATCTATGGGATCGCCTTTGAAAATAGAACATTCAAATACCTTTTGTCCTATTCTTAAAAACAAGGGGGTTATCCTACCTTTACATTTAAACCTTGAATAAAATAAAATCAAAAGTTGACTTGTGGGTTTTAAGGAGTCTCAGTGTCCTTTAACACTGCCCATGATGGATCACGTCTTCCTGCTTTCAGAATCAAAAATGTCCCACACGCTATTTTTAACAGCTTACAGAATCATTCTCCAGCCCTTGTGAAGTCTGATCAGTGGAGCTGGTGTCAGAGAAGTTTTAATGCTAAAGAACAAAAATAAGTAAAACCAAAGTTTAAAAAGAAAGTGAATCCATGGCTTGATCAACTGTAAGAGGGGGTTCCACATCTTCTATTGGAGAAGAAGGGAAGCCGCGGCTGCTACCAAACTGTACTCCACCCGCCTACCTCTCAACCCCCCCCCCCCCCCACACACACACACACACACACACACTCCTGGTTGTGCATCTTTTCCTCTGTCAAGTGAACAACAGCGCAGCCAGACTCGGGTGCATTAGTTGGTAGTCCACTGTGTCATTTAAGAGTCCTGTGTGTATAATATTTAGGTGTGTGTGTGTGTGTGTGTGTGTGTGTGTGTGTGTGTGTGTGTGTGTGTACGCTGCAGGTGGAGCACGTTGAGGCCTACATGGTGCACGGATGGATGGTAGGGTTTCACCGTGGAGCTGCGGACTGAAGGCCACTGGGTGTGACCCGGGACAGGGCCTGCAGAAGACAGACGGGGGGGAAAAAAGTCATTAGTTATGATGTCAGCATCAATGGCAATTACAAATGAGTCTCCTCTTGTGAAACGCTGCCCTACATTTGAGACTTGAAGGAGCGAGTCTGGCTTTCAATGTGTTCTTCAAATGTGGGAAGTTCTCTGTGAATACAGCCCCAAATGTTTTCAGAAACAAAAAAGAAAGTGCGCGCCAGCCGTTGGGTGGTTCTTTGCATTGGCTAGGCTTGGTCACAAACTCATTTTACAGCTAAACAGTGGCTAAAATATATTTCTGAAAACATTAGAGGAGAGAAATAGGTAATGCACTTTTAGAATCTTGATTCATATTTGGTCAGCACTGCAGTCATTGACAGAGCGTTATAGACTCCTTGACTCTGATTGGTTGGTTATCTTCGGGCGCGGTGGAAACTTGCAAAAGCCAATGGGAGCACTAGGAGGAGGCAGAGGAACATGATTTTTGTCACAAATTATCTGCCTCATGTGCTACTGTCAATATATAGTGACAGTTTTAGCAAATATGACAAAAAGTTACTTTATAAAAGTTGCCTACTGAATAGGGCTGAAACGATTCATCGAGTTACTCGAGTAACTCGATTAGAAAAAATGCTCGAGGAAAAAACTCTGCCTCGAGGCCTCGTTAAATTCCTATGAAGCGCACCGTACGCGCAGGGATCTGATTGTTCCACACGGACCGCTGTTCAGGATGCACACCACTAGCGCGTGAATTTAGCTGGCGCGATGGCGGAGAGTACAGTTACCCATAAACGGCAGCGTATGTCTAAAGTTTGGGATCATTACGTTCTAAAAAAGGAAGAGAAGAAGGTGCAATGTGTCTACTGCAAGAAAGACCTGGCATACAACAGCAGTACAACTTCAATGACTCAGCACCTGAACCGCAAACATCCACTCCACTCTGCTTCCCACTCTGCTTCACCGAGCGTCGCTGAAACAAGGTAACGTACGTAGCCTAAGCCTATACATTGATGTTCGCTGATTTTAATCACATAATGTATTTGTAGCGATGTCGTGATGCGGTTTGACTAGATATGATGTTTAGCTTTGATGTTTTTAACTAGTAAACTTATTCACGTTCAACTGCAAGAGAGTATAGCCTAAAAAAAAAAACCTTCACACACACACACACACACACACACACACACACACACGCACCCTCGTATCTCACTCTTCCTCATGCACGGCACGCCTGCACACACACACACACACACACACACACACTCTCTCTACCTCATCTAGGAACATTTTGTTTGTTTTGAGATTACAGCTGAAAAAGTTTGATTCTTATTTATAATTGTTTTATTTACATTTATTTTTTGTATAAATTGTATACATTGTGTACCTGTTTGGCTTGATATATTATATTCATTTTTTGTTCTCAGGTGGGTAATTTGCAGAAGGTGCAATCCTTTTTTGTAATGTATTAAGAAGACAAAACTAAGGCCAAATGGTGTTTACTATTTAAGTTTGTATTCATAGTTTTACATGTTATACATGTTTTACAGGTAAGTTGACTTAATTGTATTGTTATACAATTGTTGGCACATGGCACTGGCACTTATAAATTGCAATAAATGGGCCTAGTTTTGGAGCCAAATGTTGGAGTTGCAATAATAAATAAGAAATAAAAGCCAAATGCTTGATCATTTTACAGCCACATCATTTTCGTTATGCGTTATTTGTTTTGGTTGTTTAAAAACGCAAAAAAAAAAAAAATCCGATTAATCGATCGATTAATTTCGATATTAACCGATTACAAAAAGAATCGTTAGCTGCAGCCCTACTACTGAACCTTTAGTAACATCTTATGATAAGCAGAAAGACATCCCACCCGTTTTTAAAGGGAAAAAAAGGCACAGAGGAATTAAACCTGTCTATTTGAACATGTTTCATAATTATAAATCTGTAGCTTTGCTCCAAAAAACACCTACAGTGGCTGTTACACTCTTTGGGGGAGCGCTAGGTCTACAAGAAAGAAACAAAGAACCCAATGAAGCCGTTAAACAGCAGGGCAGACCTTGGCTCCTCTGTCCTCTGTTCAGATCCACACTACCAGCAGGACGCCCTAAAACTGTTACAAAACTATTGCCGTTTGGCTGCTTCATGTCAGCAAACGGAAAATGCAAGAAAGGGGAACAAACTACATTTGGTACAAGTAAAAAGGGAAGTCTGCACATGCCGATACAGACAGTGTGCTCTCTTGTGATATATGGTTCCTTTTTTTTTGTGAATACGTGTTAAGACAATTAAGCAATTATTTACTGGCACGCAGTGCAAAGTCCTCCCTTTGTTCTCTTTACTTCCCATTAAGTGGGATTTGTTTTTCTGCTCCACTGCGCAGACAAAGTTTGGTACGTCAGACCTGTTGTGGATTTCGTGCCTAACAACTAAGCAGTGTGTGTCTCTATGCGCGTCTTACCTGTGAGGACATGCGGGATGTGTCCTGGCGTCCCGTCAGGTCTGAAGAGGAGATGTTGACAGGTGCCCCACGATGAAGACGCATGCTCACCTTCCTCTCCTTCTCCAGACCTGGAAGACAAAAAAAGTTAAATGTTTCTAATCAGTGGATGGAAAAGCTCTGGCTGTAGTCATGAAACTACACATCTAAATTACAACACACGGGTTGGATTATGACCGGTCAGTCAGTTGGTTTCAGCCTTCCCCTTTGTCTTTTGCTGTTAAAAGTATGTGTGTGTGCTGACCTGTGTGTGAGGCAGGATTGAGTGGTGAGGGGGCTGCGACATCCGGAGCCACCCTGGCTCTTCCAGAGGCCGAGGCCATGCCCCTGGCTGCGGGGTTCCTGCTGTGCCTCAGCCTCTCCTCACGCTCCCGACGCTCCCTCTCTGCGTCCTCCACGGCCCTGTTGGCACCCTGACACACACACACACACACACACGGTTTGGCTCTCAATATCAATTAGCAGTTACCTTTTTAAGTTTAAGATTATTATTCCAAGTGTCTGACAACATTATGGAAAGGATCCCTACGTTTTTGTTAAAGAGTGAGATCCTTTTAGTTTAAGTGTTAAAGCACACTTCATTCAAAGTCAACAGGAACCAAACAAAACCATCAAAAGCCGTTCTCCGCTGTTTCAACAATCACCACTCTGGTTTGCTGGAAATGACCCTGTAATTCAGCCATTTACATGTGAAAATATGCTGGCTCTATACTTCATTATATTAGTTAGCATTACATAGTTATATTTCAGAGCTGTTTCTGGGTAAACAAAAAGGATCTTACTCTTTGACAAAAAGGTCCATCTCCATAGGGATCCTTCCCATAATGTAGTCAGACACTTAGAATAATAATCTGAGCCCGTTAGTGGCAAAAACTGCACTTTTAGTGGACGAAACTGATAATGCGCAATGTAAATGTAATTTGTCTACACTATCTATAGGATTACATTGCAGCCCGGTTCAAGGCTGCCGGTTACAGCATTCTCACTCAATACTTGACCAATTTCAAAGATCTTTGTTAACATTAGTCACTAAAGACACCAATGCATGGGAAAATAGGGTTGAAAAATACCGAAATCACCCTTTAAGTCAATTTATGGCATTGACCTGTCGAAATGTTCTCTTCGGTACTAATGAAATTCACGAATGGTCTAGACAGTCTCCCTCACTCCACAGTACAAGTGATTTACAACTTGAAGAAAGGTTTAGGATAAGACCATGAACATGGTTGTATCTAGTTCACACGGTACAGATCTTTAAATAAAGTCAGTGTCTTTAAGGCTGAATATACATTAACCTGGACTGAATGATAGTATGCTACCAAATACTGTGACAATACATTTTCTGAACTGCAAGCTTCATTGGAGATGACAAAGAATGAACTGAATCCCCTCAATGTGATAATACAACTTACAAATTTGAGCATGTTCCAGTCAAAGACGTAGTCGTAGGAGAAGCCCTGTCTGTGGAAGAGGTTCCTGAAGAGCTGGCGGAGGTACGAGTAGTCAGGCTTGTCGTCAAAGCGCAGCGAGCGGCAAAAGTTCAGGTAGGTGGCAAACTCGGCTGTGGGGGAGGAAACAGACCAGAGACATATAAGGGTTTGATTATGATCAACGGTAATACATGATTCTTAACATCCTTCATCCGAGAGGGAGCAGCTCAGCGTACATGGGTAGCCTTTGCAGAGGACCTCGATTGGCGTGGACATTTTCTTCTCACTGATGCGTTCGTACTTCTGCCTTTTGGTGGCGGCTTTGAGGCCTTGCCAGGGCAGAGAACCCAGGTTGAAGTACATGAGGACGTAGCCCAGTGACTCCAAGTCGTCCCGCCTGGACTGTTCTGTAGACAGAGAGGACAAAGTCAGATCAGCAGCCTGGATGGGTCTATCCAATCATGGCAGACGTCAGTATTTTTGGGGACGCTGGTCTTACCGATGCCCAGATGTGTGTTTATGGAGGCGTAGCGGGCGGTGCCGGTCAAGTTCTTGTTCTCGCGGTAGGGGATGTGCTGGTGTGTGCGGGCGTCGCGGTACTTCTTGGCCAGGCCGAAGTCAATGATGTAGACCAGGTTGCCCTTCTTGCCCAGCCCCATCAGGAAGTTGTCTGGCTTCACGTCTCTGTGGATGAAGTTCTTGGAGTGGATGTACTCAATGCGGCTGATCTAGAAGGGAGAGGATCTGGTGTCAGCCTTAAAGACCTCATTTTATGCTCATTTTCAGGTTCATAATTGTATTTAGAGGTTGTACCGGAATAAGTTTACGTGGTTTCACTGCACATTGCTGCAGCTCCTCTTTTCACCCTGTGTGTTCTCTCGGTTTTAGCTACAGAGTGAGGCATCGCACTTCTATTCCATCTTTGTTGGGAGTCGCACTTGCACAGTACCTAGGTAAGGATTACTAGTCAGTCACAAGCAGAGTAGGGCGGGCCCTGACAAGCATTTTAGTGTGATCCAAAACAAACCCGCTACAGCCGGTAACCTATGGCTACAGCTCAGCCGTACAACCTAGACTGAAGCAAGATGTTTCAGAGTGGTAAGTTATTTAAATGTTAACAAATTAGTCTTTCATACGTAACGTTTTAATTTTGCACTGTCTCCTGGACATGGCGATATAACTATCTGAACTCTTCGGGTCTCCGCTCTAACTAGCTTTGGTTTGAGGGCGTGCCACGTTAGCAGCTAGGCGAGCATTATGACGTGTGTTACAAAGTGACGCTTAATGACACTCGGTCACGTAAGTAAAGACTGGACTACAAGCTACTGGACTACAACAGAGCTGTTTGGAGCAGTTTGTGAACAGTGTTTTCTGTTGGAGATAAGTCCCTTGGGGGGGGGGGGGGGACTTTGGGCTTTTTCACTTTGTAAACCTATAACGTGATCAAAGAAGATATTTAACACAATAAAGGGGGAAAGCCAAAAAGCATAATATGATCACTTTAAACATGCAAACACGCTAGGGTTGCACAATATATAATTTTTTATTGTCATCGCAATATCAACTTGCACAATAAACACATCGCGAAAGGCTGCAACAAATCGCAATAAACACTCCGATTTTTTTGAGTTAGTTGAAAGAAAATATCAGTAGAAAACTGCACATTGAAATGTGACTCACTTTTTTTTAAGTGGTGCCTTTTATATTTGATTTAATGTTCTATTTGTTCAATAGAAGAATGTTGGAAATGATTTTTGGTTTTAAGGTCAGCAAGCGATTCGTTGTATTTAGCAGAACATGAAAGCAGCAGAAATGCAGTACACTTTAATATCTGTAGATTTATCACAAGTAATATCGTTATCGCCATATTCAACAACGATATTTCCTGCACATCGTGCAGCCCCAAAACACGGCACTTTCACAATAACAAAAACGGCAACAGTCCCTATAGCTTTTAGTTCTCAGTTCTTCTTTTCTCTCACCATCTGGTCAGCCAGCAGCAGCACTGTCTTGAGGCTGAACTTTCGAGAGCAGAAGTTGAACAGATCCTCCAGACTGGGCCCCAGCAGCTCCATCACCATCACGTTGTAGTCCCCCTCGGCCCCGCACCACTTTATCGTCGGAATACCCACTGGAGGAGAGCAGGGAGCAGAAGACAGGGAGGAAGGGGAATATATTTAGTGCTTATTTATTTTGTACTGCGATGCAAAGGGTTTCAAAAGTTACCAAGCTGACAGTTTTTTTTCAGAAGCACCTTGAATATCTTCAAACATTCAGAGCAATTATAAACAGTGGTTGGAATGTTTCTGTTAAACCATGATAGAACGGAAGACCTTTGTCCACTCAAATGGAAAAGTAAAACAGGAGAGTCAAGCTACCATCACTAATGCTCATCCCTCTAGCGTTTGGACGAGTTCACCATAAATTCAGTAGGACTGTCCCTTGGCCTAAAAGAAACTAAAAAATATATGCCAAGGAGCACTAAAGCTGTTTTGTTTATACAAGACCAACAGCCTTCTTACATAATGGAGGATATTTAACATGTGCATCACTCAGTTGTAATCATTTGTTTTATCAACGCTATGGTGGTTTAAGGCTTAGAATCACAAAATGTTGATGAGCATGCACACACTGTCCATGCCCCCACACTAGAAAAATATCACAATATTCTATACCAAATAAATCAATGTCGATATTGCAACAATATTGTAGGGTTGACTATTGGTACTTTCGCAAATTAGTTTCACAATGAGACTTTAGATAAATAATCAATAATGTGGATATACTGTAATGACGTGTGGGTAAAGTGGGTAAAGGCAAATAACAGAACAGCTAGTAGGTCTGGTAAGTTCAGAAAATTACATCACTTTTCTGTAATGCAGCCTATACAATTTAGAAAAAGACTAAACTTGTGCCATATTATGATATCCAAAATCTATCTATCTATCTATCTATCTATTCACAAATATCGATATAATATTGATATATTGCCCGGCCCTACCCCACACACAGGAGCAGTGTAAAGGCACTGGCCAGCAGGTTTGGTAGTAGCTGCTAATTAGCTGACGTTGCCAAGGCGAAGAGGCCATCTGGCATTTCCTTCTACAGGCAGACAGCAATAAAATGCTGTAGCTCAGCAACTAGCGCACACATGCTATTTATATACATACAAACGAATATACCTCCCAGTATGGGTCAACCACCATGCCCCAATACATCCTACCATGCTGGAACAAAAATACAAATGCCTGCGTGTGCACAGCTGTGCTTTGAGAGACCAACCGTCTCTTCGTCACAAAGTCAAGTACAACTTGCTCTGAAGACAGAAAACACTAATAAGACTTGAATTCATCAGCCAGCGAAGGAGAAGTAGTGTGTGAACTTGGTTGAAGCACACGTCTGTGGTTTTAGTAGCCACCTGTGCAGTGTGGGTCCACCTATTAGTGTTATTTAAAGAAAAGAAAAATCTGATTACATTTAAAAACGCACTATTTTGGCTCTGATGCAGCCTCTCTGTCTGAAGCACGGATGCATCATAAGAACTGGATACAGCGTTTGAGGGGGAGCCCTGTTCATGCCTATGAGAGTTGCTCAGTGGCACATGAAGCCATCATGGATTAAGAAATGATGTTGAGGCGCTAAAAAAAAAAAAAAAAAAAAAAAAAAAAAAAACGTATTAACTGATTTACAGACCTCTCTTTCGCTGCGTTAAGTCTATGGGGAACAGTCTTTTTGGGCCAGAGGGCATCACGTGACGGATCGGGAGATACAATTCTGTTCTGCCGAGCAGCAGAAAAAACTGAATTTTACATTAACATTGGTATTACCGCTTCACATCTGTCCACTCTCTTTTGATGGATGCACTACAGAACAGGTCTACAAATTAGAAGGTCTAACTTTTAACTGCGATATAAATTTTTTAAATACCAATACCCCCCCGCACACCTAATGATTCACAATGACGAATGGATGCTGGGTTATATTTTTAAGTGCATGTAAATATCGATGCCGAGTACTTTACAGAGTGGCAGGATGTGTGTGTACGTGGTGTGTCAAGAGTATACAGTACCTCCACCCTGCATCATCTTGTAGATTTTGCTCTCGATGTGGAGCTGGGGGTGTTTGGTCTTCACACATTCCAACTTGATGGCTACCTCCTCTCCAACTGAGATATCAGTACCTGGGGAAACAGACAGAGAGGTGAGCCGCAAAAGTGTAAACAGACATTCACTACGGCATTGCTTCATCTAATGATACAGTATTTAATCTGCAGCACGGAGCATGGTCAAGTATTGCTGTCGGGTCAAAGTCCAGGGAAGTTAATTTGGCATAAAGATAAAGTCTGCCTTGTCCACAGCTTTAATAGAGAGCACATTAGCTGCTAGACACAGAAATAATATTTATATCACTTGTGTAGCTGGTGATTAAAGTGGAAAAGACCTGCTTGGCTACATATCAGTGGTTGACACAGCACAGCCAGCACACATGGAAGAGAATGCAACAGTGTGCACTGTATGTTCCCTGCTCTTCTTTCGTGTATCTACTTGCCTATGAGACCAGTCTTTGCTGCTCTGTGTGATATGACAAACCAGAGCTTCAGCTGCTTTCTTCCTACATATGGTTATGAGGTCCACTCCCCTCCACATAAACACAGCAACTGGATACCAGGTTGCATAATCCCATTTCACACAGACACACACAAGGTCCAGGCACGTGATTGGCAAAGGTCCAAAAAGCATGAAAATAAACTGAGCCTCAGCATTCACCCAAGCACAAAAAAACACCACGCCCTGATCATATACCACGCTTACTTATAATATTGCTTTTTGTTTGTATAACTGGTGGAACGTGCAAGAAGTAAATCATTCTACCTCTCCAAGGCTGTGTTCACATCACCAGAAGGGGATCATGCGATTTTCTGCAGGGTGGTGCAGCAGTGTCACTGAAATGGCCCATTTGTGTGACATCATGTTGTGTTCTTTAGCACAAGTAGACTTTATATTTACTCTTTTCCGTCGTTTATAGAACTCAACGTTTCCAACCGCACTTGAAGGCGGCTTCATTTCACGGAGAAAGAAAAGCGACAGATCGACGGTGCTGTCGTTGCAGGAAACATTCAGCTGTTACACAAACTCCAGGGAAATTTGTAGGTTTTGGACTCAAAAACTATACATTTTCACCTCGTTTTGGACCATTATTACAAGTATAGATAACCAAAAAGCTTGAGGACAAAACTTTTTATCGTTGAATACTTATGCATTAAAGTCTTTTTTTCTCACTTGGACAGAGGTGATGGTGAGCTGAGACCTTCAGCATCACAAAGATAAACTGGAAAAGACCACAAGACCAGCAGGGCACAGTTTGTCATTGTATTTTGCTAATTTGATGGTCTGCCCGAAAAATGGAGTAAGAGCTGCTACTGAGCCGCTGTTTGCGAGTAGCTGGTACCGCAGAGGGACCACGGGGGGGGACAGCCAAGGGGCCGACGTATTTTCACATCTTGAAACTCGTGAATAAAAGGATTTATTTTGACCAAAAGGTGACTGCTGCAACAGTGAAATGACTAAGACGGTTTTGGTGAGTTTTATTTTGTGTCTGTCCCATTTGAATGAAGTGTGTTTTATGAGTGATCGTTGGTCTCCATAAAGGCCGATCAGATGACGCACTACCATGTGAGAACATTTTCTACATGGAGCTAAAATGGTGGCCTCCCTACATTCACCGGTCTGGCAGTTCTACAAGGTGTCTGAACGGCGGCAGTGATTGGCCCACGGGCCGGCCGCGGAACGAAGGCAGTAGGAAGGCAGCTACCGCTTTTAAAAAGCGGCTGCCACCGGTGGTGCGCCGGCAAACGTGTTTGCGACTACGCCATTCTGACACTTCTACTGCCTCTGGAGCACCGCCGGTGGTCCGCCGACTCATTGCTATCTGGGAAAAAGACAATACACTAGCGATTTGCAACATGTGTGCCAAGGAAATACCACGAAGCAGAAAGCTCCAAAGACATTTCAACACCACCAACCTCATCAGACATTTGAAGGTTAGTCACGGAAAGGAGGATGAGGAGTTTTCAAAGTTAGGTAACGCTAAGGAAGAGCGGAGGGTTGCAGCTCCGGCGCCACTCACCCAGCTGTTTCCCTGTGTGTGACTGCGTGTGTGTCGGTCTGTGTGTCTGTCGGTCTCTCTCTCTCTGTGTCTCTCTCTCTGTGTCTCTCTCTATGTGTGTGTGTGTGTGTGCTGAAGAAATGTCTGCAGTGATTGAAAGGAATTTTTTTAGATTTTGAGCTAGGACAAAAAGCCAAACAATTCCTGATACATTCTCTAAACATGTGTGACTGTTATGTAATGGCATAATTTTCAGTTCATAAAAGCGATCGGTATCGGCCGATACGTCTTCCAGCAATCGGTGATCGGCCACAAAAATCCTGATTGGAGCACCCTTACACAACAGACTTGTTTTCAAGTTGCATTACTGTGGAAAAAAATCACATCCCTGATGGTCTCATTTGGGCAGCGCCAATGGAGCATCATTGATTTGTCCTTATGATGTCATCTGGGCGGGCTGAGCAGCACTCCCCAGAGTGGGGCACACCATTAGGGCCATGACTCACTTTGCATTGTTGCATTGTATAATTTATACACAACTGTTAAAATAATGCTGAAAGTCTGTGGCTGTACAGCATGTGACTGTGTGCTGCAGACTTTGCAACCAAATAAAAACGTGACCTGTGATCGGCCTCTGGCGTCAATCAATCCTTAACAGTGTGGGCAGTAACTTTACACCCCAAATTCCATTCACCTTCATTAGTATTGGGGAGGACATTTAGATTCTCCACAGAAGTGAGACAAGTGTGGGCGTACACCCTTTGTCCCTACTGGTAAATAATTGATTACTCGTTTACATTAAAGTTGTTACATAATGGTCATGATGACCGTGTTTATCAATGGGCCCCATTATGGGGGACAACAGGACATTTGTGAAAGGCCTCTTTTCCATTTCCGTCCACTCCATTTCTTTTTGTATTTAATGTAGAAAAATGTGTACTGCTGCATTTTGTTAATCATGTCCCTGTGTTTCACGCACGGCAACTCTAACCTCAATACCCCTTTTTTCCATTCATTATTTTCCTTCTGAAAATGTTTCTCAAATTTGTTGTATTAATGAAATGGTGGATCCTTTAGTAATTCATAAAAATGAGAAAAATACAAATTTAAATGTTTTTACCAAGAAAAAAACAACAAAAGATGCTCCTCTATAGTTAAGATGACTGATAGATTAATTTATAGATGCAACCATAAAATTGTTGTGAGAGATTTATAATTATATTTAAAGTAGGTTTGCTTATAGATTTATGGTGCTTTCACACCTACCTCGTTTGGACTGGACCAATACAACACATGTGAAACCTCCCCTGACCAAGGTCCAGACCATAGTCTGACGAAAAGAAGTGCTCTCAGTCTGGATCAAAGAGAACCATGGACTGCTTCTTTTTGAGTGAGAAAGCATTTTTTTTGGATGCTTCAGACTTCCGGACCAATTATAGGAAGCTGTGGCTAGTTGTCGTCATGTTATAAGAGCAGGGAAGCTAATGGAAGTGATGGTGGATGAGCTCCAATCGGAGAAGAGGAGAAGTTAGCAGTTAAGCCAAGTTTCACTTTGTCTCTGAATAAATGCTGCAGCTCCTAAAGCCTAGGGGTGCACGATATTGAAAGAATTTGATACTGCGATATCGATAATGAATATTGCAATGTCGATTTTAATTTCGATATTTTTAAACATATGTAAAATTACCAAAGTTATGAGAAAATGCATCAAAATAGATTCATAACAAATAAAAACAAGTTTTCTTACAACACAAGGTTTATTTCAACCTGAAGTCATATTGGACTGGTCCAACATGTGTCTACAGAACAGGACACATTTGACTGGTTGTACAGTATTAAATAAATAAATAAAGAGCATGTAAATAGAACAGGGCATGTTGTTCTGGTTGTATGTAATGTACAGTATAAAAACAATACAACATCTGTTGGCTTAAAGCCAGAATATTTCCAAGCTACCGAGGAGGCATTACTTTTGGCCTCTGAAGTTTCCTCTTCAATCTCTGTTATTTCGTCGTCTCCCTGAGCAACACTCATTTTCTTACTTTTGCGTTCCTTCTTTTGCTCCTCTGGCTCCCTTCACTCTCTCTTTAGGTCCTTTCTTTTCTTTCGCTTTGTTTTGTTGTCTCTGTCTATTTCTGGTGTGTGCGTCGAGCCGGTGTGTGTGTGTATGGCCGAGCGAGGGAGAAGTGAGAGAGTGACTGTGATTATCTTCGGAGCGAGTAGCGACTCTAGAGTCATGGTGAGAGAAATCTTTAGCAGGAAAAGTTAAGTTAACCCTCTCCTCCTTGATATCATGTTTAAGGAGAAGGAGAACCAGGAAATGAATCGGGGGAAATGCAATGCAAAGTGATGTGTATTTTTCGCAAGGGGGCAAGCTTCTCTCCACAGAGTGAAGGCGCTATGGCGCCATTTTAATGCTACGAAGCACTCACCCCCCGTTAGCATCCCATTGACTGCCATTCATTTTGGCGTCACTTTGACAGTCAATAACTTTACATCTGAAGAGTTTAAAGACTTTATTTGTCCATTGTTTATTTCTAAAGAAACAACAATGTATAAAAGGCTCCATTACCTTGTAGCTCACGTTATGGCTCCTTATTAGACGTTTTAGTAAAAATAGGCTAACGATTGTGTCATAACCACACAACTTGCTGTCGCATAGTAGAGGAATTACCGTAGAGTACAGGAGAAGCTCGCAGGCAGTTTCGACTTACATTAGCCGTTTAGTTTAATTGCTAATATTAATTAGCATTTTAGTTGGCAATAATTAGCCTGTGCCTATGTTATCTCCTTACATATACCTACGCTCTCCGTCTCTGCAAGATTCGGAATGATTGAGATTTCTCTTGGCACAGCTACCAGAAGACTTACAACTTTCAGACACGTTGCTCACGTCACATCTACGTCGGCAGCTGCGCAGTAACGCTCGAGCCTGAACGGAAAAGTGCTTCTAATAGACTTCACTGGTCTCCGTCCAGAGCAACGGGATCTGTTAGTCCACTTAGTACACTTCACAAATGAAGCAAAATATTGCATAATTATCCCAAGACTTTTAGTATAATATCGTGCAACATGATATAACGATATTGAGTCGATATATTGTGCACCCCTACTCAAGACTAGGGTTGGGTATTGGTTGGGTTTTATCTGATACCAGTACCTACTCAGTATTTTTTTTAAACGGTTCCGGTGCTTAAACGGTTCTCGAACCGGTACTTAAGTAAACAAAACCGCACACACTTTGTCAAAAAACAATACCCTTTTATTTACAGGGCCAAACTGAACACAATATTAACTTAAATCTTTAAACAAATTAAATGAAAAGTTGCGCCGTTTAATACTGATGTAAAACACTTAAGAGCAACATTTTGTTTCTTTAACAGACACAGTATAGCCTCGTATAAAGAAGTGTTGGAACTTTGTTAAAACATTTTGCACACGTCACGCTGTTGAATGGCGATGTTTGCTAGCCTACTTGATATACAAGATTTGTGGTTGGCATTAAATTACTAGACTTAACCGAAGAGGAACGGCTTCTGTTATTATCATCTGTGATGTCCACCACCACACAGGCAGGGCTGAGACTCTCTTCAATTAGTCTGGTGGCGAGACCAACACTAGTTGCTGCTGTTAACGTGCTTGGCTCTGGCTCACGTAGGTTGTCAAACACGGTGCATTGTTCGGCTTTTAAGTACACTCCATGTCTCGTCAGATGTTTCATTAAATTCCAAGTGCATGATATTGCTTTCAGGCATTCATTGCATGTCGCAGTCTGCATCCTTACTCGTGAAATGCAGCCAAACCTTGGAACGTTTTGCCTTCGGCATCTTCATTAATCCTCTCGCTATCAGTTCAACAAGTGTGCCGCTACTGATGTCACGTAAATTGACGCCGGAACACCAGGGAGCGGTAAGAAAGTCAGGCACCAAAATCAGGCACCAAGATATTCATTCTTATTCTGTCTCGTTACTACCATTTACGTCGGAACCGGTTCCCTATTGGCACCGAGTTTCGGTACCCAACCCTACTCAAGACCATCATGTGTCTTGCTTCTCAACAATGCAACAAAACAAAATAAGCCACAGCAGCACAGGAAAAGCAGGAGTTGGTTGGAAAAAAAAACAGACCCTAGAGGGGACGGGAAGCCTGTCTACAAACCAATTAGTATAAAGTATCGGGAGAGGCAGATCACGTAGGTGATGACGACAGGACACTGGTATCACGTAAAGGGCTTTAGTGGACTAGAACAATTGCAGTGTGAAACCAAAACTAACCGGATCAAAGTTACACAATATAACTAAAACATGAACCTAAGTTCGGACTTTCAGGTGTGAAAAAGCCCTTACAACTAACTTTGTGCTCCACTGAGTGACGGGTAAACACTACTCTTATTTCACAAAGACACTTAACTGACTTGTTGTTCTAGTTGTGTGCTTGGTTAAATCAATCAATCACAGTGAAAAGGTCTACAAAGGCTCTTTACAGTCTGAGCAGCACAGTTCAGTTTGTTGTCTGCTTTATTGCGTCACAGGAATGGGTTTTGTTCAGACATATTTTTCTGGGGAATGCTCCTCCCCCTGATCTCAGAGGGAAGGTTGTGTGTGTGTGTGTGTGTGTATATGTGTGTGTGTGTATGTATATATATGTGTGTGTGTGTGTGTGTGTATGTATGTATATATATATGTGTGTGTGTGTGTGTATATTTTATTGGTATGAAAGTGTCTACACATGTGGTGTGTGCGTGTGTTTTTATCCTGAGCAATGCTGCTGGCGAAACATGTTGGGACACATCCCCCTACACAAGTTCACAAACCAATAGAGGCAAAACTACCGAGACCCATTTACACTTAGTCAATTCACTTCTAAAGAATACAAACTTTTGATTGCCGATAATTACATGCTATCTGATGCCACTCAGGCATTCTTGTATGTGCATGTCAACCATCACGGTCGAGACTTGAACACAGAAGCCTAGCTCGGATTAAACTCGCTCGGAAATTCACAGCACAGACACAGGAAACCCGTTGAGAAGGATGACGCAATGTTAACAATCCCCTTTTCCTAAATACTGTAGCAAGCATACTGTGGGGAGGTGTGAGCAAGCAGCCGCAACACGTCACAAACACAAGTCAAAGTTTGGGAACTGCAGTTCAGGACAAGGACACACAGCAAGACCCAGCCCATTACTGTAGGATGTGTTCAGCATTCCTGAGACGTCATCAGCTCTGAACTTACCCACTGCGGGGGGGAAATGGATTGAAGGGGCCTGCGCTTTGCAACTGCAAGCAAAAAAAAAAGATTTCTGAACTCCAAAAGGTTTCTAAGAAAGAAGGCTAGTTGTAGGAGTTGACGTCAACATAACCACTATAAAACGCCATCACTTCTTTACGCAATCAGACCACAAAGCTTCAGAGGCAAAAGAGCAGGAAAGCAGTGAGTCACGAGCAGCATTAGGTCAGAGCACATCTTCACTTTACTGTTATTATTGGATGGGTCCACTTACATAGGCAAAACATTCCTTTTAGCATACACTGCTTTCAGTTTACCGATATCACACGCGAGATCTGTTAAACAAGTACTCGTCAAACTGGTAATGAACTCAAACAACGCTATGCCACCACACTTTTCTTTTGGTATTCAAGGAGCTACGGTGGTGTGAAGTGTTGCTTAAGGTGCCACTGAGTAGGGCTGAATGATATGGGAATAAATAATAATCAAATTGCTAATATTGCGATTGAGTATGCAATTAAAAAAAAAAAGTTCTTAGTCTTCCGTATTATTCACTATACACAAACAATAAATCATTCTGTAGCATGACCAACATGACATTGGATCGATATATAGAGATGTCGGCTTTCAATAGCCTGACACCCATTAACCGGTAGCTAATGGGTGGGTGGGAAGATGTATTTTTAAGATTTTTTTAGACTAAAATGTAGGGTGGGGCATCATTTTGATTTGTTAACAATTTTGATTCCAATTCTGATTCTTCCTTTCAATTCTCGATTCCGATTCTTAAGGGGTGGAGTTGAAACGTGTCAAAGATAAGAATTTTTTAATTTATTTTTTAGATACAATGGTGATTTACAGTTTCACTGGACTTTTTCAATGTAAAATAAAGCCACACTTTAGAGCGCCGCTTACTGCGCTTAATGGCTGCAACACAAAAACACCCTGGAAGCACAGTGGCTGCTAAGGAAACCAAAAGTTGCAGGTTGTTTAATTTGGAACCGTCTGATGTATGCGTAACCGGCCTTAACCTTTGACATCCCTAATACAGTCAACATATAAACTGCTCTTTCATGTTGGCCGGGCCTATGTGTTATGATGAAATGAGATTAAATGATGCATGGATATGGATAACATATCTTTATTTAGCTATTGCATAGTAAAAACCTTCAAAAACAAAGCTTGTGCATGGGTTTTCATAAGTTGTTTTTTTCATCTTCTCTCACGTGTCACGTGGCCCTCTGGTTGGGTAGATTTTGTAACATAAAAAAAATTATAGTTTTGAGTTCTATTACATCATGATGTCCGTTTGAATTTGATTAATAAAGACTTTTTTGCAGATTGACCCAGCAGAGAGTCCAGGAAGTGATGGCTGCCGTCCAGTAAATAGTTTAGCATATCTTCCCCCTTCATATCTAGCTGTCCTATCCATTAAATGCAGAAAATGCCCAAAAAATAATAATAAAAAAAAAACTATTGTACCAGTTCCGAACATTTGACAGTACACATTCACAGACCATCAGAGCACAAAGAGTACAAAGCTTGGTTCCAACAGCTGACCTTATCTCCTCCTCCCGCCAAATAATAGCCTCACACACCAACGCAAGCAGAGTCCAGCACGTAGCCAGGCCCGGCACACTAGGCTGCTCATACATCGTCTGCATATATGGGAGCATTACTGTGAAATAGAACATCTAATATCAGAAACTGAGAGGTAGATATTTGTCTTTTAGATTAACCTTGATTCAAATTTAATTTGGTCTGTACATGGGGAAAAAAATATTACTATGGTTGAGCACAAAATATTGGTATCACACTTCTAAAACTTGAACCGTAGGGCGTCAAGCACTTTGATTTTAAAGATCCAAGCATCGTTCTGGCTGATTGACAATGTTACGTCACCGTTGATGCTAATAATAATAATAAAAAAAAATCTAACTGATAACTGACCCTCATTAACCGATCACTAACCATTTACCGACAAGCAGCCAACTGAGTCCCAGTTCACCCGATCGGGAGGCTTGGACATACTTTCCACGTCCACAGACAGCAGAAGACTTGTTACAGTCCCGCAGCCAAGATGCTGCGTGTGTTGTCATGGACAAGTGCGGCCACTTTCCTGGTACCGCTTGCATGGAGGCGCCGACTTGTACAAGTCCGCAGCCGTTTCCGTGGAGCGCATGTTACCAAAATGTCAGGTTGTCAGCTAGGGCTAAGCGATGGAGAAAATCAGATATCACAATATTTTTGACCAAATACCTCAATGTCGATATTGCAACGATATTGTAAGGTTGACAACTGGTGCATTCACAAAATATCTTCACATTTAGATTTCAGATAAATAACCATCAAAATGTGGACATAATGACTAAGTGGGTAAAGGCAAATAATAAAAACAGCTAGAACAGTCTGGTAGGTTCAGGAAATGACTTCACTTTACTGTAATGCAGCCTTTGAAACCAGAAAAGGACAAAACTTACCATGTAACAATATTACGATAGCACGATATATTGCCCAGCTCTATGTCTGCCTGGCATACTCTGTGGAGGACGGTCCTCATAGATATAGTGACATGTGACATAGCTCTCCATGGTGAGCGCCGTCCAGCAGAGAGCCACAAACTTAAAAAACTAAAAAAGGACCTTTGCTAGTGCAAAGTTCGGACTAGCAAGTTAACTAGCAGTTAAGAAATAAATTATATAGCCTATTTTTCTTGTTTTACTGATATTGTTGAACTGTTTAACGGAGTATTAACTGGTCAAAATTCTTATTGTCAGTTAACGGTTAATCATTAACAGCAGCTCCCCATCAGTCCAGTCCACAGGTCTAATGCCTTTATTAAGCCTGCCTCTCCCGTGATTTGAACATTGAGTTCAAAAGAACACTCAGAGGTTCGGCTTGTATGCCATCAGCGCAACATGAGGGATGATTTATGCTCATATTGTTTGACTAACAACATGTCAACAGCTCAGATGTGGGTGGACGTTTAGCTGAATATCAATCTTATGGTGCAGAAATGAAATTATATTTAGATTTACTGTTTTGTAAATTTCCCAAAATGCCAGTGATCCATTGAGGCAAAAAAACATTGCCAAGAGCGAAGCCGAGATCTCACATAAATGCTTCACTGAACAGGAAGCCAAACATGTTAACTGACCAATCAAACTCTTCCGTTGAACTTCTAAAAAGGGAACTTAAGTATGACCAAAGTACCAGCTTAGTTTTAATAGCCTATATCTTAATTAAGTGATATAACAAATGCAAGACAAAACGTAAGGGATGATATGTTAAGATCTTTAACAACAAATCAGGTATGCCTTACATTTCTGCTTAACATTTCCAAATGCACCCTGTAAAATTTGATTTTTGGATGCATTTTTCCAACTGTTCAAGGCAGCTGCCAGTGATGAATTGATCAGCCTAAAGTCAGTAAAAACGCTTCATTAATTAATAATGCCTCCTCTCTATTGTTGTTTGGATGACAAAGTCTTAAGCTTAGAACATCAGCTGTTCTCAAACACTGTTGCCAAGAGCTGTTGACCTCCAATATGGCCACCAGAAGATGCATTACAATAAAAAGGTGATTGGAACTCATGTGTCCATTTGGTGCATATTCTAATTTTTATTTTAATGATTTCCCAACATTAGTCCCTTTTAAATTTTCAGAACTCAGTAATGATGCACTTCCCACTTTAACTATAAACTTCACACTAATTCTGGGTGATATGACAAAAAAAAGTTTATCATATACATTTTTCTACATTGTTTCATACCGCGATATCGAAAAAAGAAAAGAAAAAAAACAGCGGCCAAACTGCATCACCGCAACATCATTTGGACAATGCTTTAGGTTCTGATCCTTGCACGTTATGTTCATTGTGCACTGAAGTTCTTAAAAAAGGTATAGTGGAGGATTTCCTTTTTCCAGGTGGATCATCAAAACTATTGGTCCTCCTAGTTGTCAATCATTCTGGGATATGTTTACGTAAGGCCGTCATACGTGCCTTGGTCAGCGAGCAGACGGCCACGGCCTCCGACCATAGACAGTATATAAAAGCCTCCGACCGCTGCCTCCCCGCTCTCGACGATAGCTGGTTTGTTGGCCTGTAGCATGCTAATGTTAGCTATAGAGATGCTTGTCGTAAATAGATTTCCACTTACCGGTGGCGAGTCTGACATAGTGGAAAAAGTCCAAATCTTCTTTTGGAAAGTAGACTTGTAGAGCCATGCTGACAGCAACTTGTAAACAGACAAGCACGAGGAGAACTTGGCTTGTGCATGCTCTCTTGTGCACACGTTTAATAGGCGTTCCCTCTCGGGAGCATTTTTTCAAAAAGTGGAGAGGGCGGTTCTTTTCTAAAATTCAAGAAAATCCTCCATTATACCTTTAATAAAACGATGTGGTTATTTCATATGGACTATCGACTAAATTAGCACAAAACAAGTTATATTGTGATACATATCGCTATCGAGATAGGATTTTGGCCATATCGCCATTGATGATAACAGCATCATTGCTAACAATCTCTTGCTTAGGTAGAGTGTAATCTTAAAACCAGCACAGCTAATGTTTCTCTAACATTTTTCTTCAATGAGAGGTAACAAATCCAATCAATTGTTACAAAAATACATATAATCAATAGGCCACAGCTCTGGGCACTTTGTAGATGAAACTCTGTAATATATGAACATGTCCCCTCAGGCACTGAACAAGCAGCAGGATGTAGGCTATTAACCAGTTTCATCTCAAAGACGATACTCAATCAAGTCTACTTAAGTCACAAGGACCCAGATTTAATACAAATACATAATCATACAATTGATATCTTGGTTATTAGGCTGGGCAATATATCGATATATGAGACTAGATATTGTCTAAGTTGTTTTTTCCTGGTTTTATAGGCTACATTACAGTAAAGAGGTGTCATTTTCTGAACTTACCAGACTGTTCTCGCATTTCTTTTATTTGCATTTACCCACTTAGTCATTATATCGACAGTGATGATTATTTACCCAACATCTCATTGGTAAAATATTTTGTGAACGCGCCAATTGTCAACCCTACAATATCGTTGCAATATCGACATCGAGGTAATGGCCAAGAATATCGAGATGAAATACTCATGTTTGAGAAGCACTGGTGTGCGGTTAGATAGCATTGTGATGAACTTCTCTTATTAGGAACAGAGGAATAACTTGTTTAGAGGTGGCTGTTCAGTATCAGTATGGAGGTTACATCCAATTTACCCACTAAAGCCTCAGGCCTGCTCAGCTGTTGTGTTCCGGACTGCTGAGAGTAACCGTAAACATTAGCTAACGTTAGCGCCCTGGAGATAAAGGGTTTAGCTAATGATACACAGCAGCCGTCGGTTTCCATTCTTCATTTGGAAAATTCGTTTTACACCATGACAGGCAAAGGGTTCCCCAAGTCGACTACATTGAACAAATACATCGTTTACTATGAATTAACACAATGTAGCAGACGTCGTATCACTGTTAACAGTTAGCTGCTTTGCTAGACAGAGTGCTAGCTAGCTTAATAGCTAGCAAATGTTGCTACCCTAAACACTGAACAGCTGACTGACTATGAGCCGTGAAAGGCAGCCAGCTGACAAAGTCAGTGTCGGAGCTTCATGTATCGGGTCGTGTTTGCTGGAAACAAAGAATACAGCAGATGGGTTAGGACTAGCTAGAACTTACCCAGGTAGATGTCCCCAAATGATCCACTGCCTATCTTCCTGCCCAGTCTATATCGGTTTCCCACTCTTAACTCCATGATTTTCAGCGATCTGTCTTCGGCTAGCAAGCGCGCTCGCTAGCTTCAAAATATCCCAAAATAATGTTCAGGTTTAAACACCAAGCCTGTTCAAAACGCCCAACACATTAAAACCTCCTGGAGCGATGAATTGTGTCTTCTTGTGACGTTATGCTGTCTCCGGATGAAGTCAGATCTCACAATCTTTCGCCACTTGTTTTAAAACCCTACTAAACTCGTATTGTGCTAATACGCAGCTTGATAAAAAGGTCGCCGTTCGTACTTTATGCTCCCGCTGTTTTTTATACGGATACTTGTTAATTCTTCACGGATGAAGATGGATTTTGAGGGGGTTCGTTAAATTCTTTCCCTGTTGCTGTCTCCGCTCTGTCAGTAATCTGCTGGAGGTGTCTGACTGACATCACTTCCCTGCTGCTGGTGATGTGGGAGGACTCCACCGAGAGCTTCTTAGTGAAGAGTTGCCAACAGATACCAGCATCGCTAACAGCAGCCCCACACTGCCTGCGCAGCTGTGCAACTTTCACGAACTGTTGTAATAGAACAACGTTTCGGTTTAGGAAACAATGAGCTTTTAATGTTAAGCCTGATTAATTTGATAAGATTATGCTTCATCATGCCCTACTTTTTTCTTCTAGGCTACATGTTTGTAGTGCCCCTTTGATGAATTGATTGATTGAATCATTCATCCAATCTGTTTTTTTGTATGCTCCTTTTTCACACGATATGATCATATAAATTTTACATATAAGTATGAATTATATCAGAGTGTATTGCCTGTATAGGATCAGATATCTGAATGTAAACCAGCTAGGCTATGCCTGGCTGAAATGGTAGTGCACGTGTGTTGGAGAAAATAAAATAGGCAGTGATTTTAAAAGGCATGAACGGGTTAACTATAGCCATTGGTGGAATGTAACTAAGTACATTTACTCAAGTAGGCCTACTGTAACCTACAAATTTGAGGTAGCCTACTTGTACTTTACTTGAGTCTTTTTTTTCATGCCACTTTCTACTTCTACTCTTGCTACATTTCAGAGGGAAATATTGTAGCCTACTTTTAACTCCACTACATTAATCTGACAGATTTATAGTAGTTGGTCCACTTTTCTAAAATATAAGGATTTTTCTGCATTGAGTAGCCTACTTTTAATAGCCTATACTTTTCCTGGTCATAGGCCTGCTTACTTTTACTCAAGTAACCTTTTCAATGCAGGACTTTTACTTGTAATAGAGTATTTTACATACAGTATTTTACTACAGTGTGGTATTACTACTTTTACTTAGGCCAAGTAAAGGATCTGAATACTTCTTCCACCACTGACTATAACCCATATCCTTCTTTGTCATAACACACACTTTTGACAGCGTCTTTAACATTTAAATCACACACAGCTTCATATCAGCACCTAGACCAGAAAACACCAAGGCACAATACCCAACCTACGTTCTAAATGTATAACTTAAAAAAGCCTTGTCAAGCCAAGAGTGTCAACTCTGTTGTTTATTTTTCAATTTAAAGCCTACATATCACGCATGCAGCATTATGCGAGGACGTATTCCATAATTTACGGCCGCCATATTGGGCTTCCTCACTTAACGCCATTATGTTGTTGTACCTTTGGTTTCCTGCTCGGGACTCATTTCTTCGAAGTAAAGGAGTCTGGTCCTGCACAACAACAAAAGAGTTGTTCCTTTGTCCAGCTGACCTCAGTCCATGCTTATGGAAGCAGCAAACTGCGCGGATTCCTCTCAAATAAACACATTCGCTGGCTTTATTGAAATTGACTCTGCGTATTGTGGCAGTTGTGCGAGATTTAACATAAAAGGGAACACGATAAGGTTATTTAAGTTAAAGTGTAGGCTAAGTATTGAAGTACGCCCTTTTACATAAGGTAGCCTAATAACGTATCTGACATGCTACTTTGTTTTTGTCATTTTAAGTTTTAGGATGTGGATTTGTTTTGTTTTGGAAATGACGCTTTATTCTGAAGGATCGGGGACGGAAGGGTTTTACTCTTGTAGCAACAACGCTAAACACTTCCGACCGCAAGGTGTTTCCGCCTTCTTAAAACCGTTTTTCCTTTAGTGGTCTGCTGGTCTCAGCTAAACCAAAGATTCTCTATTTCATAATAAATATATATATATATATTTTTTTTTTTTAAATCACTGAAATGTCTTTGTCTGTGGATGGAAACAAGCCAAATGAGGAGGCAGAGGATCAGAGGGACACCAGTGATCCCAGCCGGTAACTTACTGTAACGTTACTCCGATACTTTCACACATGGTATCAGATGTTTATCGTTTACAGGAGGACGGCGGCTAGTTAGTGACTTAACTTACTGTTTATTACGACAGGTTACATTTAAGAGTTTTAACACTGTGACAAGGTTGATTTCATCAAACAGAAATCATCATTTCATCTTCAAAGAAATGAAATAGGAGTGGCGGACTGTAGTAGCTATACGTAAGTAGGCTACACGTACACATTTGAGGTACTGCTTTACTGGAGAATTTCCTTGTTCTGCTACTTTATAATTGTACTCCACTACCCCTCAGAGGTAAATATTGTACTATATTAATCCACGCCGTTGGTCTGACAGCTTTAGCCACTTTTCAGATGACACTTTTCCATCCCCTTCCTGTCCAGTGAAAACGCGTATCTCCAGATGTGTTGATGTTGAATGTTTGTGATAAACTGAAGAATGAAGTCAGGGTTTTCCCTGCCATTATAAGGTTTAGGTGTGCAGCACCCACAACGTTTTGGGTACTAGTACTACTCGAGGCTCAGTCATAGGTGTAGATTTCGGGGGATATGCAGGGGATATGTCCCCCCCAATATTAAGAAGAGGTGGATTTGTCCCCCTCAAAAAAATTGAAAGACAACCCACTCCCCAAAAGAGGTAAAAATAACCATTCAGGGGGCTCAAAACATGTACAGAAAACAAGAACTGTGTCTACTTTGCTACTTCTGGGGTTAAAGCTTTAATGCGTAACTTTTTGATATTAATGAACGTCAAGCCATTGCCAAATGAGTTGCTACAAAGCGTGGTCATGGAAGGCTTGTATTATGTGGACAGTTTTGTTGTCATTAGAATTCTTCATGGGGGTGACAGAAATTACGCACTATAACTTTAAAGCTATAGTGTGTAGTTTCTGCCACCCATGAGGAATTCTACGTAATGACAACAAAACTGTCGGCGCGTCCACATGATACAAGCCTTATGGCCAAATTATGCTCGACTCATTGAAGGTGGCGCACGCCGTTGTGATGTCAAAATGATGTAATTTCCTGCCGGCGCGCCCGTATTTAAGCGCGAGCACAGATTTTTTTTTCAGCGGCGCGCGACAAACCGGAAACAGGAAGCATGAACGAGCACCTGGGCAACATGATGCCATGACTCTCAGAGTGACTGCAGGTCTCTCTTGTAAACTTACTGGGTTAAGATAAGTTCTTTTATGGTGAATGCAAGGCTTGATCTGACAAAGTAGGTCATCCAATCAAATCGAAGCATTCACGTCAATGCTGCTGCCAGTTCTGCCGTTGTTTATCTTTTTCTTCTTCTTCTAGTCCGTAGAAAGAGCAACGTCGGTAGTCTTTCCTCATTAGCGCCACCACTGTTCAGGAGAGGACTGCAACTAGTGTCGCGACCACCAGCACGAGTATAAACAGTTACGGCGATCCCGTGACGTCACGATGTCGTGCGCCACCTTGGGAACGGGCAGTATAATTTACGCTTCACGTGATCGCGCACATGTCCCCACCCCTCCTCGCAGTTGCTAGTAGCCAAGGAGGACACAGAGGATTAAAAAAACATGATGGACTCTTTATAAGAGGTCATTATCTTCACCAGGTCTCATTCTCTAACAGATTCGTCGTTGAGATGTACATTATTCCTAAAAAAACATCCTGGAACACTCAATGTTTTATATGCAGAATGTTTTCAACAATACAGGGGAATAATTATTTTTCTTGCACCATAAATTGTTCACCAAAATGCAGAAAATTAAGTGTTTGACACCCATTATTATGCCCTCCCTCCCCTCAATGTTGAAAGAAACCATTTGCCCTTGGGCTCAGTCTCACCTTGCCACTTTGTACTATCACCAGGTTGGAGTCTTGTTTGGATCAACCAATGGGTTCGAGCAGTGTCCATGAAGACGTCAAGTATCTGCCCTCACCGCTACCAGGTGAGTGGATTTGTTAGATTTGTTTGTTAGGATAGTTCACCTGTTCAGTCGGAAACAATCTGAGCTGCAGTTTAAGGAGAAATCCGGCCGATTTTTACCTCAATCTTGATTGCTAGATGTCACCGAGTACTGTCGATAGGAAAAATAATGACCAAAATCAGTGCTAGCAAACTGGAGTTGCTGCAGCTAATGGCCAGAGCTCCCAGTTAGCTGAAATGCCAGTTGTGGGGGCATGTTCTAAAGAGTGCCTTTGTGCCTCTTAACAGACACAAAATGCAATAAAAAATTCGGTGTAACATGAACAGGGCCCTTACATGACAACAAGATGCGTTTTCAACTCAGACATTGTGAAGACAATAGCACAGTTTGTTAGCACCTATTTTGGTCGTTTGTTTTCCTATCACCAGTACTCGGTGACATCTAGCGATCAAGATTCAGGTAGAAAACGGCCAGATTTCCCCTTTAAGTTCTTGGTGCGTGGAGATCAAAGCACAGGATATATCTCATTTCCTCTCCCTCTCAGCCCAACATTACGACGCCGACACCACCGAACCAATCAGCTGTGGTCTTCAAACTTTGGAGGAGCTGTTGTCGTGGAAACGAAGCGAGGCAAACCCCTTTAATGTGGCAGCAGTCCCCCTGGCACCTCGGGAGCCTCCTCTGGCCAGTTGTCCATGTCGGACCTTGGTGTCTCATGACATGATGGGCGGCTACCTAGATGACCGGTATGGGAGCATACGTAGGGCTAAATAGAAACCTCTTCTTAAAGTTACTCTCCCTGATCTTGTAATGTCATCCCAAAATCTACAGGTGACCTTCCAGCTCACTTCTCATGTACAGGAAGGACATCACTTTGGGTTCAACATTGGCGGGGTTGAGATTGTGTATTAAAAAAACTTTAAAAAGCGGAAAAAATATATAGAACAAAAGTGAAATTCAGTTGGTTGTCATATACAATTTCACTGCTAGATGGGAGAAATTCTTACACACTGTGGCTTAAAAAAAAGAAGAAGAAGCTCCATTTGGATTATTGGGGGGGGTTGTAATCCCCCTCATCCCTCCCATAAATTACGCCTATGGTTCACAGTGAGCTGGCACTTCCTGGTGCTATATCGACATTAGGTAGTGTACATTTCATGGTCCGAAGTACGTGGCAGAGATGGGGACTCGAGTTTGAGACTCAGACTCAAAAGACTCAAGATGTGGGACTTAATTTTTTTAGGAAACATCTGATGAGCTGAATGTTATTCCCCTCCCTGCGTATCCTACTGTATAACCTACCTACGTACGTAACGCGAAATACGTAATGCACTGCTACACGTGAGAGAGGACAACAAACATAGTGACCGTGCCAGCGGCTGCTGCGCCATTCATCAGAAGCATCTCCCTTAGCCTGGGGCTAACAGCCCAGAACATAAAACACACCTCACAGTAAATTCACACAAGGCTTTTTCTTCACTTCCCTGATTCAGCTTTAAGATTTCTATAGTTAACCCTCCTGTTGTCCCCGGGTCAGATTTGACCCGTTTTCAAAGTTTTTATATCAGAAATGTTTCTTTCAACCAAATTGTCAAAATAATAACGTGGGTGGTTCCATACAATGCTCTTCACAAGTAAAATAAATGATCAGTTCACTACTTTCATTCAGTTTTATTGCATTTGAAAAAAACAAAACATGGAACGTTGAAAATATTGAGAAAAATGTCTAAAAATGCTTCAAAAACATCTAAAAAAAGCAAAACATGTTTTTTAAAATCGCAAAACAGCAACAATAACTTTGGAAAAAGTGACAAAAACGTCAGGAAAAGTGACAAGTGTCGAAATCTTTTTAATTTTATGGCCAAGAAAAACAAAAAGTTGAGGGTACTCACCTGGTGGAGCGGGCGGCTATGTATAGAGATTTACTCCTTGGCGCAGCGGCCGCGGGATTGACTCCAACCTGCGGCCCTTTGCTGCATGTCATTCCCCCCTCTCTCTCCCCTTTCATGTCTTCATCTGTCCTGTATAGATAAAGGCCTAAAATGCCCAAAAAAGAATCTTTAAAAAAAAAAGAAGTTGCATGGTCGACGGAAGGACAACACAAGGGTTAAGCTACCATAATTCTCATTCATTACTCACAGATATTACTGTTTATCCTGTACCTGCAGTCATGCTCTCCTTCGTTGTCAAGGTTTGCCCAGGGGACAAATGCAGAGGCTCCATACGCCTTCTACCACTGGCAATACATTGATATTTTCAACTACTTCACACACAAAATGGTGACAATTCCTCCTGCTGTGTGGACCAATGCTGCACATAAACATGGAGTTGTTGTTCTGGGTGAGTGAAAAGGGGGTTGATATGGAGTGTCATAATTAGAAATAGAACTTCAGTTCTGTCCAAATTCAGGTTTCCTGTCTTCATGCATACAATCTCCTTGTGTTTTTTTAGGGACGTTTATCACAGAGTGGACCGACGGTGCTGCAGTGTGCGAGGCTTTCCTGAAAGAGGAGGAGTCGTACCGGGCTGTGGCTGATAAACTGGTCCAGATCAGCTACTGTTACGGCTTCGACGGCTGGCTCATTAACATAGAGAACCCTCTCAGTGTGAGTCCAACTTCACCACAGTATGCCTAGACATTACAGTCACAGTGTGCCCATAAGGTATGTCATACAATAAGATAATTAGTTAGGATTTTGACTTTCTAAATCAAAATGATGAGTGTGGTAAGTTAAAAAATTAAACTTACCAAGTAATAATAATAATAATACATTTTATTTAATGGTGCCTTTCAAGAGACTCAACATCAACGTACAATAAGCAACAAAGCATCAATAAGATATACAATAAGCTACAAAGCATAGCACGAGTCAAGTTGGATATAAAATACAGGGCTAAAAGTATTCCAGCACCAGCCGTGAGGAAAAAAATAAATAAATAAAAATTGGGAACCTGCATGCAGTTTAATATTTTCGAGTCACCTACCAATCATATGAGAAGAACACAGCTCTAAGTACTTGGGCCTTGTGCCGGATTTCTGGGGTATGACTATTTTAGAAAAATAAATAAATTAAAACGTCTACATGGGATTTGTTTTTGATGCGCTGGGTTTAACCAATCATCGAACTCCCACCTACCAATGAAACGAGTTCTAGCCAATCAGATGCAAAGTAGGGCAGGTCTTTGCCGAAAAGCAGAGTGCGGTGTGGTCTCCCGGAGGCAAAATTACGAATCCCACTATGGCAACGCCAAGACCCGCCCTCCGAAGCAGCTCAATTGGTTGGGGTTAGGCATTTCACCTCGAGTGGTTAAGGTTAGGATAGCGGATTTGTCAGGGGATAGGACCTGAACAAATGGGGTTACGTTACCTTGGACGCCTGGCCAATAGTAGTGAATGAAGGGCGGGTCTTGGCGAGAAGGAGGACATACGTCACGATTTGGGAGGGGTCTGAGCCATAGACAGTATATCAAATGGACACAGCGATCCCGCTGTTTTTGACGGAGACAAGTGAAGCCTCTTACCAGCACTTTTCCGGTGATGGGAAAGTGTTACTGAGCGTTACTGCGCAGCTGCAAACTTAGCTTCCCTCCGCCGATGTGACGTGAACAACGTCTCTGAACGTTGTATGTCTTCTGGTAGCTGTGCCAAGAGAAATCTCAATCATTCCCAATCTATCAGAGACGGAGAGCGTAGGTATATGTAAGGAGATAACATAGGCACAGGCTAATTATTGCTAACTAAAAAGTCATTAGTAATTAAACTAAACAGCTAATGTACGTCGAAGCTGCCTGCGAGCTTCTCCTGTACTAAACGGTAATTCCTCTACTATGCGACAGTAAGTCGCGTGGTTATGACACAGTCGTTAGCCTATTTTTATAAAAACGTCTGCTACGGAGCCATAACGTGAGGTACAAGGTAATGGAGCCTTTCATACATTGTCGTGTTTCTTTAGAAATAAACGAGGGACAAATGAAGTCTTGAAACGCTTCAGATGTAAAGTTATGGGCTGTTAAAGTGACGCCAAAATGAATGGCAGTGAATGGGATGCTAACGGGGGGTGATGGCTTATTAGCATCAAAATGGCGCCATAGGAGGCTTCACTCTGAGGAGAGAAGCCTGGCCCCTTAGTCTGAGCCCGTCTGCCATTTTTGGGTGCCTACGCTATCGGTTGCCAGGGGCAACATTGTACGAGCGAGTGACACAGAGACGGACCTGAAAATTATTACCACGGTGTTTAAACTTAAGAAATTAAGAGGAAATGGAGAAAAAGGGCACAGAAAAGGGACCTTACAGGGACAAACTTACTACCAGCGCCAAGCAGAGGTATTTAGAGAAGCTGGCTAATATCAACCACGTCGACCCTTACGAGCTGCCGGCAGCACAATGGAACAGAGACTGGACTCTTCACCACCTTTACCACAAACGAAGCAAGCAGGAAAGGTTAACACGTTGAACATTTGAACAGCTTATTTACGTGAGCTTGTTACCTCATGTGCGCTGATGACCTCATCTGTTGACATTTCCGAATGCCTTCCTAAATTTGTAAAAACCGTCACTTTTTGGAGCTTCTCAACTCTGAAAACTTTGAAGCAAATTGGCAATTCGGCAACGATTTTCAGAAGAATGCCTATATTCGAAATCTAAACAGTTCATTTCTCGCCTCAAACGTTGTCAGAAGTGAATTTAATGATGAATGATGTGACAATTGTTAAGTTGTCCCGCTGTTGCTCTGTCTGCAAGTTCTGAGTTGGCAGTGGGCATGATAGGTGTAATGATTCAGTTCGACACCCAAGACAAGACGATGCTCACCCGACTGGCCAATAGGAACGTGGCCCCGCCCATGACACTATTTTCACAGCGAGAGCAAAATCCTGACACGAGAGAAAAAAATGACATCGAGAGCAAAGACTTAGGTTTTTAAAAGCGAGAAGAAAAGCGTTTTGAGAGAAAATGTTTTCACACCGATAGCAAAAAATATATATTTGAGAGTTTAAAAAAGTATTTTGAGAGATTTGTTTTCTCAGAAATAATTTTAAAAAATTAAAATTTATATTTTTTATGTTCTATGAAAAGTTTGTTCTTTTTCTCTCAAACATGTTTTTTTCTCTCAAATGATTTATTTTCATGATTTATTTTGCATGTAATAAAGACACAAATCTAGCTCCAGACCTTGTCCCAGAGTTTAGACCTCTAGCTATATGAAAAGATAAACAAGTTTTTAATAAATGTACATGAAGCAACTAATGTCAACATGGACAAAATCATGAATGTACTAATTCTCTTTTTTGATGATGACCTGGCCGAAGTAACAACCCAACATCTAGAAAGGATTATGATATTATTGCAATATGTAAATCTACATTGACTCTTAATTTAATGTATGGTTGGAAGAAGTAAAAAATGATCCAAAACTTTTTACTTCTTAAAATGTATGACTTTTATTATTGTGTACCGTAATGTAAGAAGGACTTAAACCGTCAAATTAAATTGAGTTGAATTGAATTCTAGGATCAGACCTTTAGGGGGGCTCAGCCTCTAATGAGAATGTGACACGGATACAGTGCCTTGCAAAAACGTTAAACCTCATGTTAATCATTCCACATCTTGGCCTTTGCCATGCTGACTGAAGCACGTCACGTTGTGTGTGTGCTGCCCTCTGCTTGCAGAAGGTTGCAGTGGAGAACACACCTCTGTTCCTGCACTATCTCACAGACCAGATGCACGAGCGAGTGTCTGGCAGCCTGGTCCTGTGGTACGACAGTGTGATCGAGAACGGACAGCTAACATGGCAAAATGAACTCAACAAGTCCAACAGGTAGAGGAATGAAAATGGGGTAACATCACGTCCATTTTAGACAAACCAAGATGTTTCTAGCAACATGAATACCTATTCAACACTTTGTCTCAATCTCTTCATAACAGGATGTTTTTCGACGCTTGTGATGGCTTCTTCACCAACTACAACTGGACAGAGCAGAACCTGGAGTGGATGGGGGACTACAGCGGGGTCCAGGGCCGCCAGGCTGACGTCTACATCGGGGTGGACGTGTTCGCCCGAGGCGAGGTGGTGGGAGGAAAGTTGGAAACAAATAAGGTACACACTGTGTATTATTATGGCCTGTGGTGGAAGAAGTATTCAGATCCTTTACTTAACCCTTGTGTTGTCCTCCCATGTCACCACCAACATACACTTACACCAACTTACCACTATTTTTAAACTTTTTTTTGGATTTTATAGTCAGTAAACCTCATGTATCCTTTATGAAATTTGATCTAATTTTAGAGTTAAAAAAATGCAGAAAGTGTACATACATTATTATAACTGATAGTTAAGATCAGGGGATGTTTATGGATAATCACAGACTGTCAACATTTAGTCAAAAATTGATTAAAACACCCAAAAGTCAATGATAACATTGAACTGATCCTTACTTTTACTTGTGAAGAGCGTTTCAAGGAACCATCTGTGTTACGTTTGGGCAATTTGGTTGAAAGAAACCCAAATTTCTGATGTAGAAACTTTGGAAACGGGTCACCCGAGGACAACAGGAGGGTTAAGTAAAAGTACTAATTCCACACTGTGAAAACACTCCGTTACAAGTAAAACTCCTGCATTGAAAATGTTACTTAACGAAAGTATGTAAGCATCAGCAGGAAAATGTACTTAAAGTATTACTCACTGCAGAAAAATCCTCACATTTTAGAAACTGGAAACGATCCAAACAGTTGTGTGTTTAATGGTCTAATCATTTCAGCTGGACTTGTAGGCCGTTATATTGTTGGGTCATTTAATTTATAATAAAACGTGTTATGTGTGCAAAAACCTTAATCTGTAAAATAACTAAAGCTGTCAGATTAATGTAGTGGAGTAAAAAGTACAATATTTCTCTTTTAAAATGTAGCGGAGTAGAAGTAGAAAGTGGCATGACAAGAAAAGACTCATGGAACGTACAAGTACCTCAAATTTGTACTTAAGTACAGTACTTGTTGAATTGTTTTATTTATTTGATTTATTTGTGTTATTAAGTGCCCATATTATGAAAAAAACACTTTTTCTGGGATTTGGGGTGTTATTTTGTGTATCTGGTGCTTCCACACGCATACAAACTTTGAAAAAAATCTATCCATGCTGTTTTGAGCGAGATACGGTTTCTGAATGATTCCTGCCTTCAGTCTCTGGGTGAGCTGGTCAAAATCTGCACGGCTTTTTACGTAACTAGCCGAAACGACGGGCTAAACACAACCGTTAGCATGCTAGCGCTAGCGTTAGCACGCTAGCTCATTCTCAATGGCAAAGCACTGCTACAACACACACTAGTTCACCATAATCTACAAAAGAACTACTTCCATGTGCGCCCTCCTTTAGAAGAAGTCTCCCGGCTAATCCTGCCTTGTAGCTGACCAAAGTTGGAGAAACAACCTTTCTTTTACTGTCTATGGAGCTAACTGACATGATCTACCATCTGAGCTACTGTGCATGTGCGAGTGGAATCAAAGATAGTACAGAAGGAAAGATGATTCACTCTGTAGCTAAAACAGAGACCTGAACACAAGGTGAAAAGAGGAGCTGCAGCAGTGAGAGAGAGATGTGCTGTACAACAAAAATATATTAAACCATGTAAACCTATTCTGGTACAACCTTAAAATACAATTATGAACCTGAAAATGAGCATAATATGGGATCTTTAATTTATTTACAAATTGCATTAACCTCATTGAACATTTAAGTTTTATGCTGGTAGTGGCCATCCATGATAGCATTTCCTAACGTCATGTTTTTATTGCCCTTTACTTTAAATCTGTTTGTGTGTGTGTGGGGGGAGGGGGTGACATTATTTGTTACATGGCTTTTGTTTGAAAAGTGCTATACAAACAAAGATTGATTGATTGATTGATCGATTGACTGGAGTGCGTGCGTGCATGCATGTGTGTTTGTGCACATGCATGCTGCTGTGTGTGTGTGTGTGTGTGTGTGTGTGTGTGCTTTTGAAGAAGCACTGACCATAATCAGATCATTGACAGTATGCACCTTCTTGTCTTGGTCATCTACAGGCACTGGAAGTCATTCGGAAGCACAACTTCTCTGCAGCCATCTTTGCTCCAGGCTGGGTGTACGAGACCCACAGTGATAAGACCCAATTCCGTAAGAATCAGGACAAGTAAGACTGACACATTATTAACACTGACATAAATACACATTTTAACCTTTGACTCGGAAGGCAGAAGAAAAGTGCATGTGAGGGTTGTTTTGAAACGGAGCCCTGTCCTGTGTGCAGCTTCTGGGCTCTTCTGTCAGACTACCTGTACATCCATCGGCCAGCCTCTTCTCTCCCTTTCATCTCCTCCTTCTGCCAGGGCTTTGGGAAGGCTGTCTACTGGAGAGGACAGGTACCGAAGGAGCTGGATGCTGTGTTAATCAGTACAATGATGATAGAAACAATCTATGTGATGTAGAGCTGGGCGATATATTGATATTATATCTATCGTGATATGAGACTAGATATCGTAATATGGCAAGTCTTGTCTTTTCCTGGTTTTAAAGGCTGCATTACAGTAAAGTGATGTCATTTTCTGAACTTACCAGACTGTTGTAACTGTTCTATTATTTGCCTCTTACCCACTTAGTCATTATATCCACATTACTGATGATTATTTATCAAAAATCTCATTGTGTAAATATTTTGTGAAAGCACTAATAGTCAACACTACAATATCGTTGCGGTATCGATATCGAGGTATTTGGTCAAAAATATCGTGAAATTTGATTTTCTCCATATCGCCCAGCCCTAATGTGATGGTATTAACCCAAAACTAGTTCCACTGCATCTCATGCTGCAAATGGTCACATCATATCCTTATTGATGTGACACCACAGTGTCTGCACTGTAATGCATTCATGGAATCAAATAGGAACCGGCACTTTTGTTTCATAAGAAAAAGACAAATTGAGGCAAAGGATTAATTCAACTTCTCTGTGTGGTTATCTTGTAGCAGCCTGGTGTCACGTGCACGTGATGTAATGAAGGTAAACATAGGTGATGGTTGTGCGTGATGGCATTGCTGCCTTTAGCCTGCAGGGATTTATTAATAATAATAATTAGGGCTGTCAAAATAACCCATTAATTTCGATTAATTAATCTGAGAAAAAAATAGTGCGTTAAAAAATTTAACGCTAATTAATCGATTCCGTATTGACCTTTCACCCGGAGCCGTTCTAGCCACCATTCGATTGTAAAATGAAGGAGGAAGATGAGAGAATGCGCAAGAGAAGTTTCTTTAACTGGTTAACACTACACTCAACAGCAGGTAACGTTAGCCTTCCGCTAGTTAGTAGCTGGATTAAACACGGTTAAAATGCTGAGAGCTAACGCTAAACGGTGTAAAGTTTGACTGTGTTGACTGCCGTTGACGGAAAAACACAGACAGAGACGGTGCGTTCACTGAAACTGGTAATCTACAGTCTCGCGGTGCATTCAGAGTTATTGTAAAATACCCTTTTGAATTTATTTCCTCAGCATATTAGGTGATATATATATATATATATATTAGGGCTGTCAAATGATTACAATTTTTAATCAAATTAATCAGAATTTTCAGTGGATTAATCATGATTAATCACTATTTGCAATTACACCTGAATCCTAACCATTTTTTTTCTGAAATGCATACCAAAAGATACTAGTGCTGTCAAGCAATTAAAATATTTAATCGCATTAATGTCATAGTTAACTCGCTATTAATCGCACATTTTTATCTATTCTAAATGTCCCTTGATTTCTTTTTGTCCCATTATATTTTCTCATTTTAATTCTCTTATCAGCATGGAAAAGTAGATCGGCTTGCTTTGTGACATTGTCATATACGTTATGTTCAATTTCACACCAACATTCACACTTGGAACTAATAATCTGTCACATAATGTAACGCTGTTACCTCGATTTTCCATTGCAGGTAGTACTGCAGATAGTACTGCAGATCGTCCTACAGGTAGTACTGCAGGTAGTACTGCCTCATGCCTGAGGCGAGCGTGGCTCGTCCTACTGTCTACGGGCTCATAGCGTCGTCAGCGGCATAGCCGTCGTCATAGCAACTGGTTTCCCGTGACTCATTTCCTGGTTCTCGTTCTCGTTCATAACCAACGTAAAATCAAGGAGAGGGTTTTCCTGCTCCAGGTTTCCCACCGTGGTCAGAAAGAACAGAGGAGACACTTTGTTTCTCTCACTGACTGTAGAGTCACTACTCGCTCCGAAGATAATCGCCGTGACGAGCCTACAAGCTATGCGGCTAGCAAGCTCAAACCGGCCGAGGCTTGTGTCTGTTTTGTTTCCGGTCTGCGAAATTACAAGACCCGCCCTTCAATCACTACTATTGGCCAGGCGTCCAAGGTAACGTAACCCCATTAGTTCAGGTCCTATCCCCTGACCAATCCACTATCCTAACTACTCGCGGTGAAATGCCTAAACCAAACCAATCAGCTGCTTCGTAGGGCGGGACATGGCGTGGCCATAGACAGTTAAAGAAGTGGACTAACAGATCCCGTTGCTCTCTCTATGCGTTAATCGTGCGTTAAAAAAATGATCTGCATAAAAATGGGTTTGCGTTAACGCCGTTAATAACGCGTTAAACTGACAGCCCTATACATGCTACATAAGCTGAACAACCGTGATCTCCGAGCCCTCAGGCGGCACTTTGCTTAACTAAGTTCAGTTAAGCAAAGTTTACTGAGTCCAGCATAAAAGTTACAACACAATTGTGGGTTCACAAAAACAGAGTTCAAGTTTCCCTAGCAACAGACATCAAGTCATAATCTTGGTTCAAATGAACTCCGATCTAAACTGTCCCTGTGTTTTTATTCTCTCCTCACAGGGGGTGTCTCCTAGTTTCTAGACAGAAACTGTTATCTTTCACAAACACACACACCAAGGTCGGGGCCTCTGTGTAGTGCAACTTCCTCTCTTAATCTCTTAACTTGAACTGTCTTATCCTGTTCTTCTGCTTATCTGTCTGGTACACAATGCATTCTTATGCCATAAAAAAGGCTTAACCTATAGTTTAAGGCTTAGGCTTAACCTTATATGTGTCAGAGACATTTCCTTGAACCAGTTCCTCAATGACTGCACACAGCTAATATTCTACACCGGGTTAAACGGTGGCATGAGACAGTGTGCAACAGGCTTTGAGGCTTGTTTTCTCTCATTTGGTGGGCGTGTCAGAGGTTTTACCCAATCAGCAGCGAGGTAAAGTTGTGGTATTAAAAAGGCAGAGCCCTTGCTGCGCACACAACAGGGTGTTCAACGCACCACCGTTTCAGTTCAAATGAACGTTGTGCTACGTTTTGTTGAGGCTGAACGTGCTCCAGGTGTCTCAAACACTGTTAACTAGCAACCTGTAGGGGCCCCAGACATCTACCTAAAGTAGAGATGTTCTGGTTCCAGTATCGGAAAAAAGTCTCCGATACTGTCTAACATGCTGCTATCGGTATCTGCAAGTACTGTTTATGCACCGATCCAATACCACAATTTTTTTTTATCTCTGAATAAAATCTCCTTTAAAAGTAGTCTATCTACCGATATGTTCGTTTTCCGTTATAACTGACTTTCAAACTAATTTAGATAAAATAAGATAGTTTTGTGGCGGTCTTTGTGTTTGTTCATGTTTCACAAAGAGTTTAACCTGAGCCAGGCCGACAACAAAGATATGTTCAAAATATTACATCCATACAGGGTTAGCTTTTAAAGCATAATAATATATATGTATTTTTTAACACGCTAGTATCAGATCGGTACCTGGTATCGGCTAACATGCCAGTTGAGGTATCGTAATCTGTATTTAGAAGGAAAAAATGGCATCGGACCATCTCTGACCCAAAGTACTTTTTTTTCATTCATAAGATAAGATATACTTTGATGTCCCCGAAGGGAAATTTGTTTTGTACTCTGTCTGTTCCGCAGATTTACAAAGACAACATAAAATACAGTCAATAAGCATCTCTCAACACATATTCTCATGCAACACACAACATGCTTTCATATACATTTGAAAGGTACCTATATATTAAGCACATTAACTCCTCCTTTCATTGGCATTATTTAATTGAACAACCCTGTTGGCTGCATTCTCCGCAATAAGTAGCACAGCCCTTGCACAAGATAAGATATTGCACAACTAACATATTGCCCAACCCCAATAGCCTACGTATTGCTCAAATGACACAATGCACAACCCCAATAGCCCTCGGGGTAAACTTTGGTTCTACCAAGTTACAGTGTTTGACAAAACAATGTCATCTGACTTTTTACTGAGCACACTTCTCATCCATCTCGTCCTCATTGCTCTACCAATAAAGCCTGTGGCTGGTCTACAGTTCATTTAGAAGAGCAGGCCATTTTGTTTCTTGTCTACAAAGCAAGTTGTACGCTGCTGGATGTGTCATTGTTTACTTGGTGACTGTAGTAGGCATGGGCTCGTTACCGGTTTCAAGGTATACTGCAGTTTGAAATGGTCACGGTTGCAAAACCACTAACATTTTCCGTCATACCCATAGGCGTAATTTACTTTTCTGAAGTATTTGTTCCTTTTCAATGTTTTTGTCGCTTTTTTCTGAGTTTTTAATGCTTTTTGTTTTAGTTGTTCTTTTTGTCTGAGTTTTTGTTCTTTTTTTCTGAGTTTTTGTTCTTTTTGTCGCGTTGTCCGACATTTGTTACTTTTTCCGACATTTGTTGCTAAGGGTGCTCCGATCAGGATTTTTGGGACCGATCACCGATTGCTGGAAGATGTATCGGCCGATACCGATCACTTTTATGAACTGAAAATGACGCCATTACGTAACAGTCACGCGTTTAGAGAATGTATCAGTAATTGTTTGGCTTTTTGTCCTAGCTCAAAATCAAAAAAATGTCCTTTCAATCACTGCAGACATTTCTTCAGCACACATACATAGACAGACACACACACAGACACAGATACACAGATACACACACACACACACACACACACACACAGACACACAGACAGACACAGACACACACAGGGAAACAGCTGGGTGAGTGGCGCTGGAGCTGCAACCCTCCGCTCTGCCTTAGCATTAGCTAACTTTGAAAACTCCTCATACTCCTTTCCGTGACTAACCTTCAAATGTCTGATGAGGTTGGTGGTGTTGAAATGTCTTTGGAGCTTTCCGCCTCGTGGTATTTCCTTGGCACACACGTTGCAAATTGCTAATGTATTGTCTTTTTCCCAGATAGCAATGAGTCGGTGCACCACAGGCGGTGCTCCAGAGGCAGTAGACGCGTCAGAATGGCGTAATCGCAAACACGTTTGCCGGCGCACCACTGGTGGCAGCTGCTTTTTAAAAGCGGTAGCCGCCTTCCTACTGCCTTTTGTTCCGCGGCCGGCCCGTGGGCCAATCACTGTTCTGCCGCCGTTTAGACACCTTGTAGAACTGCCAGACCGCTGAATGTAGGGAGGCCGCCATTTTAGCTCCATGTAGAAAATGTTCTCGCGAGTAGTGCGTCATCTGATCGGCCTATCTGATCAGCATTTATGGAGACCACCGATCAAACTATTTAAAGCCATTATCGTCCAATACCGATCGGTGACCAATTAATTGGAGCACCCTTATTTGTTGCCTTTTGACGTTTTTGTCCCGACAAAATGTTTTCGATGTTTTTGTAGCTTTTTTTTTAAAGAAATGCAGACATGTCCCCAGACGCCCCTTGATAGTTGGATATCTCAACCATCCCAATGTTGAACCCAAAGTTACACCTTTCGTCATACTGTTTCTGCTGTATGAGCTGTTTGTTTTTTATGAGTCGCCAAGGACAAAAAGTGCAGTTTATAAATCCCTCTCCCTGCCAGTGTGCAGTGTTTTTATAAATAAAATACATTGTGTTCAATGGAAAAAAGTTGTCATTTACCCAGACATTTCAAAATTTGACATTTTTAATACATTTGAAAGCTGTAATTGCAATACTATGACACAGTGATATTTTGGCTGAAGGTTATCATACCATCAGAATCGCATAGCGGCCCGTGCCTAGACTGCAGTCTTGTTTTGTGTGTGTGTGTGCAGCGTGAGGCGAACAGGAGCTGGTTCAACCTGACGGCCCAGGAGATCCAGCCCTTGTACTACCATACGGAGCTGGAGGGCCAGGGCTCGCTGGAAGGCCAAGGCTCACTGGAGGGCCAGGGCTGGCTGAGCAGCTGCGGCTGCCCCGAGGACGCCTGGAACGGGGGCTGCTCACTGCTGCTGGACGGACTCATCCCCGCCACTCACACGTCTCCAGTTTGTGCCAGGTAGGTGTGTGTCTGTGTGTTTCTTCTTCACCCTTGCTTTATTTTCATGTTGGGTTGAAAAGTGATCTTTCCACCGCTATCTGCATGGCACTCTGTATCTCTCAGGATCTTCTCCCTCCATGTACCCCTGGCATCCAAGACTCTGGTGGCCCTCATCTACAAGCTCTCGCCTGGGATCAAAGTTTCCCTGAAGCTGAAGACAACAGACGCTAGTCTTTGCACACACAACGTCAAGGATGTCGAACGTGAGTTTCACACAATCCATCCAGTGTTCAAACCCACTTATCCTACCCAAGCCAGCTATAATCATTTTATAATAATTAATAATAATAACTTTATTTACAACCCCAAATCAGAAAAAGTTGGGACAGTATGGAAAACACAAATAAAAAAATAAAGTAGTGATTTCTTTGACTTGTATTTCATTGCAGACAATACAACAGCACACCATTTAATGTGTTCCTCATGATTTTTATTGTTGTTTTTTTTTTTTCAAAAAAACTAAATTCCTTTTTTTGTTCTTGCAACACATTTCAAAAAAAGTTGAAACAGTAAAGCATTTACCACTTTGTAATGTTACCATTCCTTTTCACAACACTTAAAAGACGTTTAGGGACTGAAGACACCAAGTGATGAAGTGTTTCAGGTGTAATTTTGTCATATTCTTGCTGCAAACAAGTCTTAAGGTGGGCAACAGTACGGGGTCTTCGTTGTCGCATTTTGCGCTTCCAAATGTGCCACACATTCTCTATTGGAGACAGGTCGGGACTGCAGGCAAGCCAGTCAAGTACCCGTATCCTCTTCCTCCGCAGCCAGGACTTTGTAATGTGTGCAGAATGTGGTTTTGCATTATCTTGTTGAAATATGCATGGACGTCCCTGGAAAAGATGTCTTCTTGAGGGCAGCATATTGTGCTCCAAAATCTCTATGTACTTTTCAGTATTAATGGTGCCATCACAGAAGTGCAAGTTACCTTTGCCAAGGGCACTGACACAACCCCATACCATGACAGACCCTGGCTTTTGGACTTGTTGCTGGTAACAGTCTGGATGATCCTTTTCTTCTTTGGTTCTTTGAGCACATGGCGTCCATTTCTCCCCAAAAATACCTGAAATGCTGATTCATCTGACCAGAGTACACGTTTCCACTGTGTGATGGTCCATCCCAGATGCCTCCGAGCCCAGAGAAGTCGACGGCGCTTCTGGACACTGTTAACATAGGACTTCCTTTTGGCACAATACAGTTTTAACTGGCATTTGTGGCTGTAACTACGTATTGTGGTACTTGACAAAGGTTTGCCAAAGTAGTCCTGAGCCCATGTGGTGATATTGCTTATAGATGAATGACGATTCTTGATGCAGTGCCGCCTGAGGGCTCGGAGATCACGGTTGTTCAGCTTAGGCTTGCGCCCTTTTCCTTTACGCACTGAAATTCCTCCACATTCCTTGAATCTTTTAATTATGTTATGCACTGTTGAAGGTGAAATAAGCAAATGTCTTCCTATCTTTCTTTGAGGAACATTGTTTTTAAACATTTCAATAATTTTCTCACGTATTTGTTGGAAAACTGGCGATACTCGGCCCATCTTTGCTCCTAAAGGACTAGACCTTTCTTGGGTGCTGCTTTTGTACCAAATCATAATTACAATCACCTGTTGACATCACCTGTTTCAAATCACATCATTATTTAACCAATTTACCTGATTACTAGCCCTAAATTGCTCCTGTCCCAACCTTTTTTGGAATGTGTTGCAGGTCTGAATGACAGGAAAGGATGTATATTTACAAATGAGATTAAGTTGACCAGACAAAACATGAAATATTTTGTGTACACATTGTCTGCAATGAAATACAAGTCAAAGTACATTTAGAAATCACTACTTTCTTTTTTTATTTGTGTTTTTCATACTGTCCCAACTTTTTCTGATTTGGGGTTGTACATAGCACCTTTAAAAACAAAGTTTACAAGGTGCTTTGACATACAAGCAAGGCAATAGAGGTCAATAAAATAACACAGCTAAAACGTGGGGCCAAACATTTGCAAGACAAAACTGGGTACATAAAAAAACAAGAGGCATTAGACGCAAAACATAGTAATGAGAAGACTTAATACCAAGCCCCCAGGAGGAGCGCCAAGTCTATATGCCACCATGGGCTTAGCGGATAGCGGTGGTACTGCACGCCATGGCCCAGAAAGACTTTTCACATAGACTTTACATGGCGAAAAAAACGTCTATATTTCAGCGAATAATTTGTTTCAGGGTATATAAACTTACCAGTCCGAACACTTAAAGGTTCCTTGTTTAAAATGTCATGTTTTTAACATTTTTAACATTCACTAGTAGCGAATACAGAATTATTAAATTAGAAATGATGAACGCGCATAATGGACGCGAGCAGACCCGCGGGACTGCGCCCGGCCGCTCACATGACTGTTCTCCCGAGGTCACGTAGCGAGCTGTAATAAATAATAGCGCTAGCTGATGGTTGTAATTCACCATGTGTTATGTTAATACGTCCATGGTATTATCTTATTAAGTTATGATGTATCCGAGGGATGTGTGTTTGTAAAGCCTGTTACATGGATGTAACGTCATTAGCTGGTGGGGCTATCGGCTAGCTAGCTAGTTGCTAACATCAGGGGTGCTAGCTATATGCCTACACAACGTTACTACACGACATAGTGATTACATTGCCTTGGTTCTCTCTTATGATACACCCGAGGGCTGTATGCTGTAAAGCTTGTAACGTGGATGAAGGATGAAGCCATGGATGAGCTTTGTTCACTAAACTGCAGGCTAACTGCTAGCGCTAGTTAGTAGCTTGCTAGCTAGATAGTAGCACGACGTAATTATCAAATCTCCTTGGTTGTCTAGCTAAATACATCCATCGTTTATTTAGCTAAGCATGTAAACGATCGGGAACAACGAAAACACAATGTTTAACGTCAGTGAATGTTTTAGACAATAAAAACGGCGAGTTTGTGAGTCCGCCACTTGTAAGAGACACGAGAGAGAAGCTCATGAACGAGCATGTTGCTACCGGTTGCTAAGACAACGCAAACAAATTGTTGCTAGTGCGCATGTCCATCGTGACGTCATGGGCCAAGAATGCGGAAAATCCGAGCTCCATGTTGTCTTAATGCGCTTTTGATCACTCTCATTGGAACGTACGGGGCTTCCCGCCGAACGCTGTATCCAGTTCTCTTAATACATCCATGCTTAATACGCATATAAACATCAAGCACTAAAACAGAATAAAGATCAGTAGCAATGAATAGCCACATGAAAGCCTATACAAATGGGTTTTGAGAAAGTCCACTGATTCCGCAGGCCTTACACCCTCGGTTGATTCCAAAGTCTAGGGGCCCTGATGGCAAAAGCACGGTCCCCTTTAGATTTAAGACTTTGGAACAGCCAAAAGGATGTAAGGCTGCGAACTAGCTCATACGGGGCAAACATCTCTGCTATGTAGCTAGGAGCCAGCCCCATACGAGCTTCAAAAGTGATCAGTAAAATCTTAAGAATCAACTGTAAAATTGAACAGGGAGCCAATGGAGAGAAGCCAGGCTTGGGGGGATGCAATGGCGTCTGTTAAAACCGCTGAGAAGCTGAGCTGCTGCACTCGAAACCAGTTGGAGGCGGAAAGGGGGGAGTTACAGTAGTCGATGTCAGCATGAATGACGTTTTCCAGGTCATAGTATGTAATTCATCTCGTGAACGTTCTGTATATATCTCTCGCTCGCTCTCTCTCTCTCTCTCTCTCTCTCTCTCTCTCTCTCTCTCTCAATTCAAGGGGCTTTATTGGCATGAAAGTCAGACAAAACACAATAAATGGTTATATGTACATTAACACAATATTAGGATGGGTTCATATCGTATAAATCTATTTGTATGGCAAATATAAATACAAAAGTTATTAAAGGTCCCATGGCATGAACATTTCACTTTATGAGGTTTTTTAACATTAATATGAGTTCCCCCAGCCTGCCTATGGTCCCCCAGTGGCTAGAAATGGTGATAGGTGTAAACCGAGCCCTGGGTATCCTGCTCTGCCTTTGAGAAAATTAAAGCTCAAATGGGCCAATCTGAAATCTTCCCTTTATGACGTAACAAGGGTAAAGGTTACCTCCCCTTTCACTGTTTTGCCCGACCAGAGAATTTGGCCGCCCATGAGAAAGAGAGACGTCAAATAAGTGAAGCATGGCATTTGGTCAAGGCCACAGCCCCACCCTCCACCTTGCCCTCCTCTCTCCTCCTCAATAGCATTTAAAGCTACAGACACACAAATGGCAAATCCTGAGGAAAGCTCATTGTGGGACTGGCTCTAGTGGCTGGAATTCTGCACCAAGGCTGAATTTCGGGAAAGAGACTTCAGATACAGTATTAGGGGACCACTAAGGTCTATATAAAAGAGACTTCAGATACAGTATTAGGGGACCACTAAGGTCTATATAAAAGAGACTTCAGATACAGTATTAGGGGACCACTAAGGCCTATATAAAAGAGACTTCAGATACAGTATTAGGGGACCACTAAGGCCTATAAAAGAGACTTCAGATACAGTATTAGGGGACCACTAAGGTCTATATAAAAGAGACTTCAGATACAGTATGTGTGTGTGTGTGTGTGTGAGAGAGACAGAGACAGGGGGAACAGGGTTTATGCCAGACAGCTTCAGTCCCCTCTCTGTCTGAGCAGCTATAGTGACGGGATGCTGCTACATCATGTTTTGCAGCCCAGTTTGTTATAATTAAAAACAAGCCAGCTGTTCGTGGAGCAAAAATACATAATTTGGTCCTTTGACCAACAGTCAGGCCATCCATGTGTTTCGTTACTCACGTTATTGTTGACGTCGGTGTCATTGACTAAGGTAACGTTAAGGTTGGTAGCGGCAGACTCCTCATTAACGCCAGCTGTTCCGCTCACATCAACGCTAACGTTAGCTTGAACGTTAGCTTGAAGCTCATGAATCGTACTACCTCCTGATGTTTCTGGTTGGACTTGGACCTGTGTTGATGTGTCTGGCTCTGGCACACGCGTTCTTTTAGTACCTTTCTAAAGCCAGGCGGCTAACATAACAACTTACAAACTCGACACTTATTTTTAGTTTCTAGGTTTTCAGCAGTGAAAAATCTGTTACGGTCAGGCTGACAGCTTTTTCAAACTAGTGTCCGTGGAGAAGCTAACTTCTGATAGGGTGGGCGGACTGCTTGCTTTTACGTGATTCGTCAAGATCTAAAATGTAAACGCGTAGTGCCCTCTGGGTAGTGTAGTTTATGTAACGTTAGGGTCATCTCTCTAACACTGACACTTTCTCTGTCAGTGGTAGAGTACCGGCTGCATGCGAGAAGTAGCGGTACGCAAGAAAAAGTGCAGGTACGCTTAAGAGTAAAATGTAGAAGTTCCGGTACTGTGTACCGGCCCACTTCGAGCACTGGTTCTGGCTTGTTTGTATTTATTGGGCATCTCTCTCTCTCTCTCTCTCTCTCTCTCTCTCTCTCTCTCTCTCTCTCTCTCTCTCTCTCTCTCTCTCTCTCTCTCTCTCTCTCTCTCTCTCCGAGGTTTTTGGCCGTTAAAAGGACGTTTTCCCTGGCCGCTGTCGCACCATATGCCGACTCTTGGGGGGGAATTGTTGGGTCTCTGTAAATTATGGTCAAGACCGACTCTCTGTAAAGTGTCCTGAGATAACTTCTGTTGTGATTTGACACTGTAAATAAAATTGAGTTGAATTGAACGTGCCACCACTCATGAACAGGTGGTATTTAACAGGCTGGAACAAGCGATTTACAGTTAAGAGAGTCCATGAATTGGACTCGGAACACTCGTACAAGGAAACCTCAAGGGAAAAAAGTTAGAGAGGTTAAGGATGAAATGTTCCCACATGTGGTCTAATGTATTTCTCTTTTCAGTCTCAGGTATGTCACACTGTTTTGATTTTGTATATTGCCAAGCATCTAAGTGTATGTGTTTCTGCAGTTGTGTCTCCCGTGGCACTGGATGACAGACTCCAGATGTTGAGCCTGTTCTCTCAGCTGTGTGGCAACCTGAGTCCAGATGGCTGGACTGTCGGGTAAGGCACTCTAACAGCTTAATAACCAAGGGGGTAAGCGAGCATCCGGAAAGCGTACCTCCTATGGGGAGACTCTTAGGCTAACACGCCATCACTTGCCATTAGCATTCCATTGACTGACATTCATTTTGGCGTCACTTTGACAGAGAATAACTTTACATCTGAAGCGTTTAAAGACTATTTGTCCATTGTTTATTTCTAAAGAAACACAACAATGTATAAAATGCTCCATTACCTTGTAGCTCACGTTATGTCTCCATAGCAGACATTTTTGTAAAAAATAGGCTAACGATTGTGTCATAACCACGCGACTTACTGTTGAAAAATTACTGTATAGTCGGGAGAAGCTTGCAGGCAGTTTGGACTTACATTAGCTGTTTAAGTTTAATTACTAATGTTAACTAGCATTTTAGTTAGCAATAATTAGCCTGTGCCTATGTTATCTCCTTACATATACCTACGCTCTCCGTCTCTGCAAGATTGGGAATGATTGAAATTTCTCTTGGCACAGCTACCAGAAGACTTACAACTTTTGCCCACGTCACATCTACGTCAGCAAGCTCAGTTTGAGGCTGCGCAGTAACGCTCAGCCATCACCGGAAAAGTACTTCTAATTCACTTCACTGGTCTCCGTCGAAGTCTAAGGCATCGCTGTGTCCATTCTTTTACTGTCTATGTTAATAACAGCTTAATGGATTTCATTGTAAGTCTTTCTGTTCCCTTTATGCCACTGTGGGCAGGTGTTCCCAGCTGGAGCTTCGTGGCTGTGATCTGAGAGAAGTTTGTCTCAGCATCCAGCGGAATGGACAGCCTCAGGACACAGCTTTCAGCTGCCGGGTGGGAGAAATCATGGTGAGACATCTCCAGTGTTCTCAATTAGAGCTGCAAAGATGAATCTAGTGCTGGGCGGTATACCGGTTCATACCGAAAACCGGTGTATATTTTCGTCACGATGTTCATTTTTAATATACCGCCATACCGGTGTGTTTAATAACACAACGTCCGGAACGAACATTACGCCGCGCGACACCGTTTTAGACGGACCCTTTAAAATGCTGCACTTCTAAGCAGCGACGGTAAACAGCCAAGGGGCCAGGCTTCTCTCCTCAGAGTGAAGCCTCCTATGGCGCCATTTTGATGCTAATAAGCTATCACCCCCCGTTAGCATCCCATTCACTGCCATTCATTTTGGCGTCACTTTGACAGCCAATAACTTTACATCTGAAGCATTTAAAGATTTCATTTGACCATCGTTTATTTCTAAAGAAACACGACAATGTATAAAAGGCTCCGTTACCTTGTACCTCACATTATGGCTCCGTAGCAGACGTTTTTATAAAAATAGGCTAACGATTATGTCATCACCACGCGACTTACTGTCGCATAGTACAGGAATTACCGTATAGTACAGGAGAAGCTCGCAGGCAGTTTCGACGTACATTAGCTGTTTAGTTTAATGTTAACTAGCATTTTAGTTAGCAATAATTAGCCTGTGCCTATGTTATCTCCTTACATATACCTACGCTCTCCGTCTCTGATAGATTGGGAATGATTGAGATTTCTCTTGGCACAGCTACCAGAAGACTTACAACGTTCAGACACGTTGGTCACGTCACATCTACGGCGGGAAGCTCAGTTTGCAGCTGCGCAGTAGCGCTCGGCTATCACCGGAAAAGTGCTGGTAATAGGCTTCACTTGTCTTCGTCAAAAACAGCGGGATCGCTGTGTCCATTTTATATACTGTCTATGTAAACAGCAGTGCACCAGTGGGACGTCACACGGAAGATGGATGCTGCAGAAGTAATGACACAGACGAACTTGTGCCAAACAAAGGAGCCGCCGGGTCTGTTGTTTGGAGGTTTTTTGGTTTCCAAAAATCCGACGTTGACCAAACAACCGTTTTATGCAAGTGCTGTCGGGCTAAAATAGTTGCGAAAGGCGGCAACACGAGCAATTTGCTCCACCACCTCAGCTGCAAACACGTCTTGGAATATCAAGAATGTATGAAATTAAAGTCAGCAGGCTCAGCGCCCTCCACATCAGCAGGTAACACGGGGAAAGCAAAAGAAAAGTCGAGCCAAATGTCACTTAAAGACGCGTTTGCTAGAGGGACTCGCTATGACAGAAAAAGCAGATTACAAACTCCATCACCAACCACCTAGCTAAAGACATGGTCCCGCTTAATACAGTGGTGAGGAATGAGTCAATTAAATCAATTTACTGCAGTAATTCCTCTCTCAACGAGTAGAAAATGCATTGAACATCTGAATATGCATGAAAAAAAACCTGGTTTGTCATTTGCTTTTATGCATTACTACAGATTACAAATACTATGCGTATTATACACTATACGCACGGGACTAGTATTACCAGAGGACCTCGTGATTTACGTAGAACAGAGATCTTCAACAGGGGGTCCAGGGCCCGTAAGTCTTCAGAGTTACTGCGTGGGGGCCACCAAATTATTAAGTTTTTTCAAAAAATGAAATTGTCTTAATATGAATCCAACATATTATTAGCAAATATAAGTCTATCAGCCTATTTGTAAGAAAAAGCCACTGAGGTAGCCATCCACAGATACAGTTCATCCTAAGGATTCACTCTGCCACATGTATGTTTAACATTAAAACATGATTTATAAAATCATGGCAACAATTATTTAATAGCTTAGTATTCTGTACACTGAAAAGGTATGTAAAGGCTTTAGGCCGCCCTGCACGTTATTGTAGGCCCGGTTTATATGTATGTAGTAGGGGGTCCCTGCTCCGTCTCTCTTTCAGTTAAGGGGTCCTTGCCCTAAAAAAATGTTGACGAGCCCTGGTTTAATAATAATAATAATAATAATAATAATTAGTGCTGTCAAACGATTTAAAATATTTAATCGCGATTAATCGCATTAATGTCATAGTTAACTCACGATTAATCACAATTAATCGCACATTTTTATCTATTCTAAATGTCCCTTGATTTCTTTCTAAGTGGATCGGCTTGCTTTGTGCAAATGTTTTTTTTATTGAAAACAACATTGGCATATACATGCATAACATTGCAGATAGTATGCCTGAGGCGAGTGTGGCTGGTCGTCATAGCGACTATGGTTTCCCCCGACTCATTTCCTGGTTCTCCTTCTCCATAAACAACGTAAAATCAAGGAGAGGGTTAACTTTTCCTGCTCCAGGTTTCCCACCGTGGTCAGAAAGAACAGGGGAGACACTTGGTTTCTCTCACTGACTGTAGAGTCACTACTCGCTCCGAAGATAATCACCGTGACGAGGCTACAAGCGATGCGGCTCGCAAGCCCAAACCGTCCGCGGCTTGTGTCTGTTTTGTTTCCAGTCTGCGACCCGCCCTTCAATCACTACTATTGGCCAGGCATCCAAGGTAATGTAACCCCATTTGTTCAGGTCTTATCCCCTGACCAATCCACTATCCTAACCTTAACCACTCGAGATGAAATGCCTAACCCCAACCAATCGAGCTGGGATTCGTAATTTTGCCGGCCGTGTCTGTTTTGTTTCCGGTCTAGCTAGATCCGAAAGAACGTTAATCTCGGCATAAAAAAATTGACGCCGTTAAAATGGGTTTGCGTTAATGCCGTTAATAACGCGTTAAACTGACTAATAATAATAATAATAATAATAATAATAATAATAATTTATACTTTTTATTAATCCCCAGTGGGGAAATTAAAGTGTACACTCTGTTAGAAATCACTACACACAGGCCTGAAATACACACACATGCTCAGGTCCTATTCATGCACAAATGGAGAGATGTCAGAGTGAGGGGGCTGCGACTGCTGGACACTAGGTGCCCTGAGCGGTTGTGGGGGGTGCGGTGCCTTGCTCAACAGCACCTTGGTAGTGCCCAGGATGTGAACTGACATCTCTCCAGCTACCAGTTCACACTCCGTACTTTGGTCCATTCAGGGACCTGAAACAGCGACCCTCCGGTTCCCTACCCTACTCCCTACGGACTGAGCTACTGCCAGAACTTGTGCCCCCATGTTTGTGTTTTGTGCGGCACATTGGTACAGGATAAGTGAAGTCTGTATTTTACTCGCATTTATTGACATTGTCCCCCACATGCGATGTCAAGGCTCTGTTAAAGTTTTCATTTATAATTATAATTGCCAACACAGCCAATATGAAAAGACATGCTGGACTCTTCAGAAGAGGTCATTATCTTCACTCGAGTTTCTGCGCACGAAAGTCGCAGGACGCCACAATCTTCTGAACATAGTCTTACTGAGAAATACAGAGAGAGTTGTGTGGAGCTGATAGTCTTAATTAACTTTGTAGCAACTCATTTGGCGATGGCTTGAATGTAACAGATGTTCTTTATTATCAAAAAGTTACGCACTAAAGCTTTAACTGCAACTACTTAAACAAGTGTACTTCAACGTTTTTTAAGCCAAGGACCCCTTAATCGAAAGCGACATGATCAGGGACCCCCTGCTACATACTGTATATTGTATAAAACTAAGTTGCATATTAAACTGGGCCTACAATAACGTGTGGGTGGCCTAAAGCCTTTATACATAACTTTTTAATGCATGGAATAGTAAGCTATTCAAATAATAATTGTTTGATAAATCATGTTTTATGTTAAACATACATGTGACAGAGGGAATCCTTAGGATGAACTGTATCTGTGGATGGCTACCTCAGTGACTACCTTACCTGTTGGCCAGTAAGCCTGTCATGAATGTTTTTCATGACAAATAGGCCGATTTATATTTGTTAATAATATGTTGGATTCATGTTGAGATATTTACATTTTTGAAAAAACTAAAAAGTGTATAATTTGGTGGCTCACCTACAGTAACTCTGAGGGCCCCCTTGGGGTCCCAGACCACCTGTTGAAGATCTCTGACTTAAACTATTGAAACTGAAATGTTTCAAATGCAAATTTTCAGTGCCAAAGGCACGAAATGTAGCCTTTTTCTGTTTATAAATGTAAAACAACTTCAACATAATCATTCTCTGTCTCTCTAAGCTCTTGGATGTAGCCAGTCTGCAGGTCCCCCCTGAGCTGGTTAAGGGCTTGTGCATCTACGACGTGGTGTGGCTGCGTGCTGCCGGGACCTCGCCAGAGTCCACCTCCCTCCGCTTGCACCTAAACGCCACTCTGCGCTGGGACTACCCCACCCAGCTCGTCCGCCACTTCCGGGTGTACTGGCGACGGCTCAGAGGACCCGACCCTCGAATCCCCCCGGGTCAGTTGGTTCTGGTGGGCCGGGCGTATTTGAATATTTTCAGAGTAACGGAGCTGGTGGTGCCGGAAGCACCCAGTCTGCTGGAGCTGGTGGTGGAGCCAGTGATCAGGAAGGGCTTCCCGGTCCCAGAGAGCCACTGGGGAAGAAGAAGCCTCAGCTACACAGAGGACTCAACACAATGACTCTACGTAACTTATCAGGCCGCCTCTCCTTGACTCTTTAGTGAATGGTGCTGCCATTTAACCAGGTGACCCTATTTCTGGCAGCCACATTCTGCTTTTATGATGAATCATGCACATGTTAAAAGGAGCACTTTAATAGCCTCCAATTAGTTTTTTGGCTCAAAAATTGTAAAGAGACAAAATGTCTCAGTACGGATATTCTAGGTCCCCAGAAGATTGAACACCACCAGCTGAGTTTTCACTTATCCAAATGCAAATGGCCTGGCACAAAGTTTGGTACGGACTCAAGTTTGCCACAGGATGAACTGTAAAGGCCCAGATATACTTGTGTTTAACTATGCATTCGCAGTGGTGTAGTCTAATGTATTGTAGTGGGTGTACTGTACTGTATATTGGCCACAATCTGCCTTTGGGGGAGGGGTGGCCATATCATAGTGGGGGGTCAGGGTGTCCTCCCCCAGCGAAGTTTTGAGCATCAACGACTTCATTTCCTGTATTCGGATACACGTCTACAATTTACAGTGGAAATACCTTTATTTAGTGTGAAAAAGAAAAACACAGATGACAATTCAAAATATATCAAAAATATAATGGAAAGTATGTTGTTGTGGGTCATTGGGCATTTTTAAGTGGGTATATGGAAATCCTGGAACTTTCTTAGTGGACATACTGCGTATAACTGTGTATAACGTAGATTACACCACTGTGCGTTCGCATACGTAAGATGGCTGCCACGCGTATCCCCCGTTCTTTTGGAGCGTAGGTTGTATGGGGCGCCGAATGTAAAAGTCTGGTTACACTTTTTTAGCTGATAAAGTTTCAACATTTAGCTCACTTTCCTCACATTTAGCGCATTTTCCTCACATTTAACACAGAATATATATATATATATATATATATATATATATATATATATATATATATATATATATATATATATATATATATATATATATATAAATGCTAAATCTTATATCTAAATGTTAAATCTAAATGTGTCGCCAAGTGTAAAGCTAAATGTTTAGAAAATATTCAAATCCCCGAGGAAACCACGCCCACTGCAGTGGCTTCAAATCGCGCTGCGATCCTGCAGAGCAATAGCGGGACATTTTGAACCATTTTCACCATCCAAAAATATTCACATTTAAGAGGCTGGAATCACAGAAATCTTATTTTTTTTAAATAAAAAGACTCAAACCGATTAATTGATTATCAAAATAGTTGGCAATTATTTTAATAGTTGACAACTAAATCAACTAATCGATTCATCGTTGCACCTCTACTAACTAGAATGGCAAGCATTATACAGCGTTTTACCAAGTCAAATTTAAGACCTTTATGAATAAAATTTAAGACATATATCGCGACATTAAAGAACAACCAAATGCAGAGTCAAACGTACTTGCAAAGTAAATAAATGTATTAAAATTGAATAAAAGCAACATGGTCCCATATCAAGCTGTGAATTATATTTGGACGAGCGAAAGAAAACTACAGAATTAAAAAATAACATTTCAATGAGCATTAGAGGTAGTGTTACACGGACGTAGGAAAATTAAGACCTGTGTAAAATGATTTAAGACATAGAACACAATACTTAGCGAATTTAAGACTTTTTAAAGACCCCGTGGAAACCCTGGTATACCTGCTGAACGCTGCATGTTAGCATGCTGAACAGCCCGGCCTCAAAGAGCTGCTGTGTGGCTGTTGATAATCAAATAAAGTGTTAACATCAACTCTTGCAGACCATAAAGGCAATTCATATAGTGACAAAACAAGCCATACCACTAGCCTGGTTCTACCAGACTCTGGTCCATTTCATTAGTCCAGAGAGTCTGGCCACTCTCCATTGACAAGTGTTAACTTCCTTGAAGGCTGGTACTCTGTTGAAGTTTAAAACTATTGGATCTGCCCAGAGCCACTCTGGATCTGCCCAGAGCCACTCTGGATCTGCCCAGAGCCACTCTGGATCTGCCGTAACCAATCGCTAACGTTTGGTTGTGACGTCAGTTTAGCATCGCTAGTGTTCGCCTTAAGGCCGTTTTATGCTTGACGCATTGGAGGTGGCGCGCGCATTCGTGACATCAAAATGACGTAATTTCCGGCCGGCGCGTCAGATTTTCAGCGTGCGAGCACAGGGCGCGCACCACTATTTTTTTCAGCGGCGCCCGACAAACCAGAAACAGAAAGCCTGAACGAGCTCCTGGGAAACCGGATGCCAGGACTCGCTGACTGACTGCAAGTCTCTCTGGTAAACTTACCGGGTTAAGATTAGTTCTTTTTTTGTGAATGAAAGGCTTGATCTGACGCTCACTGAATCAAATCGAAGCATTGACGGCACTGTTGCTGCCTGTTCTGCCGTTGTTTATCTTTTTCTTCTTCTTCTAGTCCTTAGAAAGAAAAACATCGGTAGCCTTTGCTCCTTAGCGCCACCGCTGTTCAGGAGAAGACTGCAACTAGTGCCGCGACCACCACGCGCGAGTATAAACACTCACGGCAGGCCCGTGACGTCACGATTTCTGCATGCACTGTTGAAAGCGCTAGTATATCTGAAGCTTCAAGCGTCAGTTATACTAGCGCTTCCAGAGCTCGTTCAGGCTTCCTGTTTCTGGTTTGTCGAGCGCCGCTGAAAAAAATCATAGACCTATATATAATATGGACCCAGCTACTCCGCTGTTTTTGACGGAGACAAGTGAAGTCTATTAGAAGCACTTTTCCGGTGATGGCTGAGCGTTACTGCGCAGCTGCAAACTGAGCTTCCCGCCGTAGATGTGACGTGAGCAACGTGTCTGAACGTTGTAAGTCTTCTGGTAGCTGTGCCAAGAGAAATCTGAATCATTCCGAATCTTGCAGAGACGGAGAGCGTAGGTATATCTAAGGAGATAACATAGGCACAGGCTAATTATTGCTAACTAAAATGCTAGTTAACATTAGCAATTAAACTAAACAGCTAATGTACGTCGAAACTGCCTGCGAGCTTCTCCTGTACTATACGGTAATTCCTGTACTCTGCGACAGTAAGTCACGTGGTTATGACACAATCGTTAGCCTATTTTTATAAAAACGTCTGCTACGGAGCCATAACGTGAGGTACAAGGTAATGGAGCCTTTCATACATTGTCGTGTTTCTTTAGAAATAAACGATGGTCAAATGAAACCTTTAAACGCTTCAGATGTAAAGTTATTGGCTGTCAAAGTGACGCCAAAATGAATGGCAGTGAATGGGATGCTAACGGGGGTGATAGCTTATTAGCATCAAAATGGCGCCATAGGAGGCTTCACTCTGAGGAGAGAAGCCTGGCCCCTTGAAAAAAATAGACTGGTGCGCGCCTTCCGCTCGCGCGCTGAAAATTGAACGCGCCGGCCGGAAAGGCTTCTCAGATATATTGTAAGAACAACAACAAGCATCTTTGAACACGTTGATACTGTGGTGGAGAAGAAGCCACAGCAGCATGTACTAAAAAGAAAACTCTTTATTTTTATCGCTGAAAGTTACACAGATCATTGCTGTAATCAGAGCACTGGGATTCTTCATTTGGTTTAGCAGAGAGGGAATATAAAAAAAGTGCCAGTGATCATTGTGATTGTCAGAGCCATTCCTTTTGGCGTCAGAGTGGATGGATCAATCCTGCTGGGTGATCATCTTCAACATCTGCAAGGCCATCGGCCCCTGGTCTGAGGGAATCTGGGACACAGGAATAGACGACTTTGTTGAAATTCTACTTATTCATTCTTTTGCTTTTTTTTTGCTTTTGCTCTTTTGTTTGTATAACTAATATTACTTTTCCTCATGTTGGAGAGTTTAAAGTCCTCATCAGTTATCTAATAATAATAATTTGCACTCAGACCTTTTTCACAGCAGACATGTTGACATATAGTAGAAAAGCACAGGTGTATTCAAAACCATTAATGATGGCTGCATTCCACTTAGGAGAGGCCCTGGTATCGTGCATGCTGACTCACTGGAATATCTCACTGGGACACTTGATGGAATTGAGACATCGTTAAGGTTATCAATTTCAGCTGTGCTTTTCCTACTACGACAAGTCAAAATGTCTGCTGTGAAAAAGGTCCATTACTACATTGATTTATTGCATCGCTATGTCTCCAAATGTTTGTCATCTTACAATCTATATTCACAACCTTCCACTTCCGCGATTATTCTGTTGCTGCCGAAAATTTCGGCATTTGTCCTTCTTTTCGGCCGGATGTCCGTGACCTTCCGCTTTCTTTGTGTTGGAATTTTAAACTCCGGTTGATTTATGAGGACTTTAGTCTCTGCAGGGTAAATCCGGACAGCTAGCTAGAGTTTTCTGTTGCACGACTAAAACAACCTTTGAACGTACATGTTCCACCAAAACAAGTTTCTTCCTGAGGCTATTTTGCAGCAGCACCGGGGCTCTGTGCGGAGTTTAGCGCCACCCATGTGATGTGTGATTGGTTTAAAGAAATGCCAATAAACCAGAGCACGTTTTTCTCCCATCCCAGAATGCTATGGGGACTAGCCAGACCCTCCCCTGCAGCGCTGTGGAGGAAGGTCTGGCAATGCCAGACTACATCTAACATTATGCTGCCATTATTGTGACTTGTCTAAGTGAAGATCCATGCATCCCATATTCAAGAACCTAATTTCTACACATTTGTTGCATTTAGCCACCTCATGTGGTATAGGCCAACTTCAACTTTATTGTCCAAGGGAAAGTTTTTCTCACAGCCAAGTAAAACCGACATCACTGTCGGACGGAGAGGACGCTGGCGCTGTTTATTCGCTGCTTCTCTGCCTGCTCTGATGGCTGCTTGCCCAGAGTGATAGAGAAAGACACTATCTCTATGGCCCTGTGCTTGCCTATGTCTGGGTTACCTCCACCCCCCATATTTCCCTCCCCTGTTGCAAGTCATGTGTTGAATTGTGTTGTATGTGCTTATTGCCGAGGTTTTTTTTTTTTTTCCTGTTCCCACACTGTACTCTGTACTGAGCATAGTTTGGGAGTCGCTTTTTTTTCTCCTACCCTTTCCTCATGTTATGCTGTATTTTCCTTACTTGTAATTCTTCCCTGTAAAGCGACTTTGAGTCTATGAAAAGCGCTATATAAATTCTATTATTATTATTATTATTATTATTATTATTATTATTACTGATTACCAATATGTAACCCCCCAAACTGAGTCAAACTGATTAGCTACAACACGCCCCAAGTTTTTTTTTTGACTGAAATTAACTCAGGTGTCCTCCTGAAATAACTTATGTTATGATTTGATGCTATGAATACAATTTAAATGAATGTACATACCAACAGGATGAACATTCCTGTGTGAAATACGTCATTTTAGCCAGAGTCTTACCATGTGTCCGGCTTTGAGGATCCAATAGAAGGAGAAGTTCTTATAAGTCTTGCAGAAAGCGCCAGTGACGCCCGGGGAGGTGGGGTCATCCAGGGGGGTCCACCTCACCTTGTTAAACCCAGGTAGGCCCTCCCACTTCAGCTTCTTCACCCACAGCTCCTGACCTGTGACAGGAAGTAGAGATCCATGTGACACAGCTCTTTCCCAAAGGAATTAAAGGTCCCATATCATGCTCATTTTCAGGTTCATACTTGTATTTTGGGTTTCTACTAGAACATGTTTACATGCCTTAAAGTGCCCATATTATGAAAAAAAATCACGTTTTCTGGGATTTGGGGTGTTATTTTGTGTCTGGTGCTTCCACACGCATACAAACTTTAAAAAAAAAATCTATCCATGCTGTTTTGAGTGAGATACGGTTTCTGAATGATTCCTGCCTTCAGTCTCTGGGTGAGCTGTTAAAAATCTGCAGGGCTTGTTACGTAACTAGCTGAAACGACGGGCTAAACACAACCGTTAGCATGCTAGCGTTAGCATGCTAGCGTTAGCATGCTAGCGTTAGCATGCTAGCTCGTTCTCAGTGGCAAAGCACTGCTACAACACACACACAAGTTCACCATAATCTACAAAAGAACTACTTCCATGTGCGCCCTCCTTTAGAAGAAGTCTCCAAGCTACTCATGCCTTGTAACTGACCAAAGTTGGAGAAACAACCTTTCTTTTACTGTCTATGGAGCTAACTGACATGAGCTACAATCTGAGCTACTGAGCATGTGCGAGTGGAATCAAAGATAGTACAGAAGGAAAGATGATTCACTCTGTAGCTAAAACAGAGACCTGAACACAAGGTGAAAAGAGGAGCTGCAGCAGTGAGAGAGAGATGTGCAGTACAACAAAAATATATTAAACCATGTAAACCTATTCTGGTACAACCTTAAAATACAATTATGAACCTGAAAATGAGCATAATATGGCATCTTTAATGTTCCAAAAACACATTTATCTCATACTGTCCGTCTGAATATACCTGTATGTACCCTCTGTCTGAAACAATCCATTTTAGCGCCTGTCTCTTTAAGCCCCCCCTCCCAAAAAAAGCCCAGTCTGCTCTGATTGGTCAGCCTTTCGCATCTGCGCTCTGGAGTCCCTGCACAGTCATTGTAGCCAGTTGATGACTAACGGCACTTTAGCGCCACTTTGTACCCATTTTTAGTATAGTTGTAGTCTCACATTGCCAGACCTCCACAATGCTGCGGAGAAAGGTCTGGCTAGTCCACAATGCCAATAAACCATTGGCATTGTGCTCTGGTTTATTTTTTGGCTTATAATGCCTTTATTGATAGTACAGATTAAGACAGAAAAGTTGAAGAGTTGAAGAGAGAAAGGGGGAACAACCTGCAGCAAAGGGCCGCAGGTCAGAACCCAACCTGCGGCATTGCGGGATGGGAGAGAAACATGCTCTGGTTTATTGGCATTTTTTTAAACCAATCACAATTGTCTTGGGCGGCGCTAAGCACTGGACGGAGCCCCGGTGCCGCTGCAAAATAGTCTCGGGGAGGAACTTGTTTTGGTGGAACATGTGTACGTTCAAAAGGTTGTTGTTTACCTGCAGAGATCTGAGGAGCAGTCAACCATAGTCCTCATAAATCCACCAGAGTTCAAAATTCCAACAAAGGAAATACAAGGTAACAACATCCGGCCAAAAAGAAGGACATACGGCAAAATTTCCGGCAGCAATGGAGCAATCCCAGGAGTGGAAGGTCGTGGATATAGACTAGTATAGTTGTGACATCACAACAATACGGGAGTCCGGACGGCTCGTTTAAAGGCACAGTTTCTGGATACAGGCTTTGTGCATTTCTCTGAGGGTTTAGCAATTTGATTCTTTTACAGTATTTATACAGCACCTCGGCCTGCTTTATAATAATTAAAAAGACATGGAAATCTTTTTACAATATGATTCCTTTAAATATGTGGATGGGTTTACACCACTGCGGATAGAGCTGAACAGAAGGTAATGCACTGAGTAAGGTACCCATGGTGTCCACTATGAGATCCAGCTGTCCATTGTAGATGGTGACGTTGACTCCAGCGGTCAGCAGCTGGTCCACTATATTCACCACAGGCCTCATGAAGTCTCCCGCCATGTAGCTGAACACATTCCCCGCCTGGCCTGGACACAGGAGAGGGAGAACCATATCAAACATTTGTATAGGTAATGAAATAGTTTTGTTTTTTTAAAGATCTTTTTTTTTGGCTTATATTGCCTTTATTGATAGTACAGATTAAGACAGAAAAGTTGGAGAGAAAGGGAGAACAACCTGCAGCAAAGGGCCGCAGGTCAGAACCCAACCTGCGGCCGCTGTGACATGAACCGAGCCCCTGCACATGGATCGCACACTCAACCAGGTGAGCCAACCAGGCGCCCCGGTAAGGAAATAGTCTTAAGAATGTCTGTCAAAATAAAACTGAAGGGACACAAGTGTGGAGATGAATGTACCTCCCCATGTGACATTTTGGGGGATGATGCCCAGTTTCTTCCTGATTGGTCCATTCATCAGCTCACTCAGTGATTGGCCGTGAAGGGGTCGAATATGGCGACGTGTCTGCAGAGCTGGCGGAGAAAGAACATCAATTCAATTAAATTTAGAGTCATGTAATGAACCATTCCATTCCATTTCGCCAAACCCAATGAGCCATTATTACCGAGTGCACATCTTACCGATGAAGTTTTCTCCTGCTACAGAGGTGCGTTTCTCATCCGGATCCTGGGTCAGGATGTTGTAGAAGTTCACTCCATTGGTGTTCTGACATGAAAGGAAAAGCAGGCCACATTAAACCACATGATGCACACAACATTTTTTGTTAAAATAACTTGAATGATGAGGAACTTTTAAAAACATACAGGGAGTTTTTAACCAAGAGTCTATATTTGGTGCGAATAAATACAGGCCAAAATAATAATAATTACTAAAGGTTTGACATTTTGGGAAATAAACTTATGATACCAGCCTCATGTTTGTACAGTAAATATGATGCTAAAGCCAGGAGATGATAAGCTTAGCTTAGCATAAAGACTGGAAACAGCTAGCCTGGCTCGGTCCAGAGGTAACAAAATCTACCTACTAGCACGGCTAAAGCTCAATGATGAACACTTTATATTTGGTTTATTTTGTACAAAAAACAAATGGGACAGCTAGCTGTTCCCCCCTGCTTCCAGTCTTTGTGCTAAGCTTAGCTGATACTATCTTCATATTTGTCATACAGATATGAGTAGGATCTTTTCACCCAACTCTTGGCAAGAAAGCAAAAGCATTTGGTCCCAGCCACTGTTTGAGCTTATACAGTAACCCCTAGCAGTGTTTATAAAATGGGGGTACGTGTACCCCTAGGGGTACTTTGGAGTACTGCAGGGAGTATGTGAGATTTTTTTTTTTAATGTAAATTAAAATGCATAATTCAGTGTTTCCTCTGTTGATTTTGTAGTGATGGCCCGCCATGGCAAAAATGAAGTTGCATATTAAACTGGGCATACAATAACATGTAGAGCAGCCTAAAGCCTTTAAAAATACAGGTTTTGCATAGAATACTAAAGCTATTAAAATAATAATTGTTAACATGTTTTTATAAATCATGTTTGAATGTTAAACATGTGGCACAGTGAATCTTTAGGATGAACTGTATCTGTGGATGGCTACCTTGACTATAGGCCAGTAAGCCTATCATCATTTTGGAAAAAGAATTCAAATATTAACAATAATTTGGAGCACCCTGCAGTGACTCTGAGGAACTCCTAGGGGTCTCTGACCCCCTGTTGAAGATCTGCTGTAAATGGCTCCCTGTATACGAGAAAGTAGTTTATATCCACGAAGTTCCACCTCCGGGATTGCTCCGGTGTTGCTGGAATTTCCGCTGGATGCATGTCTTTTCGGCCTGATGTCCATCACCTTCCGGTTTCTTTGTGTTGGCATTCTAAACTCCGGTGGATTCATGAGGTCTATGGTTAACTGCTCCTCAGATCTCTGCAGGGTAAATCCAGACAGCTAGCTAGACTATCTGTCCAATCTGAATTGTCTGTTGCACGACTAAAACAAATTTTAAACGTACATATGTTCCACCAAAAGAAGTTCCTTCCCGAGGCTATTTTGCAGAGGCACCGTGGCTCTGTGCGGAGCTTAACGCCGCCCATGACGATTGTGATTGGTTTAAGGCAGAGATCTTCAACAGGGGGTCTGGGACCCCTAGGGGGTCCTCAGAGTCACTGCAGGGGGGGGGCCTCCAAATAATAAAAATGTCTTAACATAATTCCAACACATTATTAGCAAATATAAATCCCCACTGATCATAGGCTCACTGGCCTATATGTAAGGTAGTCACTAAGATAGCCACATACAAATATAGTTTATCCTATGGATTCACTCACATTAAAAGATGATTTCTAAAATCATGCCACCAATTCATATTTTAATAGCTTAGTATTCTATGCAAAAAAAGTATAAAGGCTTTAAGCCACCCTACACGTTATTGTAGGCCCAGTTCAATATACAACTTCATTTTATACAATATACGTAGTAGGGGGTCCCTGCTCCGTCTCTCTTTCAGTTAAGGGGTCCTTGGCTTAAAAAAAACGCTGAAGACCCCTGGTTTAAAGAAATGTCAATAAACCAGAGCAAGTTTTTCTCCCATCCCGGAATGCTATGTAGACTAGCCAGACCCTCCTCCACTCCTCCGCGCTGTGGAGGAAGGTCTGGCAAAGCGAGACTAAAGAGAAAGTGACCCTGTGGATCCTCCCGTGTTGTACCAACCTGCTCCACCACCGACTCAGTCACAGACCACAGCTCTGTGGCTTTCTCAAACTGCTGCTGCTCCACGGCTTGCTTCACCGCCTCCGCTGCACTGCTGACGTCAGCCAGGCCGTAATCATCCAGCAGCGACTGCACAGCAAAGGAGCCACGGTCAGATGGAAACTCAACACGCCAGCTTCAGCACACACATTTGTAATATAAAACGTTTGCCTTACAGTAGTGTAGAGGTACGGTCCCCAGGTCATGACGGAGTCTGTGGATGAAGCAGAAGTCTTATTGATTATCAGTCTGGTGGAATGTATCCAACATTCTTCCTGTTGATCTGTGATTGGCTATTGGCTAAGTAATAACCACAATAAACTCCTGCTGAGAAACTCACCAAACTCCCTTTAAAAATGTGGTGTTTTAATTTTTCCTTTTGCTCTGGGCAAATATCACACACGTTGTTTTGCAAAGTCTATAAACATATTCATTACTGTTAGCACTGTCAGGGAAAATCAGCATTACAACTCAGAACATTTCAGAAAAAAAAGTCTTAAAAATTTCTTTCTTAAAATTTGACCTCTTGATTGCCACAGAACAGTCTACAGACCGAAATCTGTTGTGAAGTCGACCCATCCCCTGAAATACCCTAAATTTCCACAGGCAATACAGTATACTTCTCAATGAGAAGTGTGATACAAGTATGCATAGATTGATTACTTCCCATTCCTCAACAAAAAGCAGCTGTTATTTTCCTACATGTCCAAGTCCACTGAATACATCTAAGTAACTGCAGTAGGAAGGATTTCTACTGAGGACTATGGAGCGCTGCAGTAACTTTTACTCGTGCAGATGCTCTTCTGACATACGTATTGCTAAAAAGTTTGAATGCCTTGCCAATGTGTAATGTAAATGGAATGTTGCTGTGATGTGCAGCATTGCAGTGAGGTTCTTTCTGATGAGCATGCATAAAGGTTGCAATGTTGGACTGACTGATACTGACCCAGTGGGGAAATCCAAGAGTCCCCAAGTGCCACACCAGCAAACTTGCATTTCACTGTCCCTTGTGCTATGGCCTGGACAGACAAGAGACAAAAACAGTTATTTTACATGGTGTTGACCTCTGAATATCTCAATGAGAAAATGTAGTTTGTTCTGAGGGAGTTACAATATTCTCCAATTTCTTTACAACTCTTTCAATAGGAAGCATGGACATCCAAATTACAATGACAACCGTCAGAGGCCCCAATCCAGTTATTGTCATTGGCTTGCCGTGGCAAATTCAAATTTTCTAAAGTAATGAATGGCTGGCTTCTGGAGCCCTACGCCCATACTGTTGACTGGAATTATAGAACAAATAATTCCATCTTCTTTTAACACACAACTAAAAATTATTACACTTTTATAAAAGCACAACAATAAAGTTTATTACTTCAATTCTGGAGAAAAAAAAAAACTTGCTGACTTGCAAGAAAGTCATCACACTGTCTTTGGGTCAGGTTCTCTTTTTTTTGCTGACTCATCTGTCATATGATAGCTGTATGACATGGGGACCTTCCAATATCAGTGAGCTAACATGGAGCTGAAGGGGGAAGTTGAAAAGAGAAGTGACATTCACCTTGGTGAGTTCCAAGGATATAGCAGCTGCCATCTTCCCTCCATACGACTCGGAGAAGATGTAGAAGGGGTTGCTCTGCAAACAATGACATAATAATTATAACAATATTTTGTAAAAGAATAAAAAGCCAGGGCTGAGATCATTACACTTAAGACTGAGAAGATGCAGTATTTATAGAAGAAAACAGGGCTTACCGGCTACACTAGGCTAAGCAGGCTGAGATTAGCTAGCTAGGCAAGTTAGCTAACTTGTTACGTAACTCAAGCCCAGAATGTTCCTGTTTTCTATCAAATGTGGCATTCACTTTAAAAAAAAGGTTTGTTTAGACACAGTTACATCTGAAGAATGTCGTCTTTACTGTTTAAACTATTTAGCTACTTGTTCTTTATCCTTCCTGTGAGGGATGTTCACAGCTAGTCATGTTCTTCATTGCTCTGGTGTTTGTCCTTTTTTTTAACTAAAATTAAAAAAAAAAAAAATCTAGCTAGCAAACATTAAGCAGCCTAGCTAGGCTGTTGTTGATTGTCCTCTATCAGACAATATTACGATAAACTACTATTTTAAATTTGCTTTATTTTTCACTTTTTTTTTTAACCTCAATATATCATGAGTGATACTGCGAATTGGGATTCAATTATTGGCCGCATAAATGTTTGAGGTGTCCCAATCTAACTGACAGCACATGATAAAAATCACCAATTCATGTCCCTCCAAAAATGGCAGTTGTGGCAATTCAATCAGCAGGAATGTGTTTACACGTTTAGGCACGAGCACCTGAGCTGTGTTAGCCCAGACAATAATGCCAATAAAACAAAGCAGAGCCAACATGTTCTGCAGAGTAATATAATACATCATCCAGCTGACATACCTGGAACTCTGCCCTCTCTTTAAAGAAGTGCTGGAGCAGCACCAGCATGTCTGAGGCCACCGTGGCCACATTGGTAGCATAGCCGTCTGGCCTGTCAGTGTAGCTGAAGCCAGTGCCCACAGGGTTGTCTACAAACAACACACTGGCTGCCTGCACCTGAAAGAGCCAACACACACACACACACACACACACAGACACAGACACACAATATATCAGCATGTTATACTTGCGTTGATGAAGGCCTTAACGGCCGAAACACGTTGCCTTGTTTTAATGATTTAGCCAAAAAATATAATAATGGCTTTATAGACTTTACCCTCCCGAGTGCCTCAGTGTCCTTGAACCGTTATTAAGCACGTTAACCTGCATGTTTTCCTCCATTAAAAACATTGTTATACTAGAATACCATCCTGAAATTACAAAAGCAATAGTCTGTGGCAAGGTGTGTATTCAAAGGACTGCAACATGGGACTGGGCAATATCTCAGTATCTTTTTTTTTTTATGGCTAGATATCGTCTTAAATTTTTGACAACGTAATATGACACAAGTGTTGTCTCTTCTTGGTTTTAAAGACCACATTACAGTAAAGTGATGTCATTTTCTGAACTTACCAGACTGTTCTGGCCATTCAATTTTTTGCCTTTACCCACTTAGTCATTATATTCACATTACTGATGATTATTTATCAAACATCTAATTGAGTCAATAGGTAACACTTTACTTGAAGGTATCTACATAAGAGTGACATGACACAGTCATGACACATGAACCCTAACCCTGACTTGTCATGACCAAAACCAAATGACACTTACTAAAAGAAGCGGTGTCATAAACGTTTATGACTCGTTTATAATGTTTATGACACGTTTATGACAGTGTCATGTTACTCTTATGTAGATACCTTCAAGTACAGTGTAACCAGTCAATATTTTGTGAAAGCACCAATAGCCACAATATTGATGTATATTTGGTCAAAAATATTGTGATATTTGATTTTCTCCACATCACCCAGCTCTGCTGCACACCCAATGCAGGAAAAGACTCAACCAAACTTACCACAGTCACAACTTTTCAACAACGTTTAGCTCTGCAGTGCTCCAAAGCAGTGTTTTCTGATCACTAAGACAGCAGGGGGAACAAAAGGCAGATTACTTTGCAACCTTCTTACCCAGCTCGTCTTTCTGGGCTCCAGGTCCCTGTTCAAAGGTCCAATCTCCTCAAAGTTCCCAAAGCCACTTCCTGAGCCTCCTGGTCCACCCTGAAGACACAAACATCCTCATCATGCTCCAAAAGCAGACAGCCTATTTAATACAGCAAACTTCATAAATGTATTTAATGAGCTGTTATTTATAAGTAATGGAGAAATACACCGACAATACAAGACAATCCTAATCTTTTACTCAGATTTAAAGGGTTGGCTCCTACAGTTATAAACGTTTCATAAACAGTTCATGAGCCAGTTCCTCCTCTGCAGATGAAAATAGATGCAACGCTGCTGCTACTCATTCAGTCACACCACCAATGCTTTTTTTTTTTTGGACCAGCTACCTTCCAACTGTCACCCAGCTTTTTTAAACAGACCAGAGCAATGTCTGAGTGTGCTACAAAAGCTGTGTGAGTGAGTGACTGCCAACCATTTATCATCATACCGTATTATTTCTGATGCAGCCATTTATTTACGTATTCTTTTCATATTCTATGATGTGAAATCAACTTGCAGAGACTTGCTTTGGTTAGTGTTTAAGTGCTGCACTTCCAAAGTGTTGGGGGATCTTGTGACAGACAAGGCAGCAGAACATGACAGAGTGTGAGAGACCCTATAGCAGTGTTACTCATTACGCGTCTCGCCAAGCTTTAATTTGTGGCTCGAATGGCAGTAAATAATACAGTAATATGATCATGCAGTCAATACAGATATTTCATAAAACATTAAAAACAAGCAGGGCTATAACACAACCCTAAGTCTGCTGTATTACAAATAATTAAACCTACCCAAAACAGCAGCAATACAAGATGGAAATGCAGATTAGAAAAGATATTTAAACTTGCTCTGCCCTTCCGTCCATAACACTGACTCACTGCAGAGTTTGGGCAGTGTCTCCAGCTCTTAATGCCAAATGTGCTCTTGGATGGTTAGATACACGATGGCTAATGTAGAAAAAAAATGCATATTGTATGTTCATGAATGACAGACTGATAAGCAGACATGCTATTTATGACTGGATGTAACTTTTGATACTTTGCGGTAAAAGTGGCTCTCCTATTGACTTTGTCCCATCAGTGTGGCTCTCATGAAAAAATAGTGAAGACCACTGGGCACCAAGAAAATACATCTCCCAGAATGCAACTTAACAGCATCTTTTGTTACACCCCTGGCTGGTAAATACCCACATCTGTCAAACTCTATGCCCCCAGTTTGTAACAAAGGCTTTGGGCTCAGCCCAAGCAAAGATACTTAATAGATAATAATAGATATTTTGAGATCTTCAATAGTACTTTCCATGACTAATGAGCTGGTCTTGAAATGCAAAAATCAGTGGGGTGCCCTCTTTAAACTACTTTGCTACAATGATGTAAATAATACAAGCAGACAGAGAGTTCACTGCAAAGAATAATAGCAAACTCATAAAGGTCAGTGTCAGTCTCTGCAAAAAAAATCTAATTAATGGAATCCTGGATCTTCTTGTAAGTTAGGGAAACCTATAAGACAAAAGCAGGAGGCTTTGGAAAAGTGCAGAAACATTGGTGTGGACTTCAAGTTGTCAGCAGAAATGAGTGGACCAGGTCATGTACTGTCCTACCTGCAGCCACATAACCAGAGGCCGGTTCTGGCTGTCAGTGTCAGCAGAGTACAGCCACCAGAACATGTGGGCCCCGTCCCTCACGTCCACATAGCCCCAGGCTTCTTTACCTGCCAGGGGACTGGAGAGTCCTGCATAGGATCAGTGGTGGAAGAAGTATTCAGATTCTTTTTTTTTAAGTTTACTTAAAGTACTAATACCCCACTGTAAAAATACTATGTTACAAGTAAAAGTCCTGTATTGAAAATGTTACTTAAGTAAAAGTATGTAAGTATTATCAGGAAAATGTACTTAAAGTATTAAAAGTAAAAGTACTCAATGCAGAAAAGTCCTCACATTTTAGAAACTGCAAACGATCCAAACAGTTCTGTCAATCAACTAAATTTAATCGGCTAATCATATCTGTACTTGTAGGCCTGTATATTTTTGGGTAGTTTAATTTATAATATACAACATCATATTTTATAAACTAAATGTGTTTTCTGTGCAAAAATCTTAATTTGTTAAGTAACTAACTTAAGTTGTCAGATGGATGTAGAGTAAAAAGTACAATATTTCTCTCTGAACTGTAGCGGAGTAGAAGTAGAAAGTGGCATGAAAAGAAAAGACTTAAGTAAAGTACAAATACTTCAAATTTGTACTTAAGTACAGTACTTGAGTACATGTACTTAGTTACATTCCAACACTGCATGGGATACAATTACAATACATACACAGTTATACCTTGCTATTTAGTCACCGTATTGAAGTATTAAGATATAGAAGTTAACAGAAGAAGTCAACGTTACTTTCGTTTTGCAGCCTGCTGAGTTAAGGCACGAGGCTATATGAAACCTTTGTTTGCTCGCCATGTCTGTAACGTTATAGTCTGCTACAACACATTACACCTGTAATAAAGGCACTAACGTTACATACATAGATCATACCTTTATTGACGATGATAGCCAGTAAACACAACCAACTGCAGGCTGATTCTGCCCAGCCCATTGTTACAGCGCGACTTCTTTTGACGGATAGACGGTTCGGTTTGGCTCGGCACTGTTTTATTTATTGTTACTAGAAATCACATGACCACACGCGGGGTCAGCTGACCGGCGTAATGTTTTTTTTTTTTTTTTCATTTCTTTTCTTATAGTGTACTTTTAATGTGTTAGGAAATATAATGCAATGGGTACAGTAAATAATACAAACGATGATTTTAAACTAATGCATACATGAACAAAGTGGGAAAGCATGCGTAATGCCCCCAGACATGGGGACCCGGTAAACTTTTGAAAGCTATTGAAAGCATTCGAATGAACTACAATTCCCCTGGTTTCATGCATTCAGACCATTAAGACTCAGCTTCTTTTGTCTGGGCTCCTGAGAGCTGAGAGCAATAGTGCCTCCACGCCATCACAGGGCAGTGTTGTGAAATAATTGGTTTTAGAAAGGGTACTTCCGGTTAAACATTTTATCTTCAAAATTATTTTTAAATTTGAAAGAGATGTTAATAAACTGTATTTGATTATCCACACAGTGATGAATTCTACTGATCCCATGGACCGATAGATTTAATGTTCAAATTTGTTAATTAGGATAAACCTCTTGAGATGTATCATCTCGTTTTGGCGGGGGACTCTTATTCTGAAACTCCCAGTCGGAAATACTATTCCTGTTACTGGCGGCGGAACACGAGCGGTGTTTTTGGCGTGTGGTGCTTGGTGTGGTAGTTAGCTGTTTATACATCTATGGTTAGCTGTCATGGCTGCCCACAGTAACAACTTTATCCGCGTGCGCTTACATTTTGACTACCCGCCGCCGGCTGTCGTTGACTGCCGCATGTGCTGGCTGCTCGTGGACTTGAACACATGTCGCGTGGTGGCGGATGTGGAGAGCGTCATCAGAGAGAAGTTTGAGTTCAGTCGCAGAAGCGTCCTCACCCTCTTTATAGAAGACTGCTACCTGCCGCACACAGAGAGCGTCTACGTGGTGCGGGATAACGACAGCGTCAGGTACGCGTGCTTCTACTGTTAATGTTCCCGGCTACAGCTGTTTATACATGACCAGACCAGGTGTATGTGGCTTAGCAGTTCTCAGTTCAGCTCGAAGGCTTACGTGCAGTTTAGTGTCACAAATTATTTTCCAAAAACTGAGTGTCCCAAATGATGAGGGTCTTATTTGAGACAGGTTAGGGTAGCACAGGTGGTTTAGCAGGTTCATAATTAATTAAGGACATTGTATGGGGAATTTGGGACACTAAACTGCACAGGCACCATGAAGTTGTAGGGGCCCCAGGCAAAGACAAGCATGGAGGATCCTTTCTAATTCAGCCCGATACAATTGGCCAATTTCATTTATAAAGCCCAATATTACAAATTTCCCTCATGGTCCTTTTTCAAAGCAGACATTTTGACTTGTCATAGTAGGAAAAGCACAGCTACAATTGATAACCTTAACGATGTCTCAAAAGTTAGCAAGTTGAACTCAAGATTTTCCTTTGCCAAATGTTACTTCCAAGATCAAGAATTTTATGAACTTTGACGCTCAACATTGACACTGATATATTTTCATCGGCCTCTGGGCAAGGTGACAAAAAGTATATTTCTGAACGTGTTTGACCCTTCCTTCTTCTTTCTTCCTTCATTTTTTATTCTTAATTTGCCAGGGTGAAGGTGGGCTGTCTGGCTCAGGCAAATGGGCACAGCAGCTGTCCAGATACAGCAAGTGAAAACTGCAGAAAGAGACCCAGGCCCACAGAAGAGGATGGGCCAGGAGAAAATGGACTGAGTGTTGAATGTAAGAAAAAAAGAAGTAAAAAAAGGAGCAAGGGGAGCCTGGAGGGGGATACCAAGCAGGCGTCAGGTGATGAGAGGAATAATAAGTCACCAGGAAAGCACACAAAGAAGAAGAAAAGAAAGAAGGCAGAGGAAAATGGCCCGACTGTCACCCCCAAACCAGTTGCTTCTACCAAAACAAAACCAGCGATTGTAGAGCAGCCAGTTAAAAGCACCAAGAAGACCCCAGTGGTACAAGCAAAAACACAGAATGTCTCCTCTTCAGATTCCAGTAGCAGCAGCAGTGACAAACGCGAAGCTCCTAAAAAACCAGCGGCCCCAAAACCAGCACCCAAAACACCCTCCTCCACCCCTCCTGTTGCCAAGGCGCCTCCAACCACCAAACCCACCCAGACAAAATCTCACCCACCTTCGTCATCCTCCTTAGAAACCGACTCCTCTTCTGATGAGGCCAGCGCTGTGAAAAGCCTGCCGAAAAACAACCGTTTAACCTCCTCAACCCTTAAAGGAAGACTGAGTGATAACTCAACATCTCAGCAGGCTCTTCCTGCCCTGCAGTCCGTCAACGGTGCACAGAAACAGGCTGCGACCGTAGCGGTGGCCCCTAAGGAAAAAATGGAGGTGTCTAGTAGTTCGGACAGCGAAGAGGAGATCAAGCTGGTTATCCGACAGCCAATGCAGCAGCCGGGCCACAGTTTGGGCAGTCAGCCGTCTTGGAGAGGCCGCGGCCGAGGACAAACCAGGCCACCCGGAAGGGGTGAAGGCAGAGGGGTCGCCAGAGGCCACAGCGGCAGCTTTGACTTCCGCTATAACGGAGCCATGGAGCCGTCCTGTCACACTGATTCCCTGACCAACATGTCAGTGGTCCTCCAGGTATGTACCTATACTATACAGTGGTGCTCATAAGTTTACATACCCATGCTAAAATTGACTAAAAAGAGGAATAAAAAACATCTTTTGGAAATTGATGTTAATGTCTAAATTAAAAAATCTAGGAAAAATACAACCTCTAAGGACACCAATTTTCTTTGTGAATGAATAATGTGTCGTAAATAAATTAATGTTCTATCTTAACATACAGGGGGCATAAGTATACATATCCCTATGTTAAATTCCCATAGAGGCAGGCAGATCTTTATTTTAAAGGCCAGTTATTTCATGGATCCAGGATACTATGCATCCTGATAAAGTTCCCTTGGCCCCCACATCACCACATACCCTTCACCATACCTACAGATTGGCATGGTTTTATTTCAGTTAGCCTAATAACTGGTTTGATTTGCATTGAGAGATGTTTTTTTTTTTATTCCTTTTTGTCAACTTTAGCATGGTTATGTAAACTTATGAGCACCACTGTATACTGTATGTGTGTGTGATTTCATCACTAGTTGCGGTTAGTAGTCTTAGGATACTTTTCATATGATTTAAATATTTTGATTTCACTACCTGCTTAGTTCAGTATTTAAAGTTACTGATTTCTGACGCTAACTGTATGCTGAGTGTGCGTTCTGCGCGTGCGCAAGACGTAATGTCTCCATAACAGCATGAAAACCGGAAATGACAAACGCGTCACTTGGGTCTGGCTTCTCCTGAATTTCATTAATGGCGGCTGGTTCAGAATACGATCTCATATTTTACGAAAATAGTTCACCGAAATGTGTTTCTGAAAAAAATTTAAGCAAGAAATACAGTTGCAGAATCTGTCTGTTTTTTTTGCTTGACAAAGGTCAGTTTGAAAGATTTTCGTCAGATTTTGAGAGCCGTTTGTCACGCTAACATAAGTGCACTGATTTGCTAGTGTAAGGGTTAGAACTCCACCAATCAGATTGGTCATTGAGTCCGACTGCCCGCCCTCCGACCCAGCAAGTCAGGTCGGCCAACGTGAAGGACGACGGCACGGAACACACCGAACAGACTCGAGTCACGACCTCGCCAGACTGTCCGACAGCCGATAATCGGATTGGTGTCAGGGCCATAATGTATTGTAGTGGGTATACTGTACCACATGTTTTTCCTAGCTCAGAATGGGCCTTTTGGTTTCACGTCAGTGAACTAAGCCTGGATCACAAAAGTTGACCCCAAAGCAACAAGGACAAAATAAAATAGGCTACTTATACTGTATTTGTCTTAAATGTGCGGTGAAGGAAGGATACTGGCGTCAGTGTAGGCAGAGCATTTGGGCTCGGCAGCTACACACACACTACGCACTGTGCTCAGCGAGGATCGGGTCGATGAAAGATGAGGCAAGTCTCTCTGCATGTTCTACAGCGTCGGTTTAGATTGCTGACACATTACTCGACCCCATATTTGTGAATACAAATATCTGAAGTGAAAGTCACAAATATATGTTGTTGCATATCATTGCACATTTTTAAATGGGTATATGGAAATCCTGGAGATTTCTTAGTGGGTATCATGTAGACTACACCACTGCCTGAGTGTCACGGTACTAGTGATGGCCAACTGAAGCTTTGTGAAGCAGTGTCTTTATTTTCTGAGCCCACTAGATGGCGCTCTCTGTTCAACAACGAGTTGACAATACACTGAATTGCAATGCCTTACGCCTTTCTCTTAAAACCAAGAGTGCCATCTAGTGGTCTCAGAAAATAAAGAAAATGGTTCACAAAGCTCCATTTGGCCATTACTACAAGGTATGTGTCTCCTATAAGAAAAAGTGGTTAGTCTGGAGAGATGCTTTAATTGACTGTTCCCTAAGCCCCACTCCGCAAAAATGCAGTGTAGAATGTTAATGGTGGTAAAGAATTTTAACACTTTAAATGCCAGTTTGTTTAGATTTGTTTATGTTTTTGTTTTTTTCATGATAAAAACATGATTTATTTTCTGTTAACTAAAAGCTAGTCTTGCTTTGCCAGACCCTCCTCCAAAGCGTTCTGAATGAGGGTCTGGCTACTCCACACAGCATTCGGGGATGGGAGGAAAACATGCTCTGGTTCAATGACATTTCTTTGAGCCAATCAGAATCGTCATGTACGGCGCTAGGCGGCAGACGGAGCCGCTGCAAAATAGTCGTGCAAGAGAAAACTCCGATTGGACAGATAGTCTAGCTAGCTGTCTGGATTTACCCTGCAGAGATCTGAGGAGCAGTTAACCAGAGTCCTCAGAAATCAACCAAATTTAATATTCCAACACAAAGAAAGAGGAAGGAAATGGAAAATATATGCATCCGGCGGAATTTCCTGCAGCACCGGAGCAATCCCGGAAGTGGAACGCGAAGGATATAGACTAACCAAATGCTAGACGGATTTATGTTTTCACAGGCTGGGATATGTCAATTGTTGGCAACAAAATTGATATTGATGCATTGTATCAAACACTGCAGTGCTCCATAGTACAGCAGCAGTGTCCTGAGTGGGAACCAGGAAACAAGCACTTATTTGCCCCATAGGGAAAACGGCTCAATCTGGTGGAAAATAGTAAAAACATTTCAAGCCAGAGCTGAATATTGAAAACCCGATATAATAGAAGGCATGATTTTTAGGGCTGGACCCGAATATTCGTTCGGTGGGTTGGTATTCGATTTGAAAATTTGACATTCGAATATTCGTTTTTTTTTTTTTTTTTTTTTGCACAACCTGGCATCCCCCTCCAAACGGGTCGGTCTGTGTACTTTTTCGTTCATTCGATTTTCATTTCATATACAGAAATTAAAAAACAAACGAATTATTATTTGATTTTCGTTTTAAAATACAAGGCGTTTTTTCATTTTTATGGTCAAAAGGGGATGAGAGAAATTTAAAATATGCTTTAATTTTCATTTTCTATTTCATATAACAAAAAATAAAATCACTTGAAAATAGAAACAAAAAAAGGCCTGTTTTTTTCACATTCAGAGACCGGATGTTGTCGTTTCCAAGGCAACAGCACCAGTGAGTGTACCAGTGTTGCTTTCAGCACAGGCAAGACTTTGGGTTCCTACTCTGATGTGATTTTAGACATTGCGAAAAAAAAGTGTGTGTAGAAATCTCTGTGCGCATATCACAGGGAAGTGGGGGGCAAGAGCATTTTCTGCAAGAAATGTGAGGAGGTTTTGTGCTGAAAATGGCTCCAACATGATGTGACCATAGACTGTATGGACTCATCTGACTCCACCCTGAAACTTCCGCTTCGCAGCGTTAACTGCAGTTGAGGGAAACCTACCCCAACCTCCTGAGCGACTGATGCTCCGTTTTTTTGCACCTCTATACATAAATATGGCTATGAAATGCACCCTGAAATGAATAAATGAGGCAAAACATGAATATTTAAATTAGTCAGTATAGTTCAATAGCCTAAATACACGTTTTACTTTTATTTTAGGGGACTTTATTTTATATGTAACGTTACACATTTATTTCCCTATTTGCACGTTCAATTTAAATTAAGTTTGGTTATCTTACAGACTCAGACTGAAAGCAATTATCTAGCCTGGCATAGTGCATCAAACCATATCACTATCTGCCAAAAGACATAAAACCTTAATACAGCCATGAATAAAACACAAGCTGGGCAGAGTCGTCTGATCCCAGCTAATGTTAGCTAGTGCGGGTCACACTAGCTTCACACACGGACCAGAATCAGTCAGCACCGGGGATCCGGGTCACAACCATAGACATAATAAATGTCTAATGTCTAAATTATGTCTATGGTGACAACGAGCTGATGGCTAGCTGCTAGCTTGCTGCTAGAAAACGGCAGCAGCACCGGAGGTCTGATCCCAGCTGGCGCTGTTACCTTGGAAATGACAACATCTGGTCTCTGAATATGAAAAAAACCTTTTTTGGATTTTATTTTTTGTTATATGAAATAGAAAATGAAAGCATATTTCAAATTTGTCTCATCCCCGTTTGACCATGAAAAGGAAAAAACGCCTTAATTCAATTTTCAAATTTTGTATTTTAAAACAAATCAAATAACCATTCGTTTTTTGTTTTTTAATTTCTGTATATGAAATGAAAATCAAATGAACGAAAAAGTACACGAACCCAAACGGTTCTCATTCGCGCTTGAATATGTTCGAAATATAATACTCTCTTTTACAATTTCCTTATATAGCCTAGCCATTTTAATAGGATGGACAACCCAACCTCGTTATACTTAATAAATATATTTGCTTCTTCTTGGACTACTGAAGTGTTCCTGCAACGGCAGTATTCTCTGACTAGAGCGCAGAACAGCGCAGTTTGCATGGACAGAAGTGCCTGAGCTTGTATTTTGGGTTAAGCTGCGTTGCTTTGACATTGTGGAAAATAAAATAATAGAAACAAAATGTATTATCCTTTTTACCCGTTATTATCAATCTAAATTAATCTACTGCGAAATATAAGAGACTTTGAGATTTTACTGAGACGTCACGTGCCCCAGTTAAATCGCCCGAGTTGAACGTCAGAACGAAGAAGACAAAAATGCCGAAGACTTCATCTGTGTGGGAGAACTTTAAATTAAGTGAGGACAAGACAAAGGCCGTGTGTCAAATATGCAATTTGAAACTGGCCTACCACAGCAGCACATCAAGCTTGAGAAATCACTTGAGTTCTGTAAGTAGAATGAGCTGCTTTTATCCGCCATTTTACACGTGATGTGTGTGTGTTTTATATCATTAGTGAAGTCTCCGTTCTCGGAGCATAGCCCTGCTCGCGTGAGGCGCGCCGCTTCCTGCTCAAGCTGTTCTGGAGTTTATTGAAAGTTTATTAATTCTGAACGTGTCGTGTCTGGACTGTATCTATATTGCACCAAATACAACACTGCAGTCCCTTGTGAAGTCGTTTGATGAAAGGTTCTCAAAATAATCAAAATGCAAATGGACAGACACATAGAGATTCCTGCCTTTATTAGAGATAATAATATGTTCAGCCCCCCCTCTCTCCGAAGCTTCGAATATTCGATGCTCATTACTACCGAAACTTCGAAGCTCAAAAAATGGTATTCGGACCAGCCCTAATGATTTTATGCTGTAGGGGGGTTTCACTGGGGACAATTTTGAGTGAGTATATTTTGGCAACCCAATTTAATCATAGACTTATTATAGTAGCTGAGGATCAACTTCCAAAATCGAGAGGAAAAAAACTCACACCCTTGCCGAATGCATTAAAGGTACTCTGTGTAGTGTTTTAAGTATTTTATTAGGTAAAATCAATGTCTTCATTCATAAATATGTCCTCATTGGTGTAACGTGACCTCTGCCAATGGTCTGACTTATCCTCATAAACAAAGAATTTCTTTTCTGTATTTCCATTGGACGGGCAAATCCAAGGAGGCTTCCATGTCGTTCCGCCATTTTGAAAAACTATAATGGCTGAGAGGGACATACAGCACTAGCCTACCTGTCTAGCTAATCCACAACGCGTTTTCGTTCAGAGCCAGCATCACATGACTGAAACCAGCTGAAATGGAGGAGATCAGTGAGAGGCACTTGTCACTGCCCCGGATTTGAAAGCCTGCACTGCACTTTAGTTCATAATGGAGGATCAGACTTAGGCCGAGGAGAAGGAATCCTCATCGCCCCAAAAAAGAGAATTAAAAAGGCAACGTGACACATAACGGCTACCGTAGTTGCAACACGCATTTGAAAAAGCAAGGTGCTAGAGAGCACTATTCGTTAGAATGCAAAATACAATTTCACCGCTAGATGGGATAAATTCCTACACAGTGTACCTTTAACACAGCCAAAATAATTGAAAAATGAAAAAGCCAACCTCAGGCACACCGCTTCAAACTGTGGAGAAAACCAGAGATTAATGGGCCTGCCTAGTTACAGTTGTTAAACTAGGATTAGACGAGCACTGTTTGGGGGTGGGGTTTAGCGAACAGGCAATTAAATCTGAGAATAGTGTTTCCTCTGTCACATTATGTTATTGGCAGTACAAGTACATCTGTTGTGTACATGGAAACATGGTCATTGCATGAGCTGTCGTGAAGAAATACTGTGTATGAAAAATGGCATTGATAATCTCTTGGGTTCTTGTATGTAGAACGCAGCAGAAGCTGCTCCCAAACGGGACTACAGCTCCATGCCCCTGCTAGCCGCCCCTCCACAGGTGGGGCAGAAGATTGCCTTCAAGGTAAGCCTAGTCCAGTTGTATTAGCCACAGTGTTATCTGCTCTGTTATTGACACTGCATGCCTACTTCCTGTTTAGCTTTGCTGCCACTGTTCAGTTTGGAACAAAAATGGGAAAATCCACAAACAGAGAAGCTGTACCAGATTTCTTAAATGTTTTGCTTAAAAGAAAACATGGAATATGCTGGTGGCTATACCACCAGTAGAGCTGACAACTGACATCGCTCTTTTGTGTGTGTGTGTGTGTGTGTGTGTGTGTGTGTTTTCATTTTCACAGTTACTGGAGCTAACGGAGAACTATACACCACAGGTATCAGAGTATAAGGTGAGTGGAATCATTTGTGATCGTGGCGAGCACGTCGTACTGGGGTCGCCACACTACTGACCAACCATGTTGCTTTACATTTTAGGAGGGAAGGATTGTAAGCTTTGACCTCACCACCAAACAGATTGAGCTGCAGCTGCTTAATGCCTCTCAAGGTAGGGGTCATGTCACCACTGACACAATGTTAATCATATTTCAAAGTTAGTATGTCGAGATTCAAAAGATCGGTTTGCCAGGGTGACCTCTAGCTCAACCAGTACAGCATGCATGTCGGCTGAGTCCTTGGTTAGATTCCGTCCCGCTGCCGTTTTTCTGCGTGTAATCCCCTCTCTCCCTGTCATTCTTCACCAGCTCTAATAAAAAAGCAATAAAAGCCCTAAAAAATAATCTTTAAAATCTGTAAATAAGAGGAAAAAAGAAATTGGGTTCCCTCTCAAAGCTTGACCGGAAAATATTTTTCAAAGGCCCCATATCATGCTCATTTTCAGGTTCATACTTGTATTTGGGGTTTCTACTAGAACATGTTTACATGCTTTAAGACTGGGACGCGCTCTGTGAGTCACATGGGGAGGACATCGACATCAATAACATGACAGACTGCATCACAGAATACATCAAATTCTGTGAAAACATCACAATGCCCTCCCGGACTGTACGCTGCTTTCCCAACCAGAAGCCGTGGATCACCAGTGACCTGAAAGTTCTTCTGACTGAGAAGAAGAAAGCTTTCAGGTCATGGGACAGACAGGAGCTGAGTGTAGTACAGGACAAACTGCGGGATAAACTGAGGGAATGTAAAAACTCCTACAGGAGGAAGCTGGAGGCCAGTCTACAAGAGAACAATATGAGGGAGGTGTGGCCAGGGATGAAATAGATCACTGGGTGTGGGGCTAGAACGAGACGAACACCAGGCAGCCACGAGAGAGCAAACGTCAAAATGACGTAATTTTCTGCCACCGCATCCGATTTCCAGCGCGCGAGCAGAGGGCGCGCACCAGTCTAATTTTTTTCAGCGCGCGACAAAACGGAAACAGGAAGCACTGCTGCTGCCACTTCTGACCTTGTTTATATTTTTCTTCTTCTTCTAGTCGTTAGAAAGAAAAACATCGATAGCCTTTGCTCCTTAGCGCCACCGCTGTTCAGGAGAAGACTGCAACTAGTGTCGCGACCACCACGCGCCAGTATAAATACTCACGGCAGTCCCATGACGTCACACTTGGATGCGCCAGCTTGGCTGTGGCTACTGTAAAACGGCCTTCACTTTAACAGGTTTAGCTCCCAGCCATCCCCTGCCTCTTCTACCACTCCACCAACTCCCCACACCCCCTCTTGCTCCCACACCTCCCCCCTCACCCCCCCCCCTGTGGTCTGCCCACTCCCCCCACAACTACAGCACATCTCATTTCCCCCCCCTTTGTCCGTCTGGACCGTGTTCTGTCTGATGTGGTGGTGAGTGGTACGGGGGCTCCACAGGGGACTGTGCTGTCTCCTTTTCTGTTCACCTTATACACCTCTGACTTTCAGTACAACTCAGTCATGTCACCTACAGAAGTTTTCTGATGACTCTGTAGTTGTTGGGTGTATAAGGGATGGACAGGAGGGAGAGTACAGAGTGCTGGTGGACAACTTTGTGGAGTGGTCTGGTAAGAATCACCTGCTACTGAATGTGGATAAGACCAGAGAGATGGTGATTGACTTCAGGAGGAAGGGAACGGCTCCGCAGCCCCTTTGCATTCTGGGTGGAGATGGTTGAGGAGTACAGATAACTGGGTGTCAACATCGACAACAGGCTGAACTGGAAAACCAACAGCACTGCTGTTTTACAAGAAGGGAATGAGCAGACTCTATTTCCTGAGGAAGCTGAGATCCTTCAACGTGTGCAGCAGAATGTTGGAGATGTTCTACCAGTCTGTTGTGGCCAGCACTCTGTTCTCCTCTGCCATCTGCTGGGGCAGCAGCATCGGAGCCAGCAACACAGACATTTATTGTTATTGACTGCAAACAGGACACATTTGAAGCTGTGGTGGAGAGGAGGTCACTGAACAAACTGTTATCTATCATGGATAAGCCCGACCACACAATCATCACAACTGCACTGAATGCACCTTACACAATAGTTTTATCTACATCTTTATCAGTACTGGTGAAGCAGTTATACATTTTTGTTCCCAACTTGTATATATTTTGAATATTGTTCTTGTAGTCTATTCTATTATTTCATGTATATTGTGTCCTGTTATTTAATGTATATTCTGAATGTGTGCTGTGTGTCTGATATTTTTCTGCTGCAACGTTATTTCCCATTTTTTTGGGGTCAATAAAAATCTCTATCTATCTATCTAATGTTCAGAAAACACATACTTTGTCTCATACTATCTGTCTGAATATACCTGTATTCACCCTCTGTCTGAAACGATCCGTTTTAAGCCCCCCTCCTGAAAAAGCCCAGTCTGCTCTGATTGGTCAGCGTTTCTTGGTCTTTCGCATCCGCACTCTTGGAGTCTCTGCACCGTCATTGCAGCCGGGGAATGACTGGAACGGCACTGTAGCGGCACTTTCTACCTATATACAGTATAGTTGTGACATCACAACCGTAAGGAAGTCCTGACGGCTCGTTTCTGAACACGGGCTGTGTGCATTTCTCTGGATTAAGCGTGATTCTTTCACAGCTTTTATACAGCACATCAACCTGCTTTATAGTAAAAACAGAAATCTCACTTTTTACAATATGGGACCTTTCAGAGCCAGAAAGATAAGCATCTAGCTAGGATGTTAGAATCACTGCTATTGATAAATAACTGTAAGCCTACCATGGACATACAGTATTATGGTTGTTATGGATTTCTCATTGCGTATGGAGTGTTAGAGGAATTCCTCATGGGAAGTCAGGGAATTTTAAATGTAATTGACTTGACAGAACAGAATGGATTTTCCAATGTGGTCCACGCATTTGTGATTACTCCTAACATGCTTCTTCTCCCTCAGCTCCTGTAGAGCCTGGCAAGTTTGACCTGGTGTATCAGAACGCAGATGGCTCAGAGAGTGTGGAGTATGCAGTGTCCAGAGGCTCTCGGGTAAGCCTGAGCAAGTTCTTCCTAATCTCTTAAACGACACTTCTTAAAGGAATAATTCTACCTCATGCTTTCTTTCCAAAAAGGATCGCTATCCGTCTCGTGTGTGTGTACGGACCTGGTGTTAGGACGTAGATAGATAGATAGCCATTCAACTGTACATACAGAGTGCACATATGAATGAAATTTTGTATATGTCTGGGTTTTCTCCGGCCAAATCTTTGGAGTCAGTGAACAGGGAGTGGCTGAGAACAATGACGTCGTGGTTGTGCGCTAGTTTGAGTTGTAGTTCCGTAATGGTGGCGAAGCCCTTCGGTCCGTTGTGGCAACGCTGCCGAATATCCAGAAGTTAAAGCCTGAGCAAGAACAATCTTTGCTGAGTTTTGTTGGTGTCCATGATGTTGTGGCCCTCCTCCCCACGAGGTTCGGGAAAAGTTTGATTTTCCAGCTCGCTCCGTTAGTGGTGAAGGAGTTGGCTAAGGCGAACACTAGCGATGCTAAGCTGACGTCACAACCAAACGTTAGCGACTGGTTATGGCAGATCCAGAGCGGCTCTGTGCAGATCCAATAGTTTTAAACTTCAACAGAGTACCAGCCTTCAAGGAAGTTAACACTTGTCAATGGAGAGTGGCTAGACTCTCTGTACAAATGAAATGGACCAGAGTCTGGTAGAGCCAGGCTAATATTGAATGGCAGCATATAAAAAAGGTTATTGCACATTTAAGAAAAATAGATACTGTTATTGCACGTTTATAAATAAGTCCACATGAAGCCCACTGCAGGGGATTATTAAGGGAGGTTATTTTGAGTTCAGAAGTCTGATGGCTTGTGGTAAGAAGCTGTTGCAGAATCGGCCATTCTGCACCAGATGCTGCGAAACCTCTTGCCAGAGGGCAGCAGAGAAAACAGTTCATGGTGGGTGATAGCCTGGATGCCAGTCGAACTTAGCCCCGCCCACAACATTTGAGGTTGGGAGGTTCCGTTGAAGAGCAATGTGATGGCAAATTACATTTAACACTGTTAGGTTAGTGTGTTTAGATTATGGTTTAAACTTTATGGTTTCTGAATGTATAAAGCACTGGCTGAGAGAGAAAACTCTGAGGCCTTTCTCGAAGGCCTCCGGTCATCCAAACAACCCTTGATAAGGGGACAGAGGCGCCATAAACTTTCTTATTAGACACAGTTTATTTTCTTCAACAGATGAGAAAGCGAAGATGTTATGTCTTCCCCTGTCAACTAGGCCAAAGGGCTTGACATGACTCTTTGCTTTTTGTTTTGTGTAAGATGGGTTCTGAAGGAAACCAGGGAGGGGGGTTTGAGAATGACCATGTGTTTTAATCTGTATTGTGACTGTCTGCTGAAAGGTGAATTAGAACGCTCTTGCACTCGTACGAGAGTACATGTGTTACAGCGTTTCTCCATTGATCAATGAGAATAAACACTCAATAACCAGACTTTGATTTCTGCTCGATGGTCTTCATTTGTTTCACTACAAGCTTTAAACCTTTTATTTACTTACACCGTGTTAAACCGAGATAACTTCCATTACAGCAACTATGCTCGAACCAGAGCTGTTCGGACCAATCAAATTGTCAGGGCGGGCTTTATGTGATGATGGACAGATTATCAACAGTAACGTACTCAACCACATCACCAAAGAACACTTGAGTTGAATTTGTTTACAACAAAGGCAGCTGCCGCTGGAGAATTGAGATGTGTAGATTCTGCCATTGCGTCTGTTATAGAAGATATCTACAGCGCATTCATTTAAAAAAAAAAAGGAACAGAGAACCGCGATCAAGGCATTTGTCGATCAGAAAGATGTTTTTGCCGTCCTTCATACAGGATTCTGCAAAAGCTCAACGTACGTCACATACTCCGTTGCTCTGATTGGTTGTAGGTCTATCCAATTGAGTGCAGAGGCATTTTCTTTCCTGGTTCGGTTGAAACACGCCCCGTAATCACAGCCCAGTGGAGCAGTATCAGACTCATATTCTGACTAGAATCTGAGTATGACGATTAGGCTAGATGGGTAAGGTCTGTTGTGATGTTTTTAGCCCGGGCCAGACAGCTTAGCCTAGCTTAGCATAAAGACTTGGGATGGGTCTCGAGACCCGGTTCTATTAAGGACCCGGTTCCAAATTTGTCAAAACCTGAAAATCAATAAAGTCCGAGCTTATCAATACTGCTATCAAGACTAGTGGATCAAATAACGTTATGTCTAAAAATAGATACGTGTGCGAACCGGAAGAAATGATTTACGAGCACAGTGTGTGTGCGTAAAGACCATAGGTAAAGACTAGCCTCCCCACCGCAAATCATTCAAAACCCAATAAAGACTGGAAGCAGGGGCAACCAGCTAGTCTGGCTCTGTCCAAAGTTAACCATGTCCTGTCCTAAATGCACAGACATGAGATTGATATTGATCTCCTCACCTTACTCAGATGAGCGTATTTTTAAAATAGGTGTAACTCACCCTGAGGTGTTTGAGAGACGTTCCATGGGAGTCCATGGTTTCATGTAGGGCTGAAAGAATGGGATTAGCTAATCGCGAAGACCGCGATTAATCGAATGTGAAAAATGTAGTTGAGCGTTTGGCGTAACATTTGATTATACATTTTTTATTCCTCTTTTCATTATTATATTAACTTTTTTTTTCAATAAGATAAATGCTGGAATAATATTACATATCACAGATTGTTTACAAAAATGTCCTGTTTTCAGTGGATTTTTCCTTTAATTTTTTATTACTTCATTTAACATGATCGTAGATGATATGTAGCTAAAATAATAATAATAATAATCGTAGCAGGAAAATCGCAGTCAGATTTTTGTCTCCAATAGTTTCATGTCTGTCACTAGAAATCCTCACTGGAAATGTAAAAGAGTATTCAGCCCATAACCCAATATTATCTTTTGACTTTCACTGGAGTCCATGTGATCATATTGTATTATAAATTTCTATTTTCAGAATTAATGATTTCAATCAAAGTGTAAACATCAGTTTGGTGATTGTTAAATATAAAATCCCTGGAATTAAATGTTATTAAAAGCTAAATTGATGATTTCCAGGGACTACATGGTAACTAAATACACCCCTTATTTAAAGTGCTCATATTATGTTCATTCTCAGGTTCATAATTGTATTTAGAGGTTATATCAGAATAGGTTTACATGGTTTCATTTTCAAAAAACACTATTTTAGTTGTACTGCACATTGCTGCAGCTCCTCTTTTCACCCTGTGTGTTGAGCTCTCTGTTTTAGCTACAGAGTGAGACATCTCACTTCTGTTCCATCTTTGTTGGGAGTCACACATGCTCAGTACCTAGGTAAGGACTACTAGCCAGTCAGAAGCAGAGTATGAGGGCGTGTCCTGACAGTACCTAGGTAAGGACTACTAGCCAGTCAGAAGCAGAGTATGAGGGCGTGTCCTGACAGTAGCTAGGTAAGGACTACTAGCCAGTCAGAAGCAGAGTATGAGGGCGTGCCATGCTAGCAGCTAGGCGAGCATTTTAACGTGTGTTCCAAAGTGACCACGTTTGTCTCTGAAGTAAAGGCTGGACTACAACAGAGCTGTTTGGAGCAGTTGGTGAACAGTGTTTTCTGGTGGAGATGGTAAGTCCCTTTGGGGGGGACTTTGGGCTTTTTCACTTTGTAAACCTATAGCATGCACAAAAAAGATATATAACACAATAAAGGAAAGGGAAAAAGCGTAATATGAGCACTTTAAAACAAACAGGTCACCAACCACTAGCTTATTCCCTGGAGTGCCTTACTGTATTAAATAACAACAGAGCTACTGGGGTTGAATTGTGTGGGTCCCTTACAGTGGCACTGGCAGTCAGCAAAAGCAGTTAAAGCCAAAGCCTTTGTTTTGTCTTTGAGCCCAGGTTTTTAGCCCCCTCCGCTGTACTTTGAGTGAGCGCATTCACCCAGTGATCCCCTCTTTTCATCCAAACAGGAGAAAGTGGGGGGCGTGACAAAAACGGCTTCATTTGCAGAAAGTAGCAGGTGTTAGTTGTTTCCTGTACTTTCCTGTTGTAATCATAGTTAAAATAACGTCTTCTCTTCCCCCTACAGGTGACAGAACGGTGGGACTCCCTCCTGGAGCCAAGGCTGATCATTTAAATGGGACTTAACAGTGACTTTGTACACCTTTTTCTCTAATTAACTTTATTTCAGAATCCTCCATCTTGTACTTCAGTGCCTAAGTTACACTGGAGAGAGTCACTTCTGTACTTTGCATAGGACAGCTAAGGGATGTGATTGAGGTTTATTATATATATATATATATATATATATATATATATATATATATATATATATATATATATATATATATATATATATATATATATATATTCTCTGTACATCTAAACATGTCATCACTTTGCACAGAAGTGCCACTGCAGGTATTGACTACAATTGTTGCATTTTAGGGTTAGACATGAAATGCAGTTTTTATATATTATGTAGGTAGAATGAGGCTTGGCACGTAATGGTTTTATGTTTTGTACAGTGATGTGACTGGATATCAGTCTTGTATAAACCGTTTTTCTAATAAAAACTCTTAGGGAAGATGTCTATTGTATTATTTTAATGTGGAAACCTTTTCTCTTATGGAAGGCCATTTCTGCCAGGAAAAGAAAAAATGGTAGGAATGCTAAAACTAGAAAAGCAATAAGACAGGGTTTCCGCGGGGTCTTAAAAAGTCTAAAAGTATTGTGTTCTAGGTCCTAAATAATTTTAAACGGGTCTTAATTTTCCTACATGATTTGATGTTTAGGGCTTAGTTGTTGTGATAAAGGTCTTAAATTTCATTCATAATGGTCTTAAAAAAAGTCTTAAAGGACAAATCCGGTGCAAAATGAACCTAGGGGTTAATAACGTGTACAGAGTTGATCGTTCTCTGGAATATGTTTTCATGCTTATTGAATGTGACCAGTTTTATCATAAACCACTAATTGGCTTATAACGCCATCTTGGGGAGACAATCATGACCAGTCGGACGAATGCCGTGCGACCAGTAACATAGCTCAAGCACGGCGTTCGTCGTTCGGCTGGTCATGACTGTTTTCCCAAGATGGCGCCTGCCTGTATACCAAACGGTACTGTCTTTATAAAGTTTTTAATAAACTGTACATTTACAAAGTTCTCAATGCTTGTGTTTACATGTAGGGACCCTCATTATGCTACCATGGAAGTGTGGTGCTATTTTGAGCCTTGTTATTGGTATAGAAATAGAGATTTCTTTTTACTTTACCCGCGCCCCGACAACTAGTTTGCGATAAAACTGGTCACATTCGATTAGCATGAAAACATATTCCAGAGAACGGTCGACTCGGTACACGTTATTAACCCCTAGGTTCATTTTGCACCGGAATTGTCATTCAAATTTGACTTGGTGAAACCTGCAGAAACCCCGTAAGAGATAGTTGGTCAAATTACAAGATAGATAAGTCAGAAGTATATTGAATTCCTATATCTAAGTTATGAGATAGTAAATGAAAAACATTTTGATGTCCTACATCAAAAAAATATTAAGTCACTTGTGTCCAGCACTTACCTTTTTTGTGTGGCATTTTTGGCCTTTATTTGTAACAAGACAGCTTAGACATGAAAGGGGAGGGGGGGGGGGAATCGAAACCGCGCCCGCTGCGTCGAGTACTGAGTTGAGACTGAGCACGTGCTCTACCAGGTGAGCTATCCAGGCTAGAACAATTGCCATTTAATGCTAGTAGGAAATTTTAGTGTCTGGCATTAAATCAAACTGTGACTGTCTGAGAATTCAACACAAAAGCGAGACAGTTGGTTATTTCATATTTTAGTTTTTAACATCCATCTGGAGCTCTTTCAACTTCATAGTTTAATTTTCTTTGCAGCTGCAAGTACCAACTCCATCTCCTTTTTGCATTGCATTGTGGGAGGAAAATACACAGAAATATCACTTTAAACTTTGTTGATCGCCAGCATTATCCACTAATCATACCAGACCAAGTAAGACTGATCTTGAACTGAGCATATGTGCTTTACTGTGTACAAATGCAACTTTTCACCTATAAGAAGAATTTCTCCTCTCAGAAATTATATAGCGTCCTTTTAAATCATAATCTTGAATTTACCTCATAACCTACCTACTTTATAATTGTTATTTAATATTTTCTTTTTCACACGATGTCATCAGATGGTTTTCAGTGCAGCTGGAGGTGGAAAGCGCTTTCACAAACATGTTAGGCCATTAAAACAGCTGCTGTATATCATCCTATGTTATTTCGGCGGGTGGTAACCAAAGACAGTAGCCTATATAAAAGGTGGTAACACACCTGGATTATTATTAGCAGCCGCTTTGTGACGCAATGCCTCGTGTCCTAGTCGTTAATCATCGCCCTTTTCCGTAACTTCTCGCGCCTCTTGAACAAGCAGCAGCACCAGTCGCTCCGGCGCAGCTGAGGACTGGAACGATAATGGCGACCGTCAAAGCGAGTCTTTAACAGGAAAAAATCCGAAGCCAGCTCTACAATGGAAGGACATGTTTTCCCCGACCAAGAGCAGCTGTTGCAGTTTCTGAGGAGACTCAAGGAGGTTTTCGACGTGTGTGACGAGGATGCTGACGGCTTCATCCGGGTGGAGCACTTGGAGGACCTCGGTCTTCAGTTCGGTCAAGGAGACGAGGTGAGAGGCAGGGGAGGACCGATAACGTTAGCTGCTTTTCAGCCAACATTTTGACAAGGTTCATTAGTAGGCTAACAAGTGCCGACCGACACTCCTGTTTTAAACAGGTGTGCTAGTGGTGCCAGCTTTTAGTGACTAATTCCCGAGACATTATAGCTAGCTAGTAGCATATGTTCTGCTTTGTTGTGCTGCTCTATGACTATATCATATGTCAGATGCACTGCTGTGTGTTACTGACACAAGGCCAGCTGAAGTAACGTTAGGGGCTTTAACAGATGCCCCCAAGCGTATAACCAGAAAATCATTTTCGAATGAACTTGAGGGAAATAACACTGGTAATTACTGTTATTAAAAAGGAATAGCTGTGTATAAATTCCATAATATTCCTATTACAAACGCCTACCAAACTGGCTTGTACTTTGCAGTGTTACTTAAATGTTCTTGTATTTTTCCAACATGCACCCATTTGGTGAGATAGATAGATAGATATATATTGTCATTGTATGCAGTACAACGAAATTCTGTTGGAGCCATCTTCTCCAAATAGCAGCATAGAGTAAATATATATATATATATATATATATATATATATATATATATATATATATATATATATATACCAGCACATTCTCACCCAAGCACATCTCGCACATACACATTCATTCCATGTTCTCAATAAATAGCTAGAGAACTGTAAACACAGCAGTTATTGCACAGAGTCCGATTGCACTGAGTGGGCAAGGGATGTGTGTATGTTTTTATGTTTGTATGTATGGATGTGTGTATGATTTCTGTGATATGTTCACAGCTCTGGGGAAGAAGTTGTTCTAAACTGTCTATTTGTGCGTGTGCTGGGGGTGTATATTGCTGTATATTGCTCTATCCATTATGGGCCTAATGTATCCTGTGACATCTATACTGCAGTGTAAATGCAGAACATATTACAGTGACCAAAAACAATCATGGTAAAAAATATGTTTTTGGTGTTGGCTGCTCATAATTACTGGTGGCACCAATCTTTGCACAAATGTTCAACAATCACACAAGAATAATACCGTTTATACGGTGGTATCTATCACTTATATGCCCTCGGTTGTATTATGCCATTGTGGGAAATTCTGAAAGTTAATGAACAAGGCTGCTCAATGGCAATATTTGATTTCTATATGATCTCTGCATAATTTGATGTAGTACTCTGACTAACTTGTCAGGTATTTAATTCACTTGATTAACTGCAAATAAACATTCCTGTCTGGTTATATTACCAATAAACAGTTTCTTAATTGATTTTCCAGACAATGTACTCTTTCGTGATATATATTGATATTAATAAAATGTATACAGCATAGTATCGCAATATTTTCTGTGGCAATACTGTATCGATACACAGGCGCCAAGTTTCGATACATTTTTATATATGTGTTGGTCAATTTGTCTGTTTGTCTGAAAATCCCATTTTGCAGCAGTTAAAAAAGTGAGATGAACAAACAGAGACATGTATCTTTTTAACAAAACAGACTTTGACAAAGTTTGCTTTTGGGGACATCATTTGAAATTGGGAAAAATTTGAAGTTGGAAAAAAGGTAGGCCTAATACATTTTTAGTTTACGTGCCAAAATATTCATGGTAAGACGTTTATTTTGTGTTTAAATCCCCTACCGCTAGATTGCTATGCTGAGACGCACCACTAGTGTCCTCACCTAACAGTGCAGTGCCTGACTTTTTGATAGAAGCTAACAATGTAGCTATTGTTGAACCCTGTGTAAGACCGTCTCCCGCTGCATTGACATGGCATCAGACTTTTATGCACATCATGTCTTTTTTTAAATATTAGTGTTTTCTAAAATTATACTTTAAAAAAATCCAAATATATCACCTTACGCACAGTATCGAAATATATTGCAATATATTAAATCGTGACCTATGTATCGTGATACGTATCGTAGAGCTGGGTAATATATCGATATTATATCGATACCGTGATATGAGACTAGATATTGTCTTAGATTTTGGATGTTGTAATATCGTAATATGGCATAAGTGTTGTCTTTTCCTGGTTTTAAAGGATGCATTACAGTAAAGTTATGCCATTTTCTGAGCTCAACAGACTGATCTAACTGTTCTATTATTTGCCTTTACCCACTTAGTCATTATATCCACATTACTGATGATTATTTATCAAAAATCTCATTGTGTAAATATTTTGTGAAAGCACCAATAGTCAACACTACAATATCGTTGCGGTATCGATATCGGGGTATTTGGTCAAAAATATTGTGATATTTGATTTTCTCCATATCCAGCCCTAACATATCGTATCGCCACATTCTTGCCAATACACAGCCCTACGCAATAATATCTTATCGTGATGCCTCTGGTGATTCCCACCCCTAATTGATATTGAGATAAAGTTCACAAGAGCGAAGCAGACAGGCAAGTTTTGCAATTTTAAGAGTGATAGGAAGGCCTGAAGCTGAGTTCTCATTGGCTCGTCGTAGTTATATCAAATGACCTGTAATTAGGTGAAGATATTTCATTATTAGCTGGTCAAACAACAGCCATTGAATCAGAACAACACTGTAATGTACTTGTGGAACCTAACATAGTAGTAGTAGTTCCTAACATTATATAGCTTGTGGCCACTTACTATTAAGCAATATCTCCTGGTGAGCAGCGGTGACCCCTTGTTGCAGGTTACATGTTTCAAAGTTATGAACAGAGTGGTTTATTTGATTAATTTTAGCGGCCTGACGTCGGACTGTTCAGTATTTCACCAAAGAATAAACAGCCTGTTGTGTAGCAGAATTTAGTGTTGTTCTTAGTTCCTACCTGGGTCATGATCTTGTGACGCCCTTAGATTCATCTGGCAACCCCTTGTGAGGGTCTGGACCGTGGATTTTAAGTGTCTTCAGGCACCACATCAGTGTAAGATTTACAAAGAATATGTTGACGTAATTTACTATCTAACTGGGACATTTTAAATAGCTCATGTTACTGTATTGTGTGAACAGTTAACTTCATTTATTATTGTATGTGGCGTTCTTTTGTGGGGTGCAAATATTCCATCAAAACCACTTCCTTGCCCGCGCAGAGCCACGGTCGCTGTGCCCGGAGCTTAGCACCGCCCAAAACGATTGAGATTGGTTTAAAGTAGGGCTGTCAGTTTAACGCGTTATTAACGGCGTTAACGCAAACCCATTTTAATGCCGATAATTTACGGATAATTATCGTGCCGATAACGCACGAGTAACGCATAGAGAGAGCAACGGGATCTGTTAGTCCACTTCTTTAACTGTCTATGGCCACGCCATGTCCCGCCCTACGAAGCAGCTGATTGGTTTGGTTTAGGCATTTCACCGCGAGTGGTGCGGATAGTGGATTGGTCAGGGGATAGGACCTGAACAAATAGAGTTACGTTACCTTCGACGCCTGGCCAATAGTAGTGATTGAAGGGCGGGTCTTGTAATTTCGCAGACCGCAAACAAAACAGACACAAGCCTCGGCCGGTTTGAGCTTGCTAGCCGCATAGCTTGTAGGCTCGTGACGGCGATTATCTTCAGAGCGAGCGAGTAGTGACTCTACAGTCAGTGAGAGAAACAAAGTGTCTCCTCTGTTCTTTCTGACCACGGTGGGAAACCTGGAGCAGGAAAACCCTCTCCTTGATTTTACGTTGGTTATGAAAGAGAACGAGAACCAGGAAATGAATCACGGGAAACCAGTTGCCACGACGACGGCTATGCCGCTGACGACGCTATGAGCCCATAGACAGTAGGACGAGCCACGCTCGCCTCAGGCATGAGGCAGTACTACCTGCAGTACTATCTGCAGTACTACCTGCAGTACTACCTGCAATGGAACATCGAGGTAACAGCGTTACATTATGTGACAGATTATTAGTTCCAAGTGTGAATGTTAGTGTGAAATTGAACATAACGTATATGACAATGTTGTTTTCAATAAAAAAACATTGTCACAAAGCAAGCCAATCTACTTTTCCATGCTGATAAGAGAATTAAAATGAGAAAATATAATGGGACAAAAAGAAATCAAGGGACATTTAGAATAGATAAAAATGTGCGATTAATTGCGAGTTAACTATGACATTAATGCGATTAAATATTTTAATCGCTTGACAGCACTAGTATCTTTTGGTATGCATTTCAGAAAAAATGGTTAGGATTCAGGTGTAATTGCAAATAGTGATTAATCATGATTAATCCACTGAAAATTCTGATTAATTTGATTAAAAATTTTAATCATTTGACAGCCCTAGTTTAAAGTGGATCTGTGGTGTAGCCAGACCTTATACTCCGCAGCGCCGTGGAGTAAGATCTGACAATGCGAGGCTAGCTCCAAAGGGACTCCAGATATCTAAATGTCAGATCTGATGTGCCCTTTTGGGGCTGACTGTACCGGCAGGGGTTCAGTACCATGGAGAGTGCAGTGCCAGTCCCAGGTTCACCACCAACCAGCAGTGCCACAGCGCTCTCTCTTGCTCTTTCTCATTTGATTGGTAACCATGATCCCACAGCTTGCGAATCTATAATATTATCATATTCCGTACCGATCTTCATTAGTTTAAAAGTTCTGGCCGGCTGGTGTGTTTTTGGAGCGATGGCTGGGGAGAGCTGCTTCCAGTTTCTCTGCTCAGTTTCACAGTCAGTGCCTTTTTGTCTTGGAATATAGATACATTACGATCTGTATGCTATGAAATTCAACCTGCAGAGATGTGGTTAAAATGCGTCATTCATTACATGAACAAGATAATGCAATTATTTTTTGGTCAAAGTTACATTATTGTCATGTGGAGTAGGTCATTAACAAAACACCTGCCTGTTGGAGTGTTTACATCAGCTCTGAGTGCATGGCTGTTTGTCAGCCACATCTAAAACAGTGGGTGTTGCATCATCAAGAGTTTTCCATAAACATGCAATTATGGTTTCAGATAAGGGTTAGACTAGTCTCATTCCCATTGAAGAAGACTACCACCCAGTTCCTCAAGTGCATTGTTATACTCCTTTGGTTTGTATGTGTTTGGTCACACCAGGTTATTTGGAGACTGCTGTGTAAAACGTAGGCTTGGAAGAGAAAGAAATCAGTAGCAGAGGAGGCAGAATAAATCCTGGTTGCACTGAGTATCACAGATAAACGATATCTAACCGTGAGAGTAGATTTTTTCTTTAAGCTGTCATGGCGGCTGAGCACCCTGAACACATTACTAAAAATAACTCCGTTGTACTGAGAGGCAGCTACTTCTCCATCTTCCTCCTCCCTTCTAGCAGCTCCTCTCTTCGCTGTGTTCTTTGTCACCGTGGCGACGAGAGCTTCACCAGGCGTCTATGAGCAGATTGGTTGGTTATTAAGTAATGAAATGATCCGCCTAGCTGCTGAAAACAACCTATAAGCTCACCACACCAGTCCTGTATTTACATTTGTTGTTATTTAGAAAATGACACATCCGGAAATATCAGTTTCTATGGTGATTAGTTTACTGCAGTGAGCGTCAGATTGCTACACACAGTATGAAATAACATGTTTTTTCCACCACGCTGTTGTTCCTATACTGCATGCATGCACACATTGGATTATTACCAGAGATGGGAAAAGTACTCACTTCTCATACTTAAGTAGAAGTACAGATACTTGTGTTAAAAAATACTCTGGTAAAAGTAGAAGTACTGATTTAACTTATTTACTCAAGTAAAAGTAACAAAGTACAGGCTTGGAAATGTACTTAAAGTATAAAAGTAAAAGTAGCCTTGCGAATGACAACCATTTTTTATGCAAAGCTACCTGGACCACAAATGTTACTAGAGTGCAAGCTGAGAAACTTCAGTAGACATGGAGAAAAGGCTCTTTATGTATATATGCCATTGTCTACATTTTAAATGGATGTCTGCCAAAAGGCCTAAAACATCACATATATGATTATTGTGACAGAGACTGGGACTCCAGGTTAATATGAATTCAATTGTGATTCTGTAATAATTCACAGATCCAGTTCCATTTTTAATCAACATTTAAAGGAATCTACATGTAAGTTCTGCATACTTTTAGAGTACAACTAACCAGTGGTGTAGTCTATTTTTTTTGTAGTGAGTATACTGTGATTTCCCCCTCCCAGCCTCATACTCGCCTGTATCAGAGCGACACCCCAGACAGTCGGTACTGTGACGTTTCTGAATACGAACTGTACACGGACAACAGATGTTTAAGTATTGATGGCGTTTATTTAAAGTCCTGGAAAAACAACACTTAGAGTTGAGAAAAGATGAGACAGATTTAACTTTTTGAGAAACGCAACCGAACCTGAACGCAACAGGACATCACACAAATAAGCCGTTTAACCGACATCCCTACACTGCCACACAAAACCATGACTAATAATTAGCATCATCATACAACTTTTGTATCGATTAGTAGTAAAATCTGCTGATAAGGGCCTACATTTACTCAAAAGTATTTAATAAACTGTTTACAATCTTCAGCACCATGGCTAACAAATGCATAAAAAGCAGACGAAGGAGAAAAAAGTTCCACTCTTTCTATTTTAGTTAATTATCTGACCATTGCTAACTAACATTACCATATAGTCTTAGTCATTTAATTGTGTAAAGCAATGCATATTTAAGATTTAAGAATGTACTCTAATATTGCATAGTCATTGACCTAATGAAGGCCGGGAGTTCTCACTGTCTCTCTCATCATCTGAAACAAGGACATATAAACATTGTATTCTGTTTACTGCTGTACTCAGACACACAGGTACACACACACATAGACACACAGACACACACACAGGCGCGCGCACACACACACACACACACACACGCACACACACACGCGCGCGCGGGCGCACACGCGCACACACACACACACACACACACACACACACACACACGCACAGCTAGGCTAAGCTAGGCTACTCTCACTTACCAGGTAACAGTAGGCTAACGTTGGTGGCAGCTGCAGTATCACCCGACGCGGCAGCAGCTTCAGGGACAGACTTCAGAAAACACTGAAGTAGTGTTATTTAGGTCTGTTTAGTAACGTTTCATATCTCGTTACTTATAAAACTTAGTTCAAACTCTAGATAACTAACTAGTTGCGAGAAAGGAAAGACCGCGCAAAGAATGCAACTTGTTGTTGCTTAGTAACGTTAAGTGACCTCACGTCAGATCCAGGGCCAAGGAAGCCCCCACAGTCCAAATGTCAGAGCTTCACAACACAGACAGGGTGAATTTATGAATGAAAATGAGAACGTTCTGTCACAAACAATGTTGTTACGTATCATCGCGCTTTTGTAAGTAACGAACCACTTTTGTAAAACGTAAGGAGTAGAAAGTACCGGTATTTATGTTAAAAATGTAAGAAGTAAAAGTAAAAAGTCGCCACAAAAATAAATAGTAAAGTAAAAATACCTAAAAAATCTACTTAAGTACAGTAACGAAGTATTTGTACTTCGTTATTTCCCATCTCTGATTATTACAGTACAAATGCAATAATTACCAAAGCACATATAATGCATCTTATTCAAATGTTTGTTATTACTGTATTTGTTCAGTATTTGTACTGCGAAAATATTAATTTTAGCCCTACATTTTCTGCTTCTCACATTAAACACTAATTATTAGGTCACAAAATTTTCAGAAGTATGCGACAGTATTGTTTGGATTTTTAAATGTGTTTCTCTGTTTTATGTAATTAGAAACCGACTGCTGCTGGGACCAAATACAACATTTTAGGATATGACAGACATTTGTCCTTGTTTTCTGACGTTTTGTAGAACAAACAATAAATAATTGGTAATGAAAATAATCGTCAGTTGAAACCCTACATTAAGGGGGATAAAAGTGTTGAAAACTATATTTGAACTTTAGTATGTTGTTGCCTAACTCTAACCTCTAATCTTCCTATGACCACAGCTTGTCACGGTGGACTGCGAGGCTTGGACCCAAATGCAGAAAACGCAGGCGAGAGTAGTTGAGATAGTGGATTTATTAAACAAAGAATAAACCAACAAAAAGAGTCCTTAAAAGCAGCAGGCAAAAAACTTCCAAAAATAAAGAGGATGCAAAAATACAGGAACAAAAGAACAAACAAGAACTCTGACAAACAAACGCTCCCGAAATAACAAAGCACAGAACAGCATACATACAGAATACAAAGATCCGACAACAGACAAGGGAAACACACAGACTAAATACCAGGGTAACGAGGACTAATAAGGGACAGGTGATACAACAGGTGAAACGCATCAGGGCGGGGCAGAACAATCAAACAGGTGGGAAAAGACACAAGACAGGAAGTAAAACTAGACAAGACAAGGGATAACAGGGAACCTTCAAAATAAAACAGGAAACACAAAACAACAGACACTCACAATCGTGACACAGCTAAAGTGCAGGATGCACGTGTGGATGCAGACACATATAAAATGACTACTAATTTTACTGTATGTTACATGTACATTGTGGGGCATCTCTTAATATTGTGGCAGGTGATAGCACAATACTTTTCATGCATCATAAATCTCTGAATTCAAATACAAACATAGTAGAGATAAAAAAATAAAAATAAATACAAATGAAGTTTCAGATGTATAATAATGTTGTAATAAGACACTGGTTTCTGCCTGTCTGCAGGCGTTTGATGTTGGCACAGAGCAGTTAAGCCTGCGTGATGATGTGACACTGAGCTCTGGGGTGTGTGACTGTGCGTGTGAAATAACACTGCAGACAGCATGCGGCTGTGTAGATGCACAGGTTTTTCCACAGTATACACTTTGATCTATTCATCCCGACTCAGAAACCCTCTCCCAACCAACCAAAGCCTGTGTCCGATGGTATGCATCGCAACATCTGCCTGTCAAAGTCTGAGCCATAATCTTCTGTGTGCGACCGTCGACTTATTTCAACCAAAGGAAATGTCACGTCAGCTTTGTGTGAAGAGTAGTTGATGAATGGGCGGAAGGATGTCGTTGAGTACATTTACATGCACACTAATATTCCACTATTATTCAGAATATGACAATATTCCGAATTTTACGTGTGTTATGTAAATGACATATCCCGTTTGGATATTCCAAATAAGGCCTTTTTCCAAATATAGCATTTCCCGATTAAGACGTGGGTTATACCGGTATTATTTGGGTTTTAGAAGGATTCTTTAGACATGTACACAGGCTGGCGCATTCGGAATATGCGTCTCAATCAGGGTTTTTATCCCAGTTTGGGACAGTTTACGGCCTCTTGCCTGTTTACTGCTTACGGTCAGCTCTGTGCGTTGCTATTGTTGTTGTACATAAACCAACTAGCCAACAGTTTGCAGAGCTGCGGTAGTGATGCATGCCCAAAAGAAAAACCCACATTTCTGGTCGGAAGGAGAAACAGCTACTTTTTAAACATAATGATGTGCAAACATCGCAACGTAGGACAGAAAAAATCCTACATTTACATGGCATGTAAACGGGAATATTAGTGGAATATTCACCTTTATTAGCCACGTAAACAGCTTAGTCCAAATATATTTTTCGGAATAAGGTAAAAAAAAAACTGAAATATTGTGTGCAAGTAAACGTGGTCAGTCAGCAGTGCACTGGAGGACATATAGGCAAACACATCTTACCTATGAGACAATTACAACAAAATACCTGACAGTGCATGTACACAGTGAGTTAATGTAATCAACTCAAGAAACCCATTCAGTCATTCCAAACATGTTTTTCAGTCATGAAACTGGAGATCTTCAGTTTAGACGAGCAGTGGTCATGTGACAGCAGTAGACAGTAATCTTTTTTTAAAAACTGAAAAGGGCATTAGACTCACAGCTCTGTGGAGCATTTTGCTGTCTTTCAGCTCACTTTTAGTAAATTGTTTTACGGCCCACACCATTCACCATTTGTCACTGTACACTTACTGATCAGCAGCAAACAGCAGACAGACACAGTTAGAGATTTGCTGCTGAATATCGTGGATCATTTTGTATTTAAAAAGGAGTTGGTGGAGAACAAACCAGAGATAAATGGAGAGTGAAAATTGTACTTACATTCGTCAGGTGGCCACGTAACACCATGCAAAATGAATGCTAATGTTGCTCTGCGTCTGGTGGATGTAGTCTCGCATTGGCATTTCTTTAAACCAATCACAATCGTCATGGACGGCGCTATGCGCCGCATGGAGCAACTGCGCCGCATGGAGCAACTGCGCCGCATGGAGCAACTGCGCCTCTGCAAAATAGCCTTGGGAAGGAACATGTTTTGGTGGAACATATGTACGTTCAAAGGTTGTTTTAGTCGTGCAACAGAAAACTCTGGTTGGACAGATAGTCTAGCTAGCTGTCTGGATTTACCCTGCAGAGATCTGAGGAGCAGTTAACCAGAGTCCTCAGAAATCCACCAGAGTTTAAAATTCCAACACAAAGAATTTACGGCGGCACCTGAGCAATCCCGGAAGTGGAACATCAGTATAGTGTATACGTCAGTGATGTTCCAAGTGGCCAGAAAATTCAAATACTGATTTAAAATTGTTGTCAAACTTGAAAAAAACTTAAATTGCTGCAGTACCAAAAGCCCCAATTCACAACTGGTATATAGCATCCCATCAATTAAAGTGTCACATTCTGGTTAAGTCATGTTAACTCTTAAATCAAACAGTAATCAGATTATTAGTTTGTATGTCAAACCCATGAATAACATTCTCTCTTCTTTCTATTCCCCTGTTCATCTTAACCTCTATCTGTGAGATAATCTGTTATTAGAAATACACATGGGATATACAGTATATGTTGTCATGACAATGTGACTTTAGTACAGATGCAGAACAACAGTATATTTGCATAATTTTACAATGAGCTGCAGCTCTGACTGTGATGATTTGCATTCAGCTTCAGAAAGACTGGAGTCCTCATACATTTTAATTATTGTTGTATAAAAGATGCTTCTTATATAGAGACATTTTCAGTGGCTGCAGGACCAGCACCCTCACCACCACCACCTCCCGCCTACAGAAAATACTAGGGGTAGGATTTTTTTTAATTTTTTACCAATGATTCTCCTAATTATTTTTTGACTACATCATATCCGTTTCCAGCAAAACAGACCGAAAGCAGAAAATGCAGAAAATCCATGTTATGTACTTCTTTACAAATCAAATAAATGTCAGACTGACTGACATGTGATGTGCATTTTTTTTAGAAAACAATTAGTCTCTGCTTCCTTTCTCCCCTCTGCACTTCAGGAAGGGGGTGTGAATGTCGTGCAGAAGTTACCTAAATTGTTGTGTGGGGCTCATACGCTGTACAGTGCTGCTTTGAGCTAAATGCTAAATTTATTAGCATGCTGTACTGTATGCTCACAATCACAATGATAGCAAACTGATGTTTAGCAGGTATAATGGTTGGTGTATTCACCATGTCAGTTTAGCGTGTTAGCATGCTAACATTTGCTAATTAGGAAGTACAGCTGAGGCTGATGAGAATGCCATTTGTTTTACACGTATTTAGTCATAAACCAAGTGTGTGGCATATAAACATATTGCCCTGATGATGGCGCTAGATCAGGGGTCTTAAACGTGTTTAAAGCCAAGGACCCTTAACTGAAAGAGAGATGGAGCAGGGATCCCCTACTACACATATTTAAAAAAATTAAGTATGGCGGCCTAAAGCCTTTATACATATCGTTTTTGCATAGAATACTAAGCTATTCAAATAGCCTAATAATTGTTGCCATGATTTTATAAATCATGTTTTAATGTTAAACATACATGTGGCACACATGTGTGTATGGCCTCAGTAACTACCTTACCTATACTGTAGGCCAGTAAGCAGTGGGGATTTATACTGTATTTGCTAATAATATATTGGATTCTTGTTAAGACTTTTTAAATTTAAAAAAAACTTTCAAAAATTAACAATAATTTGGAGGCCCCCCTGCATTGACTCTGAGTACCCCCTAGGGGTCTGGGAACCCCCTGTTGAAAATCCTTGTGCTAGGGGGCGGCCTCTAGCTCACCCAGTAAGAGTGAGTCCTGCAGCGGCGCAGGTTAGAATCTGACCTGCTGCCCTTTGCTGTGTGTCATCCCCCATCTCCCATCCCCCCAAAAAAGTCCCTGTGCTAGATGATCATCTGGGGAACATGGACATCTGAATACCAAATGAACAAAATGAAAGAAGTGGTTTAATGACCAACCAACAGACAATTACATCCATAGAGCCACGTCCCTAACATGGCTAAAAATGAACAACACATTTAAGAATGATTTGCCTATTTAATATACAGCAGCAGGACGGTAAAGAGGGTTGTACTCACACAGCATAGAGAGTGCAGCATTGTGTCCATATATCCAGATCTCTGAGTGACTTGTGTCTCTTGCAGGTGAAGAAGTTAACCAGGTACCTGGATCCTAACGCTCATGGGAAGATCAACTTTAAAGACTTTTGCCACGGAGTGTTTGCCATTAAAGGTAAGAAATATACAGTAGGTGTCAATGATGAGTAAGCTCAGTACTGCATTTGATCTGCATTTAGAAGTGCTAACAGGTGGGTTTTGTACTACCTGTCTCTATCTGTTTCCAGTCTTATATTTTAATTATATTTATATTGTGAGAATTTATATTGTGAGAATGTGCTGGTGTGTGTGTATATGTATATATATATATATATATATATATATATATATATATATATATATATATATATATATATATATATATATTAGGGCTGTCAGTTTAACGCGTTATTAACGGCGTTAACGCAAACCCATTTTAATGCCGATAATTTTTTTAACGCACGAGTAACGCATAGAGAGAGCAACGGGATCTGTTAGTCCACTTCTTTAACTGTCTATGGCCCGCCATGTCCCGCCCTACGAAGCAGCTGATTGGTTTGGTTTAGGCATTTCACCGCGAGTGGTGAGGATAGTGGATTGGTCAGGGGATAGGACCTGAACAAATGGAGTTACGTTACCTTCGACGCCTGGCCAATAGTAGTGATTGAAGGGCGGGTCTTGTAATTTCGCAGACCGCAAACAAAACAGACACAAGCCTCGGCCGGTTTTAGCTTGCTAGCCGCGTAGCTTGTAGGCTCGTGACGGCGATTATCTTCAGAGCGAGCGAGTAGTGACTCGACAGTCAGTGAGAGAAACAAATGAGGCAGTACTACCTGTAGTACTATCTGCAGGACTATCTGCAGTACTACCTGCAATGGAACATCGAGGTAACAGCGTTACATTATGTGACAGATTATTAGATCCAAGTGTGAATGTTAGTGTGAAATTGAACATAACGTATATGACAATGTTGTTTTCAATAAAAAAAACAGTCACAAAGCAAGCCAATCTACTTTTCCATGCTGATAAGAGAATTAAAATGAGAAAATATAATGGGACAAAAAGAAATCAAGGGACATTTAAAATAGATAAAAATGTGCGATTAATTGCGATTAATAGCGAGTTAACTATGACATTAATGCGATTAAATATTTTAATTGCTTGACAGCACTAGTATCTTTTGGTATGCATCTCAGAAAAAAATGGTTAGGATTCAGGTGTAATTGCAAATAGTGATTAATCATGATTAATCCACTGAAAATTCTGATTAATTTGATTAAAAATTTTAATCATTTGACAGCCCTAATATATATATATATATATATATATATATATATATATTATTATTTTTGACTGATGTTGCGATTGCGATATGATTCAAGATATTGGTGGGAATTATCATTTTTGTATCATTCTTATTTTCATTGAAAAATATAAAAAAAAATGTAAATGATTATAGTGAGATTTTTGTGAGTATCTGTACAAAACATTTTTCCATTAGTCTGTAGGATACAATTTGTAGGCTGGGACATCTCTGCAGCAACAGAGATTTTCATAATGGTTTGAAACATATTTAGCCTTTAACAAAAATTGCGCCCCCCAACGATTTGAGATTGCAGTAGTCCATATTGCGATTCCATAAAATTGCGATTAATTGTGTAGCCCTAAATACTGTGTTCTAGTTGATTTCTCCCCCTCTTGTTTTTTTTCTTTCTTCTTTCCACCCTGCCCCCCCCTCCTGCCAGGTTGTGAGGAGATTCTGAAGATGGCTGTGGGTCCTCGCAGCGTTAGCTCCAACCAGCCGTCTGTTACTGACAACGGTTACATTTACCAGGTACAATCTAATGGTGAAGCTTTGAGCCTATTTAATAACTCTAAGGTGGATATATAGAATAGTCCATTTTCATGAAGTTGTAGTGCATTTTTAGCATGACAACCTTAAAAGGTGGAGCTAGGCACTGATCATATTCATAGTTGGAGGTGGGGGGGATTACAAAGCACAAGTACTGATGCCTTTTCATCATTGAGAGTGATAGACCAGGCGCCCCAGATTGTGCATTACACAAGCTTCTCCACCTGTCCCTCTACACTCCTCGGTAGAGGATGCTGCCCGCCTCTGTGTGGTTCATCATTCACTGTTTCAGTGTTTATAGTGTTTGTGTATAGTTCATCAGCTTACCTGGTAGAGCACGCGCCCATATATAGAGGTTTACTCCTCGACGCAGCGGCCGCGGGTTCGACTCCGACCTGTGGCCCTTTGCTACATGTCATTCCCCCCTTCATGTCTTCATCTGTCATCTGAAAATGCCCAAAAAAATTATCTTTAAAAGTTAGGTCCTAAGGACACATGCTAATAGGATGTAATTCCCATCTTAGCTCCATTCAACCTCTCCCTGTCTGGGTGTGCAGGAATATGGCAGAATGTAAAATAACACAACTCTATACAGGCCTGGATAGATTCCCAATGGAAGTTGTATGAATGGACTAAGCCACACAGTAAACAGTCTGGATAATCCTTTCAGTGTGCACAGTGGGACCCCTTTCTGCCAGGAAAAGAAAAAAAGTATTCTTTTTGAATCACCATGATAATTTCTATCATTCCTAACTCTTTATATGTTTTTTTTTTTTCTGTAGGAAAGTGGGAATTATGAGATAGTTATTAAAAATTATGAGTCAAAAGTTTGATCTCTTTTTTTGGCTTCTATTTCAAAATGTTGCCATTCAGTATTTACTTTTTTAAAATATAATTACTAACATTAGATCTATTTTTTTCCCATTTTTTACTGGCATAAATGAGCTTCCATACAACTCTGATTTGGGCAACATGTTTGGACTTCCACATGGAAAGTAGCATAAATGATAAAATGATCTATGAAAATGCTATATGTCATAACTTGCTGTTTGTTGCAGTGTATGACTGCCCATTTCCCACTAGGGATGAGCCCAATTGAACAGTTGCTTAGCAACGAGAGAGAGAGAGAGAGAGAGAGAGAGAGAGAGAGAGAGAGAGAGAGAGAGAGAGAGAGAGAGAGAGAGAGAGAGAGAGAGAGAGAGAGAGAGAGAGAGAGAGAGAGAGAGAGAGAGAGAGAGAGAGAGAGAGAGAGAGAGAGAGAGAGAGAGAGAGAGAGAGTGTGGCTTTGTCCCAGCTAAAACATTGGTGGGAATGACTGACTGCAGTGATACATGTGTGTGAGGGAGGCTTGTGTTCACCACACTGAGCCTTCAGCTTCAGGAATACAGTGGATTTTAGTCCAACCTCCACGATAAAGGATTGCGTATGTTTCTTTGGATGACACACTCACACATGCACACGCAAACATGCATGGTGTGACTGGAGAGGAGACGTGTGTGTGTGTGTGTGTGTGTGTGTGTGTGTGTGTGTGTGTCAGATTGAGAGAGGTTTCTCAAAACATTTAGTACATTTCCACACAGAAGCAGGATGGTGCTTTATTTAATGTGCTGCTGGTGTGTGTGGATCCACTTTGGATTAAATATTCTGAGCTAGTACAATCAAATGCATGTGCTGGTGTGTTCTTGGTTTTATAGAGGTATAGTCCTTGAGTTAATTTGAATAATCTGCTGTACCTGTACACTCATGGTCCACCAACACAGGTGTTTTCACTTAGTTTGGCTAATTAACTCTCATCTCAAGGCCTTTGTGAGTGTGTGTGTGTGTGTGTGTGTGTGTGTGTGCGCACAGACTGTGCTTGATCATCCTCACTCTGCTGTCAGTTATGTTGCACCTGTTTGGGCAGGACATCTGCCACTTTTATCATTCCTACTAGAACTTGCAGCTTGCTGTTGGTCTTTGTGGAATCACACAGGTGTTCTGAGTTATTCTGCTGTTTAAAAGACGTCTGCTAAGGGGAAGTTGGATGCGCCTGTGAAATCGACACACCCACAACAACACCACTACACAGCGTTGGGATGTTAAAACGTAGATGACAGTTGAACTCCGCAAGCCTTAAAAATAGGAATAGAATGAAAAAAGTTTGTTTGTTTTTATGGTGGCATGATGTTGATTTGTAAACCGGGAGTAGAACACCAAGGGTCCGTTTGAGGTAGGAGGTTTAGTGGAAACTCTGAGTTTGTTAAGCCTGAGATGAGGGAAACTGGGTTTTCTGTTTCAGAAAGAGAGGTAACTTAACCTCAGAGTCAGTTACTATGGTAACTGAGCCTGTGAACCTAACCTGGTCGGGAGCAGGTTTTCTTCTCTCAGTCTCCTACCTCTGACACAGAGCGCTCATTTCCTCATTCATTCATTCATTCATTCAGTCTGTATCAGGCGCATTTTAGCGCAGTTTGTTATATCGACATGAATAAATAAAACATTATTGGTTTATTAACTGTTAGGCAGACTTTAAAACATTGTTTTTTTTCTCAAAACATGGCATTTTCTTTTGTCGACGACCCCGTTGATGAAGACGCTGTATTACTTCGCAGGGAGTTAAACACATGTCGGGAGATGATATTCAGGCCCCGACGCATTTTAATTTCCAGATAACTTCCTATTTGAGCGGTATGGTTTTTCTTCCCAGTCTACCAGTTATGTCGCCTACATAACCTTATCCGTCCTCATATCACTAACGTCACCCATCGTGGACATGCTCTACATCCCAGCACATTATTTGTCACATTACAGTTTTCTTTACAACATTGGTGATGTGGAGCATTTTAGTAAAGCCACTGTAGCAAAGCGTCGTCAGAAGAGATCGCTCTGAAACGTGTTTTAAACATTTGTAGTGTTCCCTGGACACAAACCAGTCAGAGCCATTAAAAAGGAGTTCCACAGTATTGCAGGTGAATGATGTAAACCCTTTGGAATAAAAGATTATGAATTATAATTCTGTTAATGATGGTGCTGCAGCCTCAGAATGGGATTAGTAGGCCTAGGACTTTTTCGCCCGCAGTATTGCACCTAAATGAAATAGATTTTCAGTAAAATTAGGCTATACTTATGATTAAATATGATATACATTATATTGGAATATACACATTTACTCTAGCAGCAATTTTCTCACACGCAAATTCTCTCTTTTGCAGCAGCCGCTGTGTTGCTTTTTAAACGTAATACATGTTCAAACTCGCGAGTATTTCCGCCGACCCATTTGTTTGTGGTTGTTGCCATGGTGAATTGTAGTATCATGGCTCCATTCATGCTGCCTTTTTTTTTGTGGTGGTGCACGCGCGTGAACCAACTCCAAGTTGATTGAACCAACTCATATCAGCTGTTCTGGAACCGAAAACTCAGAGTTTCCATCTCAGGGTAAATCAACTCAGACATCAGGGTTAGACTCAGAGTTTGTTAAACCTCCTTCCTGAAACGGACCCCAAGTATTTCTCAGTGTAAGGTAAGCATTAAAGCATACATCCCTGGAATAACTTTGAAATTCCCCATTTTCTCTTTTTCATAAATCCATATCTCCACACTCCTTTTCATCTCATTTCTGCATAAACAGAAATGTCTATAATTGATGAATAAGAACTACTCAGGAGTCCCTCACAAACCAAAGTCTTAATAACGTGTGTGTGTGTGTGTGTGTGTGTGTCAAATGCTTGAAGTCTACTGTAGTATCATAAGGTGGCTGCAAGTTGAATTTAAATTTATTCAAGACATATTAAATGTCAGATCAAATGATATGTGGTTTTAAACTGCACCTATGGAGCTGCTGCTTTAACAGATAACAGAGATTTAAGATCATATTTTAAATTACATTTAAAAGGTGTCACATCAGCCTAAGTGTTACTGATCTAATTACTGGGTTACTGTCTAGTCTCGCGTTGCCAGACCTATCTCCACAGCACTGTGTCAGCGCTGGAGTAAGGTCTGGCTGCACCACACATACATTCTAGGATAAGAGAGAAAAAACATTTGGCTCGTTTGCATAGTCTTGGGTGGTGCTAAGCTCCTGATGCAGCGACGGGGCCTCTGCAAAATAGTCTCAGGAAGGAACTTGTTTTGGTGGAACATTTGCTCTGGAATGGCTAATTCCCTGCAAAAGGAAACGCCACATAAAATATTAAATCATGTTAACTGTTGACACAAACAGTAACGTGAGTTACTTAAAGTAGCTGGATAGATGGTTAAACACCATTCGCTCTTAACCAGTGTACCACCGAATGTAGCCTACTTCGTCCACAGCAATTCCCACCAATTGGCAAAATGTTTGCAGAATGGCTCTCCATCTAATGTTGCCAATACATGTTTCTGGTGATCTGTATACCATGGAGAACACTGGTCAGCAGCTATTCTTTAGTTTGTGTCCCTATCTTACCCTGCATAATAAGCTTTTTTGATAACTGGTGGGCAAACAGGGCGCAATGCTTCCATACTTTTGATGTTTTTTTGTCGTGAAGGTTAAGCCAAAGCTGTGCGCTGTTGTTCCCTCATGTAAGCAGTGTCACTGGCAGCGACTGCACTGTGAGGCGCTGCTCGATGATGTCACCAACTAATTGATGACTAATCAATGACTAAATTTGTTGGCAGCTACTTTGGTCACACATTTACTACGTTGATTAATCATTGCACCCCTAGTGCAGATTTGTTGACATGCTAATGTTTAAATTTGTTTGTTTGTTTAGAACAGTGAGGCCAAGCTGGGCCCTCCCATTATCATGTGCACGCGGTCCTACCCAGAAAGCAGTGTGTATGGCGAGGGTTGTGGTGCCGATGGGGAGTGTGACATGGACAGCAGCGCTGAAAACTCTTTGGATCCGACACAGCAAGACAGGTCAGTCACAGCAATATCTGGGAGCAGGCCCTTATCGGGGCTACTTAGTGACTCTATAATGGCAGTTCTGAGGGGGGGCAGTGCCCCTGTAATATTAAGTCTGGTCTGGACTCACTCCTGCCCCCTGCTAAGTAGACTGTCTTTCAAAGGCTGTTTTAAGGATAATGTGAATATATTTGTTGAGAAGGGGGCTGATTGACGCTCCAAAATTTGGCACCATTATTGTGGGGGAAAAACTGGTGTGGCCACTTTCAAAGGGTTCCCTTGACCTCTCACCTCAAAATATCTGAATGCAAATAGGTTCTATGGGTATCTACGTATACCCCATGCAGTTTGGGGCAAACATTTTGCAGTTCTAAAGTTTTCCCCTATTCTTAAAAAGGTACATTTCAATATTTCTGCCCATTGTGGTCCATAAACAGTCTTGGAATTGCATAAATTGGGTATAACTGGAAAGCTAAGACTCTTGTGGATTCAATGAGCCCAGTTGTATTCATGTGTCAAGATGGTTAGTCCCCATACCGGGGTATATTTGGTACACCTAAAATCGCACGTGGCCCCAGCCTGGCCCATACTTTTGAAATGTTCTAGAACCGCAATTGTCTATAAGTAAGTAACAGGAGCGATATGATGAATAAACCACCAGAGAAGAGGTTACTTTAAGTTTGTTTTGATTTGACTGTGGTATTGTATTGTCCTTTTCCCCTATTTTGAATGAACCACCCTTCCTGTACTTCCTGCTATGCAACCCTAGACACCTGATTGGCTCAGCATCTGCGTCTATCATCTCCGGGGAGGAGCAGTTTGAAGATTATGGTGAGGGGGAGGATGTGGATTTTACCCCCAGCAGTCCTTGCCCTGAAGATGATACCCGAACAAATGGCTTCTCAGACCTGGGATCCTCCCTTCCCTCCAGGTTGGTGGTCAAGCTAGAAGCGCACACCCTGAATCACATCCATGCATATCTTGAAGCATATTTTTCAAGACCTAACAGGAGTGTCACTTTTTGTTTTCCTTTTTCTTGTCCCTGTTCCATACTCCATTCTGATTCTAAGAAAGTTTAAAATATTATCACAGCAGAAAAATCATTGAACATACGGCAGTGAGGAAGAGAATAGAATATAAAAACACCATTACAGAGTAAGCCAAGTACTACTTGCGTACAACAGGGGAACGCAGTATGCTTGAAAGGCCTTTTTCATGGAAGACAAGTTGACATGTCACAGTAGAAAAGCACAAGTGTAGATAATGAAATGCATGATGGCTGAATTTCTTTTAGCTGCTTCACTTTCAGGGTGTCGGTATTGTTCATGCAGCCTCACTGTCACACTGTTGTGGCTCCCTCGGACACTTGAATAGAGCGGAGCCATTGTTAATGTTATCAGTAACACCTTTGCTTTTCCTGTTTGAGAGGCCATCACAGCACAGTGCAGCTGGTTAGATTTCTGTCCTACCTGCTCTGACATCATGCAAACATAAGCAACAATAACTCCACAAAATCCACCAACTGCAAATACTTCAAGGCATGATGGGAATTGCCTGGCTCTCCACTGATCTGAGAGCTGATTGGTTTAGATGTTTGACCAACATGACGTTAAAGAAACCTTTATAGAGATTTTGATTTTATTAGTCCGATTTTGCCCTATGAAGGTTTCTTTTCTGTTAACAAAACCTATATTACAGATTATTATTAGGGCTGTCAAATGATTAAAATTTTTAATCAAATTAATCAGAATTTTCAGTGGATTAATCATGATTAATCACTATTTGCAATTACACCTGAATCCTAACCATTTTTTTTCTGAAATGCATACCAAAAGATACTAGTGCTGTCAAGCGATTGAAATATTTAATCGCATTAATGTCATAGTTAACTCGCTATTAATCGCAATTAATCGCACATTTTTATCAATTCTAAATGTCCCTTGATTTCTTTTTGTCCCATTATATTTTCTCATTTTAATTCTCTTATCAGCATGGAAAAGTAGATTGGCTTGCTTTGGGACTGTTTTTTTAATTGAAAACAACATTGTCATATACGTTATGTTCAATTTCACACTAACATTCACACTTGGATCTAATAATCTGTCACATAATATAACGCTGTTACCTCGATTTTCCATTGCAGATAGTACTGCAGATAGTCCTGCAGGTAGTACTGCAGGTAGTACGGTCTATGGGCTCATAGCAACTGGTTTCCCGTGACTCATTTCCTGGTTCTCGTTCTCTTTCATAACCAACGTAAAATCAAGGAGAGGGTTTTCCTGCTCCAGGTTTCCCACCGTGGTCAGAAAGAACAGAGGAGACACTTTGTTTCTCTCACTGACTGTAGAGTCACTACTCGCTCGCTCTGAAGATAATCGCCGTCACGAGCCTACAAGCTACGCGGCTAGCAAGCTAAAACCGGCCGAGGCCTGTGTCTGTTTTGTTTGCGGTCTGCGAAATTACAAGACCCGCCCTTAAATCACTACTATTGGCCAGGCGTCGAAGGTAACGTAACTCCATTTGTTCAGGTCCTATCCCCTGACCAATCCACTATCCTCACCACTCGCGGTGAAATGCCTAAACCAAACCAATCAGCTGCTTCGTAGGGCGGGACATGGCGTGGCCATAGACAGTTAAAGAAGTGGACTAACAGATCCCGTTGCTCTCTCTATGCGTTACTCGTGCGTTAAAAAAATTATCGGCATTAAAATGGGTTTGCGTTAACGCCGTTAATAACGCGTTAAACTGACAGCCCTAATTATTATATATTATATTTATATATTATAGTTCTCAAAGACTGCATACACTCTACGAAAGTTCTAGTCCGCAATCTGAATATTACTTATTTCAGTTAAGTATCACCAAGTGACAATTAGAGGATTTTTAAAATGGCATCTTATGTGAGGCCCTGACTGTGTGACAGATAATTAAAACATTGCACTGTATTCCTGTATTTCCACTATTGATTCATGTTTCAAATGTCTTAAAGGTCCAGTGTGTAACATTTTTAGTTGTTCATTATCAAAATCTGTATAGCCCTTCACCAACTTGTCCTTTTTCATGAATATTTACCACCACCATCAATTCCAAGTATTCCTTTTGGCTTGACATTTAACATTTGCATTTACATGAACTGGGGTAGATGCTCCATATTCATGCGGCATCTTGAAATACGTTAGCCGGTAAGGGACATACAGGCTATACTGCTCCGCCTTTCACGTTTTTGCTGTCACATGATAAACTCACAGGTGCTGCCAATGGGTATTGTAGCTTCCCGGCCCCGGAAAGTTTGAAGAAGGAAACATGGAGGACCACACGTATTCAAAATCCAAATTTCAGGAACAGGAGTCTTCTTCTTCGCCCAGAAAAAGAAAAAGGATATTTAAAAGAGCAAGAGACCGGCGTCATCAGAAAAAAGCATGAAGGCTACCGTAGCTGTAATACGTACATTGAACTGCGTGGCGCGAGAGAGTTTATTGCGATATAAGATCTCAACGCTAGATGGGAGAAATTCCCACACATTGGACTTTTAAGTTGAAGTTCGATTGACCCTCCAGTCAAGTCTGCACAGCCATTTTATATACAGCGGCAGATTGATACGATGGCTGCCTCACGTGAATTATATCTAGATTTTCATGTCAAATAATTGAGTAATTTGAGGTTAAACCATAAACACTGTCATTATGATCACAGATAGTATGTATAGCATTTTAATAGCCTCTGTCATACAGGAGAACATCATTGAAGTAACGATGGGAGACAAGCTGAATAGAAAAAAGATTGGTCTGATAACATTTAGTTAAATTAGGATGAGTGTGTACAGTGCCTTGCGAAAGTATTCAGCCCCCTTGAACTTTTCGACCTTTTGCCACATTTCAGGCCTCAAACATAAAGATATAAAACTGTAATTTTTTGTGCAGAATCAACAAGAAATGGGACACAATCATGAAGTGGAACGAAATTTATTGGATATTTCAAACCTTTTTAACAAAATAAAAACTGAAAAATTGTGCGTGCAAAATTATTCTGCCCCTTTACTTTCAGTGCAGCAAACTCTCTCCAGAAGTTCAGTGAGGATCTCTGAATGATCCAATGTTGACCTAAATGACTAATGATGATAAATAGAATCCACCTGTGTGTAATCAAGTCTCCATATAAATGCACCTGCTCTGTGATAGTCTCAGAGGTCCGTTTAAAGCGCAGAGAGCATCATGAAGAACAAGGAACACACCAGGCAGGTCCGAGATACTGTTGTGGAGAAGTTTAAAGCCGGATTTGGATACAAAAAGATTTCCCAAGCTTTAAACATCCCAAGGAGCACTGTGCAAGCGATAATATTGAAATGGAAGGAGTATCAGACCACTGCAAATCTACGAAGACCCGGCCGTCCCTCTAAACCTTCAGCTCATACAAGGAGAAGACTGATCAGAGATGCAGCCAAGAGGCCCATGATCACTCTGGATGAACTGCAGAGATCTACAGCTGAGGTGGGAGACTCTGTCCATAGGACAACAATCAGTCGTATAATGCACAAATCTGGCCTTTATGGAAGAGTGGCAAGAAGAAAGCCATTTCTTAAAGATATCCATAAAAAGTGTTTTTTAAAGTTTGCCACAAGCCACCTGGGAGACACACCAAACATGTGGAAGAAGGTGCTCTGGTCAGATGAAACCAAAATCAAACTTTTTGGCAACAAAGCAAAACGTTATGTTTGGCGTAAAAGCAACACAGCTCATCACCCTGAACACACCATCCCCACTGTCAAACATGGTGGTGGCAGCATCATGGTTTGGGCCTGCTTTTCTTCAGCAGGGACAGGGAAGATGGTTAAAATTGATGGGAAGATGGATGGAGCCAAATACAGGACCATTCTGGAAGAAACCCTGATGGAGTCTGCAAAAGACCTGAGACTGGGATGGAGATTTGTCTTCCAACAAGACAATGATCCAAAACATAAAGCAAAATCTACAATGGAATGGTTCACAAATAAACATATCCAGGTGTTAGAATGGCCAAGTCAAAGTCCAGACCTGAATCCAGTCGATAATCTGTGGAAAGAACTGAAAACTGCTGTTCACAAACACTCTCCATCCAACCTCACTGAGCTCGAGCTGTTTTGCGAGGAGGAATGGGCAAAAATTTCAGTCTCTCGATGTGCAAAACTGATGGAGACATACCCCAAGCGACTTACAGCTGTAATCGCAGCAAAAGGTGGCGCTACAGTATTAACTTAATTTTGCACGCCCAATTTTTCAGTTTTTTATTTGTTAAAAAGGTTTGAAATGTCAAATACATTTTGTTCCACTTCATGATTGTGTCCCACTTGTTGTTGATTCTTCACAAAAAATTACAGTTTTATATCTTTATGTTTGAAGCCTGAAATGTGGCAAAAGGTCGAAAAGTTCAAGGGGGCCGAATACTTTCGCAAGGCACTGTATGTAAAGGTTGCAGCTTTTTGTCATTGCCGCCTGCTCTCGTTCACTTGAAACCAGCTCAACCAAACTCTGTCAATTACACGCTATGAACAAATATATGCGTGTATTCTGACAAAATCACTGACATGTATATTAACAATCAGTCCCTCCAGAAAAACGCGATTATGCGATCGCAGAATTCAATGCATAATCAGCCAATGTCCGCATATTCATGCGGGGGCCGCATTTTTTTAAAAACGCCGCACTTTCGCCGCATAAATTGCCGATTTCCGCGCAAAATATGCGGGGCTTGCATGATTTCATAATCCCCGCATTTTCGTTGCAAAAAAGTCACATATATCTAGGGTTGGGTACCGAAACTCGGTGCCAATGGGCCCCCGGATCCGACGTAAACGGTAGTAATTAACGAGACCGAATAAGAACGAAGATTTCGGTGCCTTATTTCGGTGCCTGACTTTACACTACACTGGACAGCAGGTAACGTTAGCCTACCGTTAGCTAGCAGCGTGATTAAACACGGTTAAAATGCTGACAGGTAACGTTAAACAGTGTAAAGTGTGACTGTATATCAACAGTCTGCTCTGCAGCGCAGCAGCTGCCGACGTCGGAAACGCACAGATGGTGCATTCACGGACACTGGTAATTGTTTGGTTTTGGTTGGTTATTGTAAAATACCCTTTTCCCATCTGGTTGCTGTCATTTACTGGTGAAATAAGTTATTGTTTATTATAAGTTATAGTTATTACATTACTATTAAATCATTTAATTTTGACCATATGGCCTTAGTAATAAACAACGTGTCCTTAATGTCACAGACTGTTGTTGAGTAGGCCTATCCTTCTTGTTTCTTCTTTTTAAAAAACTTTCTTAAAAAGTATCGGTTCAGGCACCGTTTTAAAAGTACCGATTTAGCGCCAGTATCAGAAAAAAAACAAAACAATACCCAACCCTACATATGTCTCAGCAGAAAGTTCAAAAATGTTGCGTTTACTTCACACAAGAGCAGCCATTTTCCCCTGTTGCCATGGGAACGTTATTAAGTGACGTAATTTCACCTACTGAGAACACGGTATTGGGGGAATCACTTTTTTTCTCTTTTTCATCAAACCGCAGTTTTTCCAAGTTCCCGCAAGTTCCCGCAGTTTTTGCAAGTTCCCGCAATTTTTGCAAGTTCCCGCAATTTCATCGCATAAAATGGCATAAATATCCCGCATATTCCATCGCATTTTTTAAGAAAACGTGCCGCATAATCAAGGATTTTTGCCCGCAACAATCACGAAAAAACTCCGCGTTTTTCTGGAGGGACTGAACAATGAAGCAAAATCTAATATACACCAGGCTGGTCATTTATATTTGTACATGTTAAAGTGGAGTCAGATCTGTACATTTAAAGAGCCAAAAGAACACAGAGGCAGCTATTGTACAACATGAACTGCCCAATAATGAATCATCCAACTCAACCTTTTATTCAACCATATGAATTTGGCATTTGGAAATTCATCTTTCCTTTTTAAAATACTCCAGAGCCATCAGTACAGCAGATAATTTGCCAAATCGCTTGCCAAGATAAGTCTGTATTCTCTGGAATGACCACAGATGCTGACTGGCAGGTGCTGGCTTACTATGCCCTTCAAAACAAACAAAAACCCTTCCGCTGTGAAAAGGGCCAATGGATGCTTCTGTTGAATTGTGCCATTGCCATTGGTTGATGGTCCAAGCATCACAAAATGAATTGCAGTGCAAGGCAAGGCAAGGCAGCTTTATTTGTATAGCACTTTTCAGTAAGAAGGCAATTCAAAGTGCTTTACATGAAGACAATTAAAATACAAGGAGCAGCAGCGTTCTGAATCAGCTGCAGCTGTCTGAGTGATTTTTTTAGGGAGACCTGTAAAGACACCGTTACAGTAGTCCAGTCTACTGAAGATAAAAGCATGGACAAGTTTTTCCAAGTCCTGCTGAGACATAAGTCCCTTTACCCTTGATATATTCTTAAGGTGGTAATAGGATGACTTTGTAATTGTCTTAATGTGGCTGTTGTGGCTGTTGTGAAATTCAGGTCTGAGTCCATAATTACACCAAGATTTCTGGCTTTGTTGTTTTTAACATTGTCGTTTGAAGCTGAGCGCTGACTTTTAATCGTTCCTCTTTTGCTCCAAAAACAACCACCTCAGTTTTTTCTTCATTTAATTTAAGAAAGTTAAGAAAAAGATCTGGTCACGCTGTGATGACGCATTTGTTGCTGCAACGAACTGTATTTAAAGGGGTGGTTCAGAATTTTGGACATAGGACCTCAATTCCAAGTTAGCCAGTGTGTTATTTATCAGTGGAGACTGTTTTCAACCCTTCATCCAGTCCACTGGTGCTAGGCTAGCGCAAGTCAACAGTAGCTGCTAGCCTGCAATTAAAAGCACTTACACACTCCACAGTACACCCGAGGCAAATAAATTATAACGCCAGACTATCGATGTAAATGTCTGCTGATAGAGTAATGTTAGAAATAAAACTACCCTTCCATTGCATTGCAATAGTTATATTTTGTTCCCTGTAGTTGGTAGCATAGGCTACAGCATCGGCGGAGTGATATTAGGCTACCGAGAAAGCCGGTTTACATGACAACCACGCAAGTTTATTTATCTGCTGCTGTGAGCTCCAACTAATTCCACTCTGCCAGGCTATAACTCACATAACGTTACACATAAAATTTCTAAATGCACACTGAATCACCATGTTGCCTAGTCCTTAGTTTCCAATCCAATGCTTCAATTCCAATGTACTAGGCTACTACTAGGTTTCCCGACTGGAGTGCGCTTCTCTGTTTACTTTTCGGCACATACTACTAACCAGAGCTAAGTAAAATTCCGCCTAATTAGCTTAATTTATCTTAACTGAACAGCTTTGGAGTCATTGGAATGGTTATATGACTTGGGGTTGAATGGTGGTCGTCTCGCTTCCCCCTAGCGCCTGTGAGTGGAAAAACCAGCCTTGCAACTTTTGGCCGGCCTCAGCGTCAGGAAGTATCGCGTGATATCAGGTCTCGCGATGTAACACATTTCTTCACGATACACGGCCCTATCCAGGAACCGGCTAGCTATAAGAACAAGGTAGCAATTGAGTTTTTCACACTATCGTCATGGCTGAGCCGGCAAAAAAGAAGCAGAAAGCAAGGAAAGCATTGTCGGAGGAACAGAGGAAGAGGAAACTGCAGACTGACCAAGCAAGTTTTTACACAGTGCTGCCAAATATATATTCCAAAGCTGTAGGGGGAGCTCTATAGAGAAACCTGCGAGCAAAAAGCGAGAAAACAGCGAAGAAATGGCCAAAACTGCATTCTGTATGTGTTCTTTGTATTTGCAGTGCTGGGCAGACTCCTCAGAAGATGCGGCAGCTGTATAACAGTGAGCTGCTGGACGTCTACTGTTCTCAGTGCTGCAAGAAAGTGAATCTACTCAATGACCTGGAGGCTCGTCTTCGAAACCTCAAGGCTAACAGGTAAAACGCACAACACATGAAGACCAAACAGTGGTGGCTGGCAGATAGACTCGAGCTGCTGCCTCAGCATCTCCCTGATTTACTCAAAGCTCAGATACACATAAGCCATCCACCCCAATCCCATCCTCTTATTCATTTTGGCACCAGACGCTGCACCCACATCAAAGGGTGATGCTGAGCTGTTGCTATAGCAATCGTGTGTGTGTGTGTGTGTGTGTGTGTGTGTGTGTGTGTGTGTGTGTGTGTGTGTGTGTGTGATGCAAAATAGCAACAAAGAACAGTTTGTGAAAAACCCATGGCAGAGAGTGTCTGTGCCAATTTTAATAGGATCAAACAACTCAACTTTCAATGATTTGATGTATTTCAATCTTTGATGCTTGAATTGTGATCAGAGGTAACAATAACAGCGTAGTAGTTGAAGTTGTAAAATAACCACGGAACCTCCATGCTTACGTGCACATCAAACGTGTCTTTATGAAGAATTATTCTACACAGTTTATTCTGCACTGAAACATAGAAAACAGTTCACACAGCTCCATGGCTCCCGCTTCGTGCCCAAGCCTGGCCACGCACTTGGCAGGGCACACTGCGATCTGTCTTTGCCACTGGCTTCACTAAAATAGAGCCTGCAATGTCTGCGTGTGTGCACAGAGCAGCAGCTAACCATCAACATGTAAGTAAGTAAGTAAAATTTATTTATAAAGCGCTTTTCACAGATAAAATCACAAAGTGCTGTACAACAGAATAGGTAGAACAAACAGTATAAAATGCATATACATATATCAAAGGAAAGGGACGCTAGTGAGAACCCATCAACCAAAAGCTTTCCTAAATAAGCAAGTTTTCAGATCCTTTTTAAAGAGACAACAGAGTCAGCCAGACGCATGGACAGGGGCAGGGCGTTCCACAGTCTGGGAGCAACAGACTGGAAAGACCGGTCCCCTCGGGTCTTATAACGAGTCTTAGGGACTGCAAGCAAATACTGGTCAGAGGACCGAAGAGTCCGGCTAGGGAAATACGGCTTCAAAAGGTCTCGGATATACTGTGGGGCCTGACCGTTTAAGGCCCTGAAAGTCAGCACTAAAATCTTAAAGTCGATCCTGAATTTTACAGGGAGCCAATGGAGAGCTGACAAGACTGGAGTGATATGAGACCTTCGAGGGGCACCTGTTAAAAGTCTAGCAGCCGAATTTTGAACAATTTGCAGTTTGTTCAAAGCAGACATATTCAGACAGGTAAACACAGAGTTACAGTAGTCAAGCCTTGTTGATATGAAAGCGTGAATTATCATTTCCAGGTCATTCTTTGACAACAATTTGCGAATTTTAGAGATGTTCCTAAGATGATAAAAGCAATTTCGGACGAGCTGTTTTGAGTGTGTCTCCAAAGACATGGCCTGGTCAAACATAACCCCCAGGTTTCTGAGGCTGGGTTTGACAGAGGGGCCCAGGGAGCCAAGGTGCTGTTTGATCAACGTGATCTTATGGTCTGGAGCAAAGATCAGCGTTTCAGTCTTGTTTGAATTTATCTGCAGATAGTTATTGGCAAGCCAGTCTTGCTATGTTGTGTTATGTTCCCATGTAGGTATCCAGGGCAGCGCAAGTTATCAGTTATAAATATACTTTTTTCTCTGCTTGAGAAAATAGACGTGTGGCGTGAGAGCATGTGAATAGTGTCAGTGCGTGAGAGTTGTCAGCCCTGGTGTGTGACTCGGTCTCTCTCTCTCTTGTGTTTCAGCCCTAATCGAAAGATTTCCAGCACAGCATTTGGACGGTAAGTGACCTGACATTCATACTGGAGACCTTTTGTATTTATTATTTATTAAGTACTGCAGCAAATCTGCATTTGCATAGAAAGAAGGGGGGCGACCAATTGCTTTTAACAGATCCTAATGATGGGTTCAGCATTTAGCAGGGTGATAAATAAGAGTCCTACAATGGATGAATAGTTTCAGAAGCTGGCACAGTCTGTATGCGATTGTGATCATGTAGAATGGGTAATGGTGTCCTCTGTCTGTGCTGTTGGTTCCTAATGGGTCCTCTCCTCCCTGCAGTCAGCTGTTCCAGGCCAACCACAGTGTGTTTGGGTCCAGTCAGGGCAGCAGCACAGAGGATCTGTTCACGGACAGCATCGACCACTGCGACCTCGACATCACAGAGAAAGTACAAACACACACACTCTCACTCTCACTCTCTCTCTCTCTCTCTCTCTCTCTCTCTCTCTCTCTCTCTCTCTCTCTCTCAAATGCAGGCAGTTTTTGTACATTTTGGATGAAAGCCCGTTACAATGATTAGCTGTTTGTTTCTGGTTCACCTGCCTGGTAGTAGCAATAGATGTGTTGGGTAGGATGCCTCTTTGAATTCCTTGGATGCATGGACTCAACAATTCACTAAAAACAATCCCATTCTATTTCAAACTGACGTGATTGCACCATAGAGTTCCTTTTCACTATAGTATGTTAGTTCAAACTGTGCAGACCATTGGAGTGAACTGAAGTTAGTGTTATGAGTCCCTTCTAACATGGTGGATGATCCTGCTGGAGTGTCCCCTGAAGGCACGCCGCGCTAAATGACATTGCGTAGGGAAACTTTACTATTTTATTATTTTAGGTACAGTTTAGTATTCAGTGCTCCTTGACTGTTTTTAATACTGTTTTTATTCTCAGCAAACGTTTTAGCTGTAACCAAGTAAAAAATTTAAACGCATATAAAACTAGAAGGGCACTCGGAGTGCACAGGCCTCCGCTAAGGCATACCCTATGTCACAATGTTTATGCAGTGTGAATTTTCCCAGTCGTGTACTCCATTATTCAGATTATTCTGACTCCACACAAATGCAGCACATATTCCCTATCTCGCAGTGTAAACGAAAGTCCAGTCCAGTATCCAGTCCGCCCAGGGATTCGGATCTGCTCCAAATGTAAAAATGTCATGGGTTCTACCTTGGCCCATGCTAAACCCTTCCACCAAGTTTTGTGAAAATCTGGCCAGTAGTTTTTCCATAATCTTGCTGACAGACAAACCAACAAGCAAACTGAAAGCATAACCTCCTTGGCGGAGGTAATTCAGTCCCTCCAGAAAAACGCTGAGTTTTTTTGTGATTGTTACGGGCAAAAATCCTTGACTATGCAGCACGTTTTCTTAAAAAAATGCGATGGAATATGCGGGATATTTATGCAATTTTATGCGATGAAATTGCGGGAACTTGCAAAAATTGCGGGAACTTGCAAAAACTTACAAAAACTGCAGTTTGATGAAAAAGAGAAAAAAAAGTGACTCCCCTAACAACGTGTTCTCACTAGGCGAAATTATGTCACTTCATAATGTTCCCATGGCAACAGGGGAAAATGGCTGCTCTTGTGTGAAGTAAACATTTTTCAACTTTCTGCTGAGATATATGTGACTTTTTTGCAACGAAAATGCGGGGATTATGAAATCATGGAAGCCCCGCATATTTTGCATACTGCACAATACACATGGGTACTGTCATGTTTAAGCCTGCTGAATAAAAGCAGGAGACCAGCTAAAAGTTAACTCAACCTCTTGACCTTTGTGTGCCTGGAGTTGCAGCTACATGATTTCTTACTATGAGGAGGTATACTGTACCTAATAATAAAAGGGCTTAGATATTAGGAATGTCTATGATAACAAAACCCGAGGAGCTCATCTCCACCTGAGGTGTCCTATGTGTGTGGTTGGATGTGGAAGTGTAAAGCCTGGTTGTCTTTCTCAGGTCAGTTATCTGGAGAAGAAGGTGACGGAGTTGGAAAGTGACAGTCTGGCCAACGGTGACCTCAAGTCTAAACTCAAACAGGAGAACACACAACTTGTGCACAGGTAGGAAAACACAATCACTGCATCATTTCTTTATTTATGCTTTTTTTATGTTGGCCTAGAATTAGTCATATTTACTTTTTTAATGATTTAAATTTCATTTTAATAATGCATGATATTCATGTTTTCACATGTGGAATATTTCCAAAAACCAACCACACTATCCCTACTCATTCTCATTCAGTGTGCCTAATTCTCTGTTTCACAGATGATGAATTCACATGTGCTTTTTTTGAGACTGAGGGTTCTGTATGACGTCCAAGGGTTTGCTCCGTAGGTCTACATAACCTCATCTGGGAATCATATCATTTTTATCTAACCCAATCTGATGGCAGCTTTATTGCCACTATGTTGAACATTGCATATTTTACCGCCATGTCATGTTGTTGTCTGTGTTTGCATCCCAGGGTGCATGAGCTGGAGGAGCAGGTGAAGGATGCAGAGGCGAGGGCAGATCAGAGTCTGGAGGAGGAGACCAAGAGGCACCGGGAGGCTTACAGCAAGCTGGACAGGGACAGAAACATGGAGATAGACCTGCTCTGTAACAGGTAAACTCATCAGTAGTCTATATCCACGACGTTCCACTCCTGGGATAGCTCCGGTGCCGCCGGAAATTCCGCCGGATGTCCTTCTTTTCGGCCGGTTGTCAGTTACCTTCTGCTTTCTTTGTGTTGCCATTTTAAACTCTGATGGATTCATGAGTACTATGGTTAACTGCTCCTCAGATCTCTGCAGGGTAGTTCCTTCCGAGGCTATTTTGCAGCGGCACCATGGCTCTGTCCGGCGCTTAGCGCTCTCTGCAGCTCTATATAGATGTTTTTACAGTAAACCTAAGATGGAAGCAGATGGTGTCGCCAGTTTCATAATTAATTCAGTAAACCTGAACTTGTCAAAGACGTAAAGTACTGTAGAGTTTTAGTTCTGTGGGATACTGTACTGTGTGTGTGTGTGTGTGTGTGTGTGTGTGTGTGTGTGTGTGTGTGTGTGTGTGTGTGTGTGTGTGTGTGTGTGTGTGTGTGTGTGTGTGTGTGTGTGTGTGTGTAGAATACAGCTGTTAGAGGAAGAGAATGGAGAGATGAAGTTAAACGTGTGCAGACTCAAGTCGCAGACTGAGAAACTGGACCAGGTGAGTGTGATTAACCCAAAGGACTATTCTGTTTATTACAACCCAGAGGTTTCATTTAATTATTTCTGAGAGAAAAGGAATGTGAACTGTGAAAGTATTCAGAAACATCCATCACAGTTTACAGGCCGACTCGTTTTAGCAATGTGGTCTTCCCAAATCTCAGCAATAACTTTGGTGACTACAGTGTTATCATAATTAGGGATGAACCGATCTGACTTTCAGTCCTGATACCGATACCTGGATATCTTGTACATAGTCGTCCAATGTTTATTTATCTTAGCTTCGTGGTCCTTGTTTTTAGCCGTATGTCTATTTATGTGTACTTTGAGAGCAACAAAAAGCCTGAGTCACATTGAATTGAACTTTTGGCCACTTTTGGCCATTTAAGCTGATTCTGATTCAAATTGGTCATAACTAAACGGGAATTAAAATTCCATTATATCATGTGTATAGTATATAAACATAGAATTGAATAGGTGGCCCCCCATTGTCACTGATACCCAATCCAGCTGTTTGATTCAATCGGCCCGATATTACACATCAGCATTGGATCAGTGCATCCCTAGTTATAACTAATATAAATATTGGCCAAAACTACAAAAATAAGACTCAAATTGTAATAAAGCAGAATTATTCTTTAACCTTTTTAAAAAGTGAATTTGCTTTCTATCTCAACAATGGCTTCCTGCCCTCTTTCCTGTGCAGGAGAAGCAGAGGATGACAGACAAGCTGGAGGACACCGGTCTGAGGCTGAAAGATGAGATGGACCTCTACAGGAAGATAATGGACAAGCTCTGGCATAACCGCCATGAGTTTCAGAAGGAAAAGGAGGCCATGCAGGAGGTGAGGCACTCTACATCAGAAAAGGTGACATGGAAAATGTAAAGCAGTTCCATTAAATGGCATCTTTTCTGTGCAGTTGATTGATGATCTCCGCCGGGAGCTGGAGTATCTGCAGATGTTTAAGCTAGAGATGGAGCATCCAGGACAGGGCAAGAGCCTGTCAGAGTACAACGCCAGGACCAGAGAGATCGAGATGGAACATGAAGTCAAGAGACTGAAACAGGTTTACACACACAGCACACACTCACCATCGCTTGTTCTGCTAAGCTTATATGACTCACCATTCTCTACATTCAATCTCAAGTGGTTTAGGTTAAGTCCACACAAAGAGTGCATAACAAACATGGGACATATAGACAATAGACTTGAGGTAAAACTTGGTGCCGGAGCCTGCCCTGCCACAAAGCTGTCACTGCCTATAGTGTCCATCGACATGATCGCACATCACATCAGGGTCACAATGTGGGAGTGCGGAACAAACGAGACGGAGAAGTTAAATCAAGTTGAGTCTGTTTACTCTGTTTTTTTATCCACAGCTTACAGCTTCAGGTTACACAGCCCACAATCACAGTCTACCCATAGCCATAGTCCTCTCTTCCCAGTGAGCTCCCTACTTAAAGGACCCGCAGTCTCTTATGTTGTGGGTCACCACAATTAGAGCTTAGATCGGGCCCAAAAAATCAAGCCCGATCCCGACGTTGTGTCCAAGCCTGGCCCGGCACATTAACTGTAATTATGAGCCCGAGCCCGATTTAAACCAGACAATTTTTTAATACGTGGGCCGTTATAACTGAAGTTCTCAACTACAATTCAGAGTTGTTTGAACTACAGAAATCTATTCAGAATTATCTTAATGAATAATGCAACAAGGGCGAAGCATGTAAACTGTGCTGTTTGTTTATTCAGAATGGAATGGATCCCAAATGGATCTGAATAAAGAAACGTAAAAGAAACCTCGACCCACAGCTCCTTCAGCCGAATAGTGTGGGTAACAGATCAAGGCAGCAACATAATCAAAGTCCTGGAACCATACAGGAGACTTTCTTGTCTCGATCACCTAATAGCCTACTATCCTTCGCCACGGTCTGCATGCTGACACACTGGCCGACAACAGCGCTGCAGATGGGGGAGACACGATGTAGCACAGTTTACCTCTCACTCACGTCAGTGCAGGACATGCACCCAGAGCTACGGGAGAAGCTGGAGAGACATAGCTTTCTCCCCACCGAATTAGGCTACCGTAATAAAGTAAAACACAAATGCTTGATCAATCGAGGATAGCGGCGGAAAATATCTGTCCGACCCGGCCCGTGGGCCATGTCGGGCTCGGGCAGAAAATCTAAACTCTAGCCACAATATACTGTGTATTATATTATCACAGATTATAACTTTATTATTTAGCACCTTTTCAAAACGAGAGTTTACAAAGACACACACACAGATTAGCTTTACCTGTGAGAGAAAAAGCAGGCGAGCAGAATCACTTGATGACCAGCATGGTGAAATGTGCTTCTGGTGCCAGGCGGCTGCTCGCCCGTCTCTGGAAATACGGTGGCGTTTGCAGAGCGTCTGCCCCGATGTAAACCCGCCGTTACTGTGTCAAACAAACAAGCTCCACAAATTAAAAAAATACCTGTGATTACATAGAATTAATTTACAGATGAATGCATTTGTGAATCTTTTCCTAACATTTACAACTTTTGAACAGGCATTGTGAATCCAGTTTTTATTAGTGAATAGAAAAGGCATTTTTAGATCTAAGTTCTACGCTTGCAGATCTGCATTTTACACACAGAGTTTTGAGACAAACTTAAGATGAGAAGATGTGAAAATTATATTTTACATACAGGAATATCTTTGGACAGAGCCCAGCTTGCTGTTTCCACCTGGCTCCAGTCTTTGTGCTAAGCTAACCAGCTGCTAGCTGTAGCTTTATATTTAACAGACGTAAGAAGGTAGCGACCTTCCTATCTAAATCCCAGCAAGAAAGTAAATAAGAGTATTTACTATTTCTTTAAGCATAAGTTCCACTACACAAATTCAGTTACTAAGCATTTTGTGTCATGCTGATTAAAGTTTGAAATTGCTTTTTAAGTTTGTTTGACTTCATTATATTAAATGCCCACTGTTTCTGTCATGCACAGAGTCAAAGAGTTTGACCCACAACCCCATCTAAAAGGAACTGTTCTCTCTCTTCCCCAGGAGAACTATAAGCTGCGGGATCAGAACGACGACCTGAACGCTCAAATTCTCAGTCTGAGTTTGTACGAGGCGAAGAACCTGTTTGCCTGTCATACCAAGGCCCAGTGCCTGGCGGCGGAGATTGACAACGCCTCCAGGGATGAGGTTAGTGTGCCGCTGGTGGATGGGATGGGAGTAGTAGTAGTAGTAGTAGTAGTAGTAGTAGTAGTAGTAGTAGTAGTAGTAGTAGCAGTAGCAGCAGCAGCAGCAGCAGCAGCAGCAGCAGTAATTGTATTTATATAGCACCTTCAAAAACAGAGTTTACCAAGTGCTGTTACAGTCCAAGGAAGGCAAAAGAGGTCAATAAAGCAACAGACAGCTAAACAGTGGGGCCAAACGTTAGCAAGACTAATGCTGACAGATGTAATGCTGCTGTTGGTCAGGACTGCTCTTCTAATGCATTTCTCCGTCTCTCTCTCAGCTGGTCGACGCTTTGAAGGAGCAGGAGGAGATCAACCTGCGTCTGAGGCAGTACATGGACAAAATCATTCTGGCCATTCTCGACCATAACCCCTCCATCCTGGAGATCAAGAGTTAAACACACACACACACACAAACACACACACACCCCCTTGTATTACTGTAGTTGTGGGGATCTTCCATTAACTGACTATTAGCCCCTGACTTAAAGTTATAATCCTTATGATTTTAGTCCTGGTTGATTTGGCGACACGTGTGGAATCTGGAGGGCAACAGAGGACAGAAATGCAACAGAAGAGCAGTGGTGTGTATTCGTTCACAGTGCAGCCAAATAAACCTGTGTAGTTTTCTCAGACATGGTTACCATGGCTTGTTTTGTAGATGCATTTTTGCTGTATGATCACAGTTAGAGCTAACCTGTGACTGAAAGTGAAAGTGAACTAGCAGCAACACGAAATGTCGGGTTAGCATTAGCAGTAACACTGAATCACATGCTGCATCCTCTCCTGTCAACCCCTCGTGTGTGTGTGTGAAAGCAATTTGAATCCAGCAAGGGAATTGTGAACTCCGCCACTAACAATAAAAAAAACTGCTAGAGAGAGAGAGAGAGAGATAATTGCTGAAAACATGCTGACCATGAATGGTCAGCAAGGGTTTGATTTAATTAAAATCTCAAGGATTATAACTTTAAACTGGAGCCCAAATTCTGAATGTCCTAAATGTTCTCACTACTTATGACTGAAACTGTGGCTAACAAATGTAGTTGCACACACACAGACAGACAGACAGACAGACAGACAGACAGACAGACAGACAGACAGACAGACAGACAGACAGACAGACAGACAGACAGACAGACAGACAGACACAGTGGATGATCTTCATATCCACTCGAACCAAATGCTTATTTATGAATCGATCTGTCAATCGCTGTAGAACTGCTGTGCCATGTTTAATCTGTCTACCAACATTTTATAACTCTGTATTTAAAACTACTGAAATGTGGAGATTGGTAAATATTTGGGAATACATAAAATCATATTTTGGTGTTGGTGTTTGGTGTAGACGCAGTACTAATTGTTCTACAGTTACTGATTATAGCTGGGCTGTCTCTCACTGGGGGCTCAGACTGAAACCGAGGCTAGATTTAAGGAGTGTAGGACATTACAACAATTAGCAACATAAAGGACCATGCCAGTGTTTTGCATGTTTTCTACAAACCATTTTGCCAAAGCAGTCCATAATGTTTCAAATTGTGATTGTGTTTTTACCGTCTACCAGGTAACCTTCATTTCAGGTGGTATGAAAATCAATTTGTGGAGACTTGAAATAAGCTTGAGTTCAGTTTTCATGTGAACTCCATGTTTGATTTATTGTTCATCATAACATTGAGTGGCAGTGCTGAGCAGAACCTGCCAGTATCTGCCATTGTAAATGCAAGTTGACTTTCATACAGTATGGGAAGGAATGGAAACCAGTGGGAGCATCAAAGGAGGAACACTTAGCAGAATAGTTCAAAATTTGGGGAATTGCGCGTATTTACTTTCTTTCCAAGAGTGAGATGAGAAGATTGACATCAGTCTTAATGTATGTGTTTTCAGTACATGGTTAGCTTAGCTTAGCTTAGCTTAGCATAAAGACTAAAAAAGCAGGGAAACAGCTAGCCTGGTTATGTCAAATGTTCGGATCTCTAATTAACCGGTTGTATGTACTTTGTTTAAACAAAAGTTTGTCATTTTATAGGGGGTTATGATTTGGTTTGATTTGTTGACGAATAGATCAACTGTTTAAAAAAAAAAACGATCTGTAAAATGGTCAAAATGAATGTTCAGTATTTTTGTAAATGTAGTAATTGGCTACACCATGCATAAACACTGGCATGGGCCTTTTTAGGTGACACCGCTTCTAACCCTTTAATTTGGCTGTCTGAACACAACTGAATGTCTACATGATTAATATATGCTGTATACCACATCCAGTCAGTCAGTAACTATGTCATGGAGCCTTTGAGGGACAATTCAGTGCTGTGTTCCTGAAGACTACTCATCATAAAGGTATTTAAAGGTGCTAAGAGCCAATATTATGTGCCAAATCTTAACATGTCACTGTTTTTTATGGACAGAGATAATGGTAGGTTCATCATACTTATTACCGGTATACAGAGTTGGATGGCTCACTTAACATCTCATACAAATGCAACTAATGTGTCCCTATGAAATGCCAACCACTAGAGCTGAACTGGAACAGTTGAGCAGTGGCCATTGACTGTGATTTGGCCATTGACAAATCCCCTTTTAAAGGTATTCTGTGGCGATCAGGAGAGCAAGTACTGTTTGTTTTTTCTGCTGTAGCTTTCACATGGCTACACCGATAGGCAGTCGGTGGTGGTAATGCACCATCTAACGTAGGACACAAAGGCAGTGAAGAAGACCGCAAGCTAGCAATAGAAAAAAAGGGGAAAGAAAATGCACTCCGGTTTTGTTCAACCTCAAGAATACACAATGTGTTTTGGTGACTAACCCTAAACCGAAAACTCCACAGGCCATCTTTAACACAGTTGTTCTTTGCGGTTCCTTAGCTTATTACAAACAGTTACTGATCTATTAATTAGGATTATTTTTTAGAAATGTTCTATTAGTACTGTATAATTGGCAGTGTTCCAAGGAAAATGCACCTATTAACTATAAGCAACCCACTGATTTAAAACGGGGAAACTCAGTCGATTCTATGCTGCCTTCAGTGTCTTTGTGAACGAGGGGAACCACTTTATTCTACCTATGTTGTAAATGAATCTCACACTTTAAATGATTTCACCTAAATATTTCACTTAAAAATTGTTTCACACATACTTCTTGCACACACAGAGCGACCTGGATAAAATGGTATTCCACAGGTGTGTCCCAGTGAGGAGAGCAGTAGCTGTATAGTGAGCACTATATTAGGTTACAAATGAAAGTTTTGCTCCATTGCACAAATTGTTCACCTAGTGATAATTTCATAAGTTATTTGCTTGCTCTTTCACAGGTTTTGTGCATTTGCATACGAGGTATGAAAATAATTATTTAAAGCTATGATTTTGTCCATTGTTGCCATAGTGAGTGAGCTTTTTTTATATTGACATTGTTACTTTAAGACACAGTATTTGTGATTTCATACATTGTAAATGTTGTACAGAATCTAGTTACTATTATTGTGCAAGTCATTTCATTTATTAAAAAAAGTCTCTTAGAGAGTTTTGACACAATAACAAAATATGTGTTGTAGATTATAACAAAGTCAATAATATATAGCACACTTAAAGGTGTCATAGCCAATGTATTTAACTGGAATATTAATAAACCTGATGAAAAAAATGTATAGTCTGTCACGTCTCACATGTGTTCACTTTGATTTCTTTCACTTGTGTATTGCACATGGAATTCTGGTGACCATGTTATACAAGATGTGGAAATAAAATGCATTGGCTTTGGCTTGACAAAGTCGGCCCTGGGTTTTTTGTTCTTTGCCCTGGTAGCTCTGCTAATTCTTTACTGTTGAACCTGACAGCGGATAATGGTTGTCTGATGCTTACACTGCTTTTCACCTATCTAGTATGTTGCCAGTTTTGGAGTAACACCACACTTTTAGGTCCTAAATATCAGTAGATACAGCCCCTTGTTGCATCCAGAAGTTCCAAAGTAAGTTAGTGTTTTACATAAAAGGACAGCAAGAGCCAAGCTATGAAATATTTTTTATTTAAAAAAATAACATCTGTACATGTATTGACAATGATTATCAAATTATTATCAAAGGTGTTAGAGTCTGGAAGGATTAAGTACATGCATTTGAGAGGAAAGGGAGACTGAAGTGGTAGACTAGCTGTACTGACTAACATCTATTTTGCTTTGTGTGGCATTTTTGATGTCATAGTCTTTGTTACGTTCCCCGTCAGTCTTAATTTTCCACAGATGTACTGCACTCACTGCTATGTTCCACAAAGGCGTCAAATGTAGCGGCCGTAGTAAATTTTGACAAATTAGCAATAAGGCCCTATATACACTTTTCATTTCAAGATTTTGCATATCCACATAAAATCCAGATGACGTTTAAGACACTTAGCCACATACTATATGCGTCCCTGTTGGCCTGAATACAATCTGTCTTGGTTTCCCTAGGCTACATGCAAATCAAGGTGGGCCCTCCTCCAGTCCAGAAGGAGGTGGTAATGCACCTGAAGCTGTGGTAACTCCTACAAACACAAGACAAGAGATGCATCGAATCCAGATTTTTGGGGTTCGGCCGAATACCAAATCCACTGGTTAAGATTCTGCTGAATCCGAAACCGAATACCGAATCTTACTCCCATCCTCAGTCCATTAACACAGTAAACACATTAATGAAGTAAACAAATGGTTAACACAAGTTTATAGCTGTGACTGTCCTTCCTTTGCCGTACCTGAAGTTGCTGCATTCTGGCTGCTGTCTGTAGATTCCTTCATGCACAACTTGTGTTCTTTCGGATCTTTCAAACCAAATGTTTTAACAACGGCGATGTTGTGTATTGTTTAGGGTCCTCGCCACCATGAGACAAATCGGCATTGCAAATTGAACATCTAGCTGGACTTGAATGGCCTTCTTTTGACTGAAAGTACGGCCAAACAACACTTGTTCTGCTCACCAGTTCCATTTTCACTTTCTCACAGCCGACTGCATTGAACGCTCCACCTACGTAAACACCTTCCCGTAATCAACGTCATTACGTTGACCAGCGTAGCGCGCGTAGTGCAGGGTTTGGTTAGGTGGAAAAAAATTCTAAAGTTCGGCAGAAACCGAACCCTGTCAAAAAGCCCAATATTCAGCCGAATCACAAGCCAAATCCTGGATTCGGTGCATCCCTAAGAATAACTAAACTATCCAATTCGCCCAAGACACATTAAGCGAATGAGTGTAGATTGGGTCTTTGGCCGCAGTAAGAATGGGTGGAGTGGTGGTATGCTCAAAAAGAACTACGTTGTACGACGTGTCGTCCCACCTCCACTCTGACTTTCTGTCCATGAAGGCATTCTTGGGGGTAAAATTGTGTGTACAAACGAAAAGTGACAAAAGTAGGCGTGTAATGAATAAAAAAAAAAAAGAGTTTGCGAGAGAAGTTCTAACTCTGCTTAACGTCACACCTTAGCACACCTGGCCAATTACTGTGTTGTTGTGGTACAATGGTAAATTTGAGAAAGTTACAAAATGTGTTGGACACTACCCCCCTAATTCCAAGACAAAAAGAAACGGATTGCAAAAAAATATTTCTCAACTGAATGATGTGTCTACTGTATGTCATTCATTAGACTTTATGTTCAGCAATTGTCTCTGTTAAACTGTGTTTCTCCAGACAAGAGGTGACTTGACCTCATGCTATAACTGACACAGGTAAACTGATGATCCAGGCTTTAACTCCATCCCAAATGCAGGGTAGAGCGGTTCAGTGAATGTGGTGTTGAAGGTGTAGAGGTGGATCAGTGTGTCAGCGGAGACTCTGTAGAAAGACAGAATGCCAGCAGGCCAGTCCACATACACTGCTACTCTGCCAGTGTCAAATGAGGGGTGGATGGGTATGACTGCTCTCCTATTTTTGTGACAGGCGGAGTAATTATTATCACAGCGTAACAGACTCCAGGACTTGTTATTCTGTCCAATCCAGCAGTCATCATCCTGCCCTTTCCTTTTGATTCCTTTGTATGCCACTCCAATATTAACCCATCCTTTCCAGTCCGCCTCCCAGTAAGAGCGCCCAGTCAAACCGTCTCTACACAGAACTTGCTTCCAGTGGTGAAATCGCTCTGGATGATCGGGGTAAGGCTGCTCCTCTTTCACCTCTGTCACCTTTCTGTTGTCCTCAGACAACATCAGCTTCCTGTTCGCTGTGTTCGGGTCCAGCCGCAGTTCACCGGCATCTGACAGAGAGAATAAGACAACACAACATAATTTTACACCTGTTAAATTTGATTTGATTCATGTATACGCAGTTTGACAAACGCCTCTACGTTGAATTATATCGGATGTCCGCATCATTACACCAAATTTTGAATTTGAATGGTGCTTTGTCAATATGAATCAAAGTAGATAAGAGCACACTTACACTTCCTCAGACCTGACTTTAACCTCTTCACTCCACCATGTTCCACACTGGGGATGGGAAATACAAGTCAAATTAACATATTCTCATTTATAATAATATATGCATACATATAACCACAAACAGATCCAGGTAAAGGAGCATGTGAGAACCTGGGAACAGGTATACTGGGACACATTCCTGGAGCCAGTAGTTTAGGAACATTGACTTAGGAAATGTGTATCGGTAATGGCTTTTTCCCTAAATCAGGTCCTAACCCTAATTAACATGGTTACCAAACAGTAACCAAGCAAACAAGATAGGATCTGCAAGTTAATACATTCTGTAATACAGCTGCAGGTTGTCAAGTCTGAGACTAACCTCTAGTAACTAGCTTTGACCGAAAGAATGAGGTCACAGATACAAGCAACATTGATCATTGTTCCTTGCATGGTCTCTCTACTCCTTTTTTAAATGAGATGGTTTTGGTGGTTTGTTTGCCTAGAATGGATACCTCTTTCTATGTAGAACTGGCTGAAGGGAGACCTTTAGAGTAGACTTTCAACAGCCTGGAAATATCACTCCCTCCAGGCCTGGGAGAGCTTGGGGACCCCCCAAAAGAAGCATGAGAAAGTCACCAGAGAAAAGGCCTATTGCTACAGTGATTGTGCCCATGATAGGCACATAAAAAATGGAGGAATAAGTGGAAATAGTACCTCTGCCTGGCAGTAAGTCTCTCCATACCTGAGAATACTCAGTTGCAAGCGTGGATCCTCTAGGGTGGCGGAGAGCAGCTTCACGCCTGTGTCTCCTGGATGGTTGTAGCTCAGGTCCAGCTCTCTCAGATGGGAGGGGTTACATCTCAGAGCTGAGGCCTGGGCAGCACAGCCTTCCTCTGATACCAGACAGCCTGACAGTCTGCCAACACACATGGAAACCAAGCAAATAGCAACAGATTATTGAGGTTAGGTGTTTCTAAATCCTAGCTCTAAATACAAGTCAGTGTCAGGCATGACATATTGACCAGTTAGAATTGTAGATGTTTTGGCACAGGCTATGTAGTATTGCAAACATTTTCTTTTCCTAGATTAAAGGATACTGACCTAAGAGTTTCCAGTTTACAGTGTGGACTCGCAAGTCCAGCAGAAAGCAGCTTTACTCCTAAATCATGCAGATCGTTGTTACTCAGGTCCAGCTCTCTCAGACTAGAGTTTTTGGTGCTGAGAACTGATGCCAGAGCTTCACAGCTCCTCTCTGATAAGTTACAGCCATTCAGTCTGAAAAGGCACGCAGACAAACAATTTCTCTTTTAGTTTATTCTCTGTAAAATTAATATATGGTTTAATATGTCCTTTATTTGGATAGCAGTGCACCTACAGAGCTTTGTTGGAGGCTTTGACCACTGGCAGCAGCCTCAGAAGAGCCTCCTCTGAAGCAGAATATTTCCTCAAGTCAAACACATCCAGGTCTTTTTCTGATGACAGTAAGAAGAAAGCCAGAGCTGACCACTGAGCCGGAGACAGTTTGTCTGTGGAGAGACTTCCTGAACTCAGGTACTGTTGGATCTCCTCTACTAGAGAGTGATCATTGAGCTCGTTTAGACAATGGAACAGGTTGATGCACCTCTCTGGAGATGGATTCTCCCGGATCTTTTCCTTGATGTACTGTGTCTCGTGATTGGTATATGCGCCACATCCTGGCTGTTTCAACAGACCTCGTAGAAGAGTGTAATTGGTCTCCAGTGAAAGACCCAGGAGGAAGCGGAGGAACAAATCCAAGTGTCCATTTGGACTCTGTAGGGCCTTGTCCACAGCACTCTGGAAGATTGTTTTTTCAGTTGATGTGAATGTAAATAGCTTAGACCACCAACTGGATCTGGACTGTGGCTCTGACAGTAGGTTGACACCGGTTTTGATGAACTGCACATAAAAATACAGAGCAGCTAGAAACTCCTGAAAGCTCAGATGGACGAAGCAGAAGACCTTTTCCTGGTACAGCCCACACTCCTCTTTAAAGATCTGTGTGAACACCCCTGAGTACACTGAGGCTGCTGTGATATCGATGCCACACTCTCTCAGGTCGGATTCATAGAAAATCAGGTTGCCTTTCTGCAGCTGCTCAAAAGCCAGTTTCCCTAGAGACATGATGATCTTGCTGGTCTCTGTGTTCCAGAGTGGATCCGTCTCAGTTCCTCCACGATACTTGACATTCCCTACTTTGGACTGAACCACCAGGAAGCGGATGTACATCTCAGTCAGGGTCTTTGGCAGCTCGTCTCTTGTTTGTGATCCCATTATATCTTCCAGAACTGAAGCGGTGATCCAGCAGAAGACTGGGATGTGGCACATGATGTGGAGGCTTCGTGATGTCTTGATGTGGGAGATGATTCTGCCGGCCTGCTCCTCCTCTCTAAATCTCTTCCTGAAATACTCTTCCTTCTGTGGGTCGGTGAACCCTCGGACCTCTGTCACCATGTCAACGCACTCAGGAGGGATCTGATTGGCTGCTGCAGGTCGTGTGGTTATCCAGAGGCGAGCAGTTGGAAGCAGTTTCCCGGTGATGAGGTTTGTCAGCAGCACATCCACTGAGGCGGACTCTGTAGCATCAGTCAGGATCTCGTTGTTGTGGAAATCCAGAGGAAGTCGGCACTCGTCCAGACCGTCAAAGATGAGCACAACCTGGAACTTGTCAAAGTTGCAGATTCCTGCTTCTTTGGTCTCAGTAAAGAAGTGATGAACAAGTTCCACCAAGCTGTACTTTTTCTCTTTCAGCACATTGAGCTCTCTGAAGGTGAATGGAAATGTGAACTGGATGTTGTGGTTGGCTTTGTCTTCGGCCCAGTCCAGAGTGAACTTATGTGTGAGGACTGTTTTCCCTATGCCAGCCACTCCCTTTGTCAGCACTGTTCTGATTGGTTGATGATCTCTGCCAGGCAATGGTTGGAAGATGTCTTCACATTTGATCATAGTCTCTGGTCTTGATGGTTTCCTGGATGTTGTTTCAATCTGTGTGATCTCATGTTCGTCATTGACCTCTCCACTCCCTCCCTCTGCAATGAAGTGCTCTGTGTACATGTCATTCAGCAGTGTGGGGTTTCCTGCTTTAGCAATTCCCTCAAAAAAACGCTGAAACTTCCCTTTTAGGTTTCTTTTGATTATTTTCTGGCATATAGGACCAACGGCTTCTGAAAAAACAAATGTAAAATAAAATAAATGAGTAAATGTGAAAGTAAAGCACATCAATCTCTACATTGATGATGAATGTTTACTTTAATATCTCAATATCCCTACAGTCACACTTATTAACGATCATCATTGGTAGGGTAGTGCCATAAGATTGTCGGCCAAGACTTTCCTTGAGTTCTGATATTGAGCAAAAGTGTACTAATACATGTATGCACTGCTCTACTTTTAAAGGTGTTTTGAGCAAACTAGCCACTGTTCTTCTCTGAAAGTAGTATTGGATGTGCCTGATGAATTGCCGAATGCCTGGAACTAGACAGTTAATAAACTATAGTGTGCACTGACGCTAACTGGCTATAGGGAGAGCTAGTTGAATTACTCAATTGGTCCTTAGCGAGTTAGAAATGGTGAATCCCTCCCAGTAAAGTAAAGCCATTCATCATCTATTAGTTAAAGAACTCAACCTTAATGGAATGGTAGAGGTGATGGGTGCAGTGTACTGAGAGCAAATTGGCGCAATAACCTATTTTTTTTTTTATCATTGCTCAGTTGCTAGGGCAACCCATTCTCCCAACTCGTCACATACAGACGCTTGTTTAGGACCCCTTGGTGTCACTTTTTAACACACTGGGTACCCCTTTAGCTTCATTTTTCAATGTGCAGGGTGGTCCGATAGACATTGTTAATTTAAACAAAACTACTGGGTTAGGTTTAGGAAAAGACTGTGGTTTGGATAAAAATAAGTAGCCTACATTACGTAACTTAGGGGCCCGCATTTTAAAACTATCGGTGTGGTCGCTGGGATAGTAACTTTTCAAGTGACAGAAAAGATTTGTTGTGTCTATGTACGCAAGTTATATTAAAGTGCCCATATTATGAAAACAAAACACTTTTTCTGGGATTTGGGGTGTTATTTTGTGTCTCTGGTGCTTCCACATGCATACAAACTTGGAAAAAAATCTATCCATGCTGTTTTGAGTGAGATACGGTTTCTGAATGATTCCTGCCTTCAGTCTCTGGGTGAGCTGTTCAAAATCTGCAGGGCTTGTTACGTCACTTGCCAAAACGTGCTGGCTAAGGTACCGTTAGCAAGCTAGCGCTAGCATGCTACCTCATTCTCAATGGCAAAGCACTGCTACAACAACACACACAAGTTCACCATAATCTACAAAAGAAGTACTTCCATGTGCGCCCTCCTTTAGAAGAAGTCTCCCGGCTAATCCTGCCTTGTAACTGACCAAAGTTGGAGAAACAACCTTTCTTTTACTGTCTATGGAGATAACTGACATGATCTAAGATCTGAGCTACTGCGCATGTGCTAGTGGAATCAAAGATAGTACAGATTTTTCATAGAATTAGCATAATATGGGATCTTTAAAAAGGCCTAACATTCTAAAATTGTGATTTTTTTTGTGGCGTGGCTCTATGGATGACGATGTTAGTCGGTTGGTAGTCTCGCATTGCCAGACCTTCCTTGCGCTGCGGAGGAGGGTCTGGCTAGTCCACACAGCATTCCGGGATGGGAGAGGAACATGCTCTGGTTTATTGGCATTTCTTTAAACCAATCACAACCGGTGCCGCTGCAAAATAGCCTTTGTTTTAGTTGTGCAACAGAAAAAAAAAAGTGGAAGGTCGTGGATGTAGACTAGTCGGTTGGTTGATTGGTTAGACTGAAATATCTCAACAATTACTGGATCGATTGCCATGGAGTTTTGTGTAGACATTCTTGGTCCCCAGAGGATGAAGCCTGACAATTTTAGCAATCCCCTGAGTTTCCCTCTTCATCTCCATGAAAGTAAACATCAGCATGTTGACATTGCCATTCTAAGGATAGTTAGCGTACTTTATGAGCCTGAATACAGCCTATTTGCAACCATTTCCTCTTTACATCATAGTAAACCTCTTACTGCTCTGCAGAGAGTCGGCCAGCTCCTCCTGCTTCATTCTCCTCAGGAAGTGCAGTGTGATCTTCAGAAGGGCCTCTCTGCTACTCTTCCTCTGCTCTTCCTCCTCACTGTCCACCATGTCATCCTTTTTCTTCTCACCTTCTGAATCTGGACAGAGAACTCTTTGAAAGATTTTCAGCTCCTTCTTCACAAACGTGATCATGATCTCTTCAAGCAGCTGCAACGTAATCACACGGAAGATAAACTTGTGAAACACAGCATCACAACCACTTGCTATGAATCGGTTTTCAGAAAGTGTAGCATGGAGTTGATGAGGATGACTGATATTGTATTTCATATTATTACTCATTTTAGTAACATATACAAACCATAAATATGTCCTCCACATCTGTTTGATGCTTCTGGGCAGGCTCACTACTGGTAGCCTCCGAGCCCCCCTGGTGGACTCTGGAAAGAAAGAAAGAAAAAGAAAGAAAGAAAGAAAGAAAGAAAGAAAGAAAGAAAGAAAGAAAGAAAGATAGATAGATATTTTACAATGTAACACACCCAATAAATGTTTTGAGACAAAATTTACACAAAATTTCATTAAATACAGTTTTGCACTGAATACAAAATAACATTATACCCGTATACTACAAAGCCCCTAAATGGACGTGGGGGATTTTTTTTTTTTCTCGTGCGCCAAGATACTTTTCTCTGAGTACTAGTAATGGCTGGACGAGGTATTCATCTTCCTGAAAACACAACGAAATGTACCTGACAGTGTCATCAACAAACTTAAAGATGATTGATGGTTATGAGAAAAATATCTTGTGCTCGCTAGGAAAAAGTGTCCTTTTAGGGGCGTCGTAATATACTGTTTATAACTGCATAGAAGTACATGTTATGCTAAAATATTGACACTGCACCACAATCCTTAACTGCAGGGATCTTCAATAGGGCGTCCTCAGAGTCAATGATGGGGGCCTCCAAATTTTATAATTTTTATTTTTTCAAAAAATTGAAATGTCTTACCATGAATCCAACATATTAGCAAATATAAATCCCCACTGCTTACTGGCCTATAGGTAAGTGATTCATAAATCATGCCAACAATTATTATTTTAATAGCTTTGTATTCTATGCAACAATTGGTATGTGTAAAGGCGTTAGGCTGCCCTACATGTTATTGTAGGCCCAGTTTAATATGCAACTTCATTTTATACAATGTACAGTATATAGTAGGGGGTCCCTGCTCCATCTCTCTCTCAGTTAAGGGGTCCTTGGCTTTACTAGATTATCAATAGTTGTTAATAATAATAATAATAATAATAATAATAATTAATTCATGCTTACACATTTTCAAATGCATGTTGTTGATCTTTAAAATCAATCAGGCCGCCCAGTGAACGGTCACCCATGGACACACAGCTGACCGAGTCAGGTCTCTCATCCTGGATGCTGATTGGCAGAGGGGAGGAGCACCAAAGGGTGAACTAAACAATCAGAACATTTGATTTGTCACGTAACAACACACCCTTCAGTATTTTATTATTTTATTATCAGTCATACATTTTTACCTTCATTCCCCAGGTGATGGTGACAAAGGACTAAATAAGTTTAGATGCAATTTTATTGTCTTTGCACAGAGCAGCAGCAGGCATACTGAAACAACGGAACGCAGTCTAGCACAGAGTGCAAAAAGCAGAGCAATGTAAAGAGTAAATATAGTATAAATAGAATGTGGGATAAACAGTAGCAATAAACTGACTACATAAAACAAATCTGAAAATGGTCCAATACATACTGGACGAGGGGCACGCAACTGATGCTGATTGACAGAGAGGAAGAGGTGAGAAATGGCGGTCTGACTAAGAGTCAGCGAGCAACACACTCTCCAGTATTTTTGATTTTTGGGTCAGCTGGGCTGAAACTAAAAAATGCTAATTAAACAAAGCATATAAACTGAAACCATAAATTGCTCCAGCAGTGAAGAACTGTGATTCTATTGGGCAGTTAACACTTGTGAATACATGTATATGTAGTTAACAGCCTGCAATCACCACACACTTTGACTCAGTCCCATCACAATAATTTTTCTACATTCCACAAGAAGATTGATACATATTCTATGACACTGAAATGCTCATAACTCAATAAAAAACAAAAAACTATCTCCAATATCCAATGTCCAATATATATTACTCATTGAATATGATCACCACTATTGGGCAATATTCATATAATGTGCCAATAACCCACACTGCATATCACACTGTATATAAAACCATATATTTTTTTAAATATGTATATAGTGTCTCATATTTTATTCCATGTTGTTATATTTCTTTTACGTACATGTTGGCACTGGAAAAGGAGTTGCTTTTAATCTCATTGTACATGTGTATAGTGACAATAAAAGGTATTTTTTTCTATTCTATAATAGTACAAATCTTACATGTTTTCCGAGGAAGGGTGCTGCTTTTTAAAATCAATCGGGCCGCCTATCGAATGGTCACTCTGCATCGACACATCAATGCATGGTGCGGGGGGGTTCTCTGGGCTCTCCTGCTGGGTGCTGATCGACAGAGAGGAAGAGCCCCACAGTGAAACATAGTCATTAGTCGTACATTTTTGCTTTTAGTAGTAATACATGACAAAAGATGACTCTCATGTTACAGTGCTGCTTCTTAGACAACAGAAATGTTGTAAGGGCACCAAGCTCCCTTGAAGGCCACCCTCATTTTCTTTGTGTACTTTCTTCCGCATAAAATGTTAAATCCTCACTCAACCATTATATTTTCTGTATAGTTCATTTTGCTGTTTTTACCACCTCACATCACCTTACATACAACCCCAAATCAGAAAACGTTGGGACAGTATGGAAAACACAAATAAAAAAAGAAAGTAGTGATTTCTAAATGTACTTTGACTTGTATTTCATTGCAGACAATACAACAGCACATAATTTAATGTGTTCCTCATGATTTTATTATAAATATTTCATGTTTTGTCTGGTCAACTTAATTTCATTTGTAAATATACATCCTTTCCTGTCATTCAGACCTGCAACACATTCCAAAAAAGGTTGGGACAGGAGCAATTTAGGGCTAGTAATCAGGTAAATTGGTTAAATAATGATGTGATTTGAAACAGGTGATGTCAACAGGTGATTGTAATTATGATTTGGTACAAAAGCAGCATCCAAGAAAGGTCTAGTCCTTTAGGAGCAAAGATGGGCCGAGGATCGCCAGTTTACCAACAAATACGTGAAAAAATTATTGAAATGTTTAAAAACAATGTTCCTCAAAGAACGATAGGAAGACATTTGCTTATTTCACCTTCAACAGTGCATAACATAATTAAAAGATTCAAGGAATGAGGAGGAATTTCAGTGCGTAAAGGACAAAGGCGCAAGCCTAAGCTGAACAACTGTGATCTCCAAGCCCTCAGAATGCATCACTGCATCAAGAATCGTCATTCATCTATAAGCGATATCACCACATGGGCTCAGGACTACTTTGGAAAACCTTTGTCAAGTACCACAATACGTAGTTACAGCCACAAATGCCAGTTAAAACTGTACTGTGCCAAAAGGAAGCCCTATGTTAACAGTGTCCAGAAGCGCCGTCGACTTCTCTGGGCTCGGAGGCATCTGGGATGGACCATCACACAGTGGAAACGTGTACTGTGGTCAGATGAATCAGTATTTTAGGTATTTTTTGGGAGAAATGGACGCCGTGTGCTCCAGACCAAAGAAGAAAAGGATCATCCAGACTGTTACCAGCAACAAGTCCAAATGCCAGGGTCTGTCATGGTATGGGGTTGTGTTAGTGCCCTTGGCAAAGGTAACTTGCACTTCTGTGATGGCACCATTAATGCTGAAAGGTACATAGAGATTTTGGAGCACAATATGCTGCCTTCAAGAAGACATCTTTTCCAGGGACGTCCATGCATATTTCAACAAGATAATGCAAAACCACATTCTACACACATTACAAAGTCCCGGCTGCGGAGGAAGAGGATACGGGTACTTGACTGGCCTGCCTGCAGTCCCGACCTGTCTCCAATAGAGAATGTGTGGCGCATTTTGAAGCGCAAAAGGCGACAACAAAGAACCTGTACTGTTGCCCACCTTAAGACTTGTTTGTAGCAAGAATGGGACAAAATTACACCTGAAACACTTCATCACTTGGTGTCTTCAGTCCCTAAACGTCTTTTAAGTGTTGTGAAAAGGAATGGCAACATTACAAAGTGGTAAATGCTTTACTGAAATGTGTTGCAAGAACCAAAATAGGAATTTAGTTTTTTGAAAAACAAAACAATAAAAATCATGAGGAACACATTAAATTATGTGCTGTTGTATTGTCTGCAATGAAATACAAGTCAAAGTAAATTTAGAAATCATTACTTTCTTTTGTTATTTGTGTTTTCCATACTGTCCCAACTTTTTCTGATTTGGGGTTGTACAATTGCGGTGGAGAACTACTGAATCCTTTATTTGCCTAGAAATAAAATCTATATTTTGCCTGAACATTCTGATCAGTCTATAAAATACGCACATTGTGTAAGGTTTTGTGTTAAAATGTAGAATGTTTTCTCCTGCCTTGCTAAAAACCCACAAATTTCCAGAAATAAATATAGAACAGATGATTTCAGTGTTGTGATGGCAAAATTACTTTTAAAGCACATTCTTCTATTAGGTTAATATGTTTAGTGTATGTGTTAACTTAGAAAATGGTTTCTAACAGATGAACAGCTAAAACTATAAACTTTGATAAGACTGAAGACAGTGTGTTTTTCCCAAGGTCTTTACTGACGTCTGTTTAGAACAAGTTTAGATAAGGCGCCGTAAACAATATCCTACACAGTGTCGAGGTACATGTGTTACGGTGTTCTTCATTTGCAAATGAGAATAAACACTCAACAACCAGACTTTGGTTTCTGCTCAATAGTCTTCATTTGTTTCACTTTAACCTTTTATTTACTTACCCCGTGCTTATAAGAATAATTTCCACAACAGTGTCCTCAGTGGTACAGCCAAGACAATATATTTATGTCTGTAATTTTAGGCTGTCTTAATTTTGCTCTTTCCAGTCAGACAGTTACTCAAAAATATAGACTGACTTTTCCTAAGCCTAAAAAGTTAAGCAGTTTAGCTCTGCTTCAGCACTTCACTGAGCTGACATTTTATAGGCCTACTACTGGAAGTTTTTTTGTATTGTTACACTCTTTGCTGAATTATCACAGTAAAATATCCTTATAACTGTTGAATCTTTCCAGAAGGCTGTTGGATTGAGGGGATAACGTGACTGTTCGGTCTGCCATCTTCTTTAGTTTGACAAAAATCCTAATTTACCCAGAATTCATTGCAAATGAGTTGTACTTAAAGGGGAACTATGCAGGTGTTTTAGCTTAATGTACCTTAACTGAACAGCTTTGGAGTCATTGGAATGGTTATATGACTTTTTTCGGGTTGAATGGTGGTCGTCTCGCTCCTCCCTAGCGCCTATGAGCGGAAAAACCACCCTTGCCAGCATCAGGAAGTATCGCGTTATATCAGGTCTTGCAATGTAACGAATTGCTTCACAGCACTGCATACATCTAGGAACCGGCTGCAAAATTACGAATCCCACTATGGCCCAGAGACATAAAGGAGATGGACAAAGTGACGCCGTTGTTTTTGACGGAGACCAGTGAAGTCTATTAGAAGCACTTTCGTTAGCCTATTTTTATAGAAACGTCTGCTACGGAGCCATAACGTGAGGTACAAGGTAATGGAGCCTTTTATACATTGTCGTGTTTCTTTAGAAATAAACAATGGTCAAATGAAGTCTTTAAACGCTTCAGATGTAAAGTTATTCACTGTCAAATAGACGCCAAAATGAATGGCAGTCAATGGGATGCTAACATGGGGGTGATGGCTTGTTAGCATCAAAATGGCGCCATAGGAGGCTTCACTCTGAGGAGGCAGGCTTGCCCCCTTGGTTGGCTCTGAGTAGACAAGGCCAAGGCAAGAATCATCACATAGGAACTGAAATGGTTTGACAAACAGAGTCGCTGGTCTGATTAGACTCTAATCAGACCAGCGACTTTTTTGATTTTGATGAGCTGAACACCTGACCGCCTGTAGTCCCTTCCGTCCCTTTCGACGAAAAGTACTGTCTCCACGGCTTGTTTGACGTGTTTTAATGCAGAAAAAACACTTAACACTTACACTTACACTTAATTCAGACTCAGTGGTGAGTCAAACCGAAGCAGAGGCTCAGACACAGAACTGGAGCCGAGCCAAAGTAGCACACGCCTCTTTGTAGTCCTTTTGGGACGTTTGTAGTCATTTTGTGTAGCCTATGTCTGTGGTCATTTAGAGTTGTTCTTTTTCAGCAACATTTTATGAGTCAGGATCCCTGACCCTATGGGCCCTTGGCCCGTTCAATAATCCATCCTCCAAGGTTGCTATACAAAAATATAATGTCTGCATATACAAACTAAAAAGGCCAACTTCAATGCGGTGCAACTGCAAGTTACACATTATTGACTTGTCAAAACAACTTTGATAGAGGTCTTGACTGTAACGATCAAACCATATAATGATAAACTGTCCACTATAAAAATTGATTTAGCATCAAAGTCCAAACCCACGGACCGTATCAGAGACCAGAGTCCAGGAATCACATATCAGGTTGTTTTTCTTATTTATCTATTAACTGACTCGCCTAAAGAACAGCTTTTCTGTTGGATATCATCAGCTATATTTCATATACATCATGCAGAAGAAGCATGTTACTGTTACGCATTCATTCTTTTCCCTTTTTTGTCTTATTACAGTTAATAAGAATGACTCAGTTAAAGACAGTAGTAGACAGTAGACAGGTAGTATCATTACTAGTGTAAAATGTTGACCACAGTACCTTTCCATGTTGAAATGAGCCTGCTGCTGAGATGATAAGTGAAAGTGAATGGGGAAAGACAGAGGGATCAATCATTAGCAAATCTTTTAGAATTTAAAATAATGTATAAAATATTGAGACATACAAACATTTATCTAAGAGAGATCTGAGAAATCAATGATGAAATGAAAACATTTTTGCTGCCAGCAATACACAAAAATAGACTATTTCTGGAAGGACAAAATACAAATAAAGTTACACTTATTCATATAGAGTTACACTTACTTAAGTTGTGTCCATGAGTGTCTGAGGCAGCAGCAAGGTTCTCTACTGAATAAAGGGTATACTGTATTCTGGTGACCTTTGTATCAAACCACAGATCAGGTGGTGCAGGTTTATTATGCTGAAACAATCATTATCCCTGCAATAAAGAGCAGCAGTGGAAAATATTTACAGCCAGTAAACACATCCATGAGTCCATCATCAACACCCAAACACTAATGTATATTCACAGACTGTTACAGAAATGTCTTTAGTTATAGTTTATGCATGGTTTGTGTGAAGAGCTTTGACAATTGCACAAAAACAGCCTTCTATATATCTGCGAGTAGAACCCAGAGTGTTGCATGTTTTGACGGAGGCTTTCTGGCACTGCTAGATCCATTTTTTAGGAATTAACCTACAGTTGGATTGCATACAGGTTAAATACCATCAACTACCCATGTTTAGTAGCTTTTTGGCCTTGTAGAAATCATAGACTGTAAAAAATAGAAATACATTCTCACATGAATTCTTATAGGGGAAAAAACACATTTCAAATTAAAGGTCCCATGACATGCTGCTTTTTGGATGCTTTTATATAGGCCTTAGTGGTCACCTAATACTGTATCTGAAGTCTCTTTTATATAGGCCTCAGCGGTCCCCTAATACTGTATCTGAAGTCTCTTTTATATAGGCCTTAGTGGTCCCCTAATACTGTATCTGAAGTCTCTTTTATATAGGCCTTAGTGGTCCCCCAATACTGTATCTGAAGTCTCTTTTATATAGGCCTTAGTGGTCTCCTAATACTGTATCTGAAGTCTCTTTTATATAGGCCTTAGTGGTCTCCTAATACTGTATCTGAAGTCTCTTTTATATAGACCTTAGTGGTCCCCTAATACTGTATCTGAAGTATCTTTTATATAGGCCTCAGTGGTCCCCTAATACTGTATCTGAAGTCTCTTTTATATAGGCCTTAGTGGTCCCCTAAGCTTAAAATCCTTAAAATCTTCTTTTGCTCCCAAAAGTTTCAGCTCCTTCATACTTTCACTCACAGACACCAAACAAACTTTAAAATGTTCACAAACAATTCAGCTATTAGGTTTTGGTTTTGTTTTCAGTTTGATATCTTTTACAGTTTTTGTGAAAACGCTGTTTGAGTTTAGTGATCTTTTCAGGATTTTTTATCGATTAAACAGTGTGTGTATTGGGAAGTCTAGAGTGATAAAAATCCTTCACTTTTCAAAGCGAAATGAACAGCAAACCACTTTTTCAAATCGCTGATATGCCCACATTTTTCACTTTATCCATATAAATTTTACATGATTTCATTCAGGAAGGCCTTGTGGTCGTCATGATTTCGTCATTTGACTGATACCGCTTTTCATTTTGGCAGTATGAGCGTTTGTTTCGGAGGTCGCTCTCACTGTCTTAATGCCAGCACTGTCTGCCACAGGTGTCGGTTAACCGCAGGTGCTGCGATCGTTAGCTGATTACAGATCAAAGGAATCTCATCACAGAGATGAAAGAGTTCCTCAATGTATTTACAAACATCGTAACCATGACATTATTAACCGTGACTCAGCATTTTTGGAAGACAGTCAAATGGAACTAGAGACACTTTAATATGAACATAACAGAACATCACACACACTCGCACGCTCATACGCACGCGCACACACACACACACACACACACACACACACACACACATACACACACACACACACACACACACACACACACACACATCCAAACACAAATATAAGTGCACACACACGCAAACACACACACATACACACACACACATACACAGACACTCACACATGCACACACAGACACACACGCTTGCACACGCAAACACATTGATGCACACACACTTACTCGCACACACAGACACACAAACACTTTTACAGACACACACAGACACACACACATGCACACACATGCAAACACACACATATACACACACAGACACACACACAGACACACACACACACACACACACACACAGACACACACACACACACACACACACACACACACACACACACACACACACACACACACACACACACACACACACACACACACAGTTGTTGTATGCAATGGACCTGTCTGATAATAATACAAAAAATTCATACTTTCAGCCTTTTTAGTCAATTTATTTGAACTTCCAGCAATTGGAAGTTGCAGTCTTTCTCTTCTTCTCTCTTTTATTCTCTCTCTCTATCACTCTCTCTCTCCCTGTCTCTTTTCTCTTTGTTTCTCTCACTCTTTTTGTCCCTCTCTCCCTTTCTCCTTCTCTTACCCTCTCTCTCTCTCCCTCCCCCTCTCTCTCTCGCTATCTCTCTCCTTTCCCTGTCCCCCCCTCTTCCTCTCTCTCTCTCTCCCTTTCGCTCTCTCTCTCTTTCTATCCCTCTCACTCTGTCACTCTCCTTCTCTTTCTCTGTTTGTCTTTGTCTCTCTCTCTCTCTCTCTCTCTATCTCTCCCTCTCTCTACTTTCAGCCTTTTTAGTCAAGTTATTTGAATTTCCACTTTTGACAGTATTTAGCTTCCAGCTTTTCTTCAGAATGTATTTCAGCTCTTACCTTATATGCAGTTCAAGTTCCAAATTCAAAGATTTTTTAGCAGTGCAGTGCTATCCATTTGAGATTTTTCAAACAATGTTTCATATCTCTGCATTTTCATCAATGTTTCTCACAGCATTTTTAAGTCTTCCATAATTATTCATGATTTTGAAAGCCATTCTATTCAGTTTAGCGTCAGCTTTTAAAAAGAACTTTTAATATGGCACACATTGTATACATTAGTGGTGTTTTTCAACTGTTTTTAATGAAATTCATGTCCATTCATACTTTTCCACCTATTCTCACTACTTCAGCTTCTTCTTACGGATTTAAGCTATTCATCCACTTTAGCTTTAACAATTTAGCTATTCAGCATTCCCACGCATTTTCTGTGTCTGTAGCTTTAAATGCTATTGAGGAGGAGAAAGGGGGGGCAAGGTGGTGGGTGGGGGTGTGGCCTTGACCAAAGCCCGTCTATATTATAAATTCTTTGAGGATACCCAGGGCTCCGTTTACACCTATCGCCATTTCTAGCCACTGGGGGACCATAGGCAGACTGGGGGAACTCATATTAACGTTAAAAAAAACTCATAAAGTGAAATGTTCATGCCATGGAACCTTTAAGACCTTAATTCAGAAATTCTTCATACATTTGTACTAAATGTAAGGGAAATTTGAAAAACGCATTGATCAAACAAGTAAACAGGAATCACTTCATGAAAAAGTGGGGGAACTGTATTTTTCTGTTGTTGCCTCCCGTCCCACATTAAGTCATGTTCCACCATTGAAAAATGTAAATCAAATTGAAAGACCTACAATTTTTCACTTGTTTTTAGTTCAGTCTGAGGCTGGTCCCCATGGCTTCTGTCATGGTCCCTCTCGACTTATTTCTAATGCCCTCTTACTGCTTTTTTTTTTTATCTTTTGTTGATTGTATTCCTTCTCTTCTAACTTCCCATTTATTTACTTGACTTTGGTTTCATCATGTTAAGCCTACCCTTTTCTATTTGTCTGTATTTTTTTTTCACGATTATTTTTTTGGGCTAATTTTGACAGGACAGCTAGGTAAGAAAGGGGAGAGAGAGGGGGCGGGAAGACATGCAGGAAATTGTCACAGGTCGGATTCGTTTGTTTACCTTGAGGCAGATCTTAACCTGTCTGCATCGACTGGAACTTTGGGTCAACTTCTGTTGTTTTAAATGTGCTGTAAAAGTAAAGATGACTCGACTATACAGATACCATGATATCACACTGTAAAATAAATAATACTACTAATTAATACTAAAATTCCTGCAATAAAAATAGTATGTATAATGTAGCAAAATATAAAAGAATGTAACATTATCAAAACACTTCTTCATACATTAGGCTATTATACAGGTATACACCATTATAATCATGTTATTTATGGGTGGTTTATTGAGTAAAATAGAAAATATTGAAGCAGAAGTAAAAAGTAGCATTTAATGAAAACAATGATATTTAAAACATAATTAGTCTTCTGTACATGTTATGCGTATTTCTGTCTTATACACAGCGTATCTTATCTCTAAAAATGTGATTGTGAATGTGATTGAAGAAAGCCGGCAAATAGCCATATGTGTTGTCATACTCCAGTCCAGTAGGCGGCAGTAATGCCCCGCATGCTTGGATATGTCCGCCGCCAAAACGCTCATTTCACAGAAGAAATATTTTTCTTTTCGGAAGAAGATCCCGACAAAGCGGCCCTATTTCTTTTCAGCCCGAAAAAGTCGAATTATCCGAAAACCGACGATGTACGCCAGGACAAATACCGGCAGCACACACGGAGACTTTCAAGACAGAAACGGAGTGAATTATGTGACATCAACAGAGTCTTTCGGCCACTGCTCTCAATTGTTCTGGAAAAAGGATCCCAACGACTCCGGAGTAAGAAAGCCAGCTGCCACCAGCGTTAGCTAGCTAGCGAGCCCAGCCGATAAATATCAAACGGCTAATGGGGCAACATTTGACTAACTTAGCACGGGGAAATGTCTTTATTTGATACGTGTTTGTTAAACCAGTGTTTGAAATCCAGTTCAGCAACACTGTGTTGTCTTAAGTTGCAGCTTATGTTACAGAACAGCTTCGTTAGCTATTTGCTAACGTAACAATCGTCATGCTGAGCGGTTCATGGCCTAGCTAGTTTGACTCTTAGCCGCCGTGCTAAGTGGCTAGTAAATTTTAGCTCTTGCATACTGTATCGCTTACACCTCCTATAAAGGGGTTTGGTGACAATGGACTTGTATGCCCAGCATTATGCCCATGCTGTGTTGTGAAGGTACGCCGAAGGGTTAGAAAAATGCATGTTATTGTAGCCAAGCATCACGAAGCTAATTCTTAGTTCAGACAACACTGGCTGCATCAGCCAAACACAGCGCGGTTAGCTAGCTAACACCAGAGCTCGTGCAAAACAAGGCAGCGTGATTTTGTTTGGGTAGCACCTTGTTTAGAAAGGCTTGAAAAGTCTGCTCCAATATCGTGGACCGTACAGGGTTTATTTGAGCTGAAAAAAGCAGACGTGTATGCACAAGGCCTGCAATATTGTTAGCGAACATCGCAAAGTAAACACGACCAGGCTGTCCCACAGGAAACGGGAGCGGAAGACGCCCCGCGGAGGACTTTGAAAGACCTCTTTGTGATGCCAGACTGTGCGGTTCATTCATGGTCGCTCTCGGCGAACAGATGATCTGCATAGCTCACACAGAAACCCACACATTAATTTATATGTTTAGCCATTATTTCATATTTGAATGTGGGCAGCCGTGCAGGCTACTTTTATGGTAGTATCTTTAGCTGTCACACACGCACACATGCAAGTTAAATGGGTATACATGTATCACACAGTGTGTACGGGGATCTCAGCTTATTCCACTGAGTTGTTGAATTTCCCAAATATACCCATTAGCTGTTTCTAATGTTTGCCCATCCCATTTACATACATTAACGTGGAAGAAAATTAGAAACACATTTAAATATAATGCAGTCCAGTACAACACCATCACTCACATATAGATAGATGAATAGCTCTCGGAAAGTTTTAACAACACCTGGCCATTATAAGATTTAAGGTAAAGTATGTGGCAGAGCTGATGTATTGGATTGCATGAGATTATTTAGAAGTACCTAACGTAGTAGCCAGGGAGTGCTGTCAAATTGAGAAATGAGTTGCTCAATTTGCGGTGGTTGTTCTGATTGTGTACTTCCTAATTGTCTTGCGTTGTTGTAAACTTGCATTTGTTTTCTTAGGTTACATTGAGCACTCAGTCAACAATCATACTAAAAAAACCTAGAAAGCGTATTTGCAAAAGATAATGGTGCTGCACCACAGAGAACATCATCTGCAGAGCTGTGCAGAGAGAAGCTCAGGGTGTAGGTTATTTCCCAATGTCATTCATGAATTTCTCTCCATTCATTGAGTCTGGATCATGTGTTGCAATAGATGCAATGCTCAGTAAAAGAAGTTAAAGATACAGATGTTTTGCATTAGCGTGGCTAGCTAACGGTCTTGACTGGATACAAATAAATCAATAATATTGCTTTGGGTCTGACATTTAGCAGCACCATTCAGGTTTGGTCAGATGGGGTCTTAAATATGCTGGTATTGTGCTGTGTTTCGTTCTCAGTTTTAGGCCCATGCACATCTCTAAAGGCCATTTTATGCTTGACGCGTTGGAGGTGGCGCGCACATTCGTGACATCAAAATGACGTAATTTCCGGCCGGCGCGTCGGCTTTTCAGCGCGCGAGCTGAGGGTGCACACCAGTCTATTTTTTTTTCAGCGGCGCCCGACAAACCGGAAACAGAAAGCCTGAACGAGCTCCTGGGAAACCGGATGCCAGGATTCGCCGAGTGACTGCAAGTCTCTCTTGTAAACTTACTGGGTTAAGATGAGTTCTTTTATGGTGAATGAAAGGCTTGATCTGATGAAGTAGCTCACTGAATCAAATCGAAGCATTGACGGCACTGTTGCTGCCTGTTCTGCCGTTGTTTATCTTTTTCTTCTTCTTCTAGTCCTTAGAAAGAAAAACATCGGTAGCCTTTGCTCCTTAGCGCCACCACTGTTCAGGAGAAGACTGCAACTAGTGCCGCGACCACCACGCGCGAGTATAAATACTCACGGCAGTCCCATGACGTCAGGATTTCCGCACGCACTTTTGGAAGCGCTAGTATAACTGAAGCTTAATGTGGGCAGAGTTGCTCTCCATGGTGCTGAGCTGTTTTTCTTCACAGCTTTACATTTCCAGATAGTTTTCACCTGACAAGCATTCTATGGCTCAACAGGGTAAGGCTTTAAAGTTTAAATTTGAAGTCTACTCTCTACGGTAGGGCTTGGTAGAATGACGTGTCCATGTCATCCATGGAACAGGATCTGAAGACGTGTCTTATAGTTTCAGTTATGTGTGCACTCTATTGCACATGCAAATTCATTATTGTCACCCAGTATGTCTTCTCTGTTAACTGCAACTTTGGACCACATTATACTAAAACGTGTGTAAAAAAATAGTTTGTATTTCTAAATGGGATGGGACTATATATATATATATATATATATATATATATATATATATAATATATATATAAATAAATAAATAAATATTATTTCTTAAGGAAATTTCCAGTCACCAAGAAAATTATGACGTGTGAATGACTTGTTGATATATGTATGCTGTAGTGAAAGTATTCCTCTCCTCTGTGACCAGCCAAGTTCGACCATCAACTGGTGCGATCAGCTCCCTACGTCCTCGGCAGCCCTCTCCAGTTCCAGTCTCTCCTCAGCGTCACTCTCCAGCTCCAGTCTTTCTTTGGAGTCCCGAGCAGCAGCGGCGGCGACGGCGCCAGACGACATGGATTCCGACGAGAGGCCGTACGCCTGCGACATGTGCACCTGCGCCTATAAGCATGCCAGCTCCCTACTCAACCACAAGCTCACCCACAAGACTGGAGACTTCAGGTAGGGGCTCAAGACTCTTTTCACATAGACAGTAAAGATAGTCCTGCATTCCAGGCATTAAGTTTTCCATTAATGTCAGTTATGATGCCAAATGTTGTTGAATAAGACACAGAGCTCTTACCCCCCTCACTCATTGTAGGTCACTGTGAGTGAGAGCATCAGGTAAATGTCTGAGATGTTATTTACTAGGGGTGTAACGGTACACAAAAATTCACGGTTGGGTATGTACCCCGGCTTTTGTGTCAGGGTTCAGTATGTTTTCGTAAAGAGGAAAATACAAGAAGCGCACGGAAAAAGATCATTTATTTTGAAAAGTATAAACATTCAAGAACAGTGGCTTATTGGCCATAATAAATGTAACAGTTAAGCAACTCAAATACTGGCATATTGTCAAACATAAATAAACATGTCAGTAATGCTCCATCATAAGACCTGTTGCTAATTCCTGAACTGGGCTGCAGTTTGCACTCTATTATATAGGGGAGGCACAATGAACTGAATAAAATGCACTCAAGCACTTTGACCATATGCTTTAATTAGGTATTTTCAAAGACCGCAGCGAGATAAAACATTAGTTGTAAACTTTTTTTACGTACACAGGGTACTGAGCCAATGTTGCAAACCAATCCAAACATCCTTTACCGAAATGGTTTGGGGTGAATACACGTACCATTACAGCCCTATCATTTACCCCTTTTCGCCCCTTACCTCCACACTGTTGTTTTTTTTCTCCAAAACGTAGGTGCGACTTTTGCAGCAAGCCCTACACCAACTACATGTCCCTGCGCAACCACATGCGAATTCACGGTCAGAAGCGCTACATGTGTGACCTGTGCGGGAAGGCCTTTCGTCTGGCCCGGTACCTCCGTAACCACCAGAGGATCCACGACGACGGGCCCAACCGCTTTGACTGTCCGTCCTGCTGCAAGAGCTACAGGACCATGCTGGAGCTGGCCCAGCACCGCTGCACTGCTGCTGCTACAACCAACCAGGTGGGTGTGTGTGAGACGGTGCTGTGAGCTGAGTTCATGGTGTGTGTTTGGCTGCATTAGTATTGCTAATGTAACAATGCTGGGAGAGTAATTTTGCAGTACCAGTACTGATACTGTAAATTCAATACCAGTTCCTGAACAATACTTTTTTCAATACAAATTTCATAAAAGCTATTGGAGGAGTTGCAACATTACGGTACAAATCCCCGTCTCTGTGCGTAACATCGTGTTTTCACTGCATTCCTCTGCGACGTCTAATGTTAAGACCGCCAATCAGCAGCATTATTAGGCTTAGATCTTGTTAGAAGCATGCTGCATGCGTATTGGCTCACTGATGCTGATGACAATTTCTCCATAGGTTATAAAGGTCCAATATGTAATACTGACAGCTAGTCAGTCCCTCCAGAAAAACACGGAGGTTTTTTGTGATTGTTGCGGGCAAAAATCCTTGATTTATGCGGCACGTTTTCTTAAAAAATGCGATGGAATATGCAGGATATTTATGCCATTTTATGCGATGAAAATGCGGGAACTTGCAAAAACTGCGGTTTGATGAAAAAGAGAAAAAAAAGTGATTCCCCAACACAGTGTTCTCAGTAGGTGAAATTACGTCACTTCATAACGTTCCCATGGCAACGGGAAAATGGCTGCTCTTGTGTGAAGTAAACATTTTTCAACTTTCTGCTGAGATATATGTGACTTTTTTGCAACGAAAATGCGGGGATTATGAAATCATGCAAGCCCCGCATATTTTGCGCGGAAATCGGCAATTTATGCGGCGAAAGTGCGGCATATTTTAAAAAAATGCGGCCCCCGCATTAATATGCGGACTTTGGCTGATTATGCATTGAATTATGCGATCGCATAATCGCGTTTTTCTGGAGGGACTGGCTAGTGTTTAAAATAGTTACTGCAGTACAAATTCAAAATACTGGAGAGAGTCGTCTCCCCCGCCCCTCCTTCCCAGACTCGAAGTTCACCTTGGTTGCCAGGCTGAGACCGGAGCATCCAACAATGTTGCTAGACGCTTGTGTCACATAACCAGACATTACTCCACAGCACAGCGGAGTAGCTAACGTTAGATGCCGGCTATACTGACAGTCATAAAAGCCCGTGCTCACACGGAGCTCTGACACCCAACTGATACACACACTTTTTCGGCTTAGAATTAGCTACAGTAGGAACCGCTAAAAATACAACGAAATTCACCGTCCTCTCCACACGCCAAACAGACACACTTCCTCTGCTTAGAATTATGATAGGAACCGCTAAAAACACCACTGCCTTGCACTCCGTTTCCACCCGACTGAAATACACACTTTACTAGCCTTAGAATTACACAATCGCTAAACACACTGCAAACTCAAGTTCCTCTCTTTCCGACTTAGCTACAGCCCCCCCTCTTGGCTCCAAATAACCCTCCGTTGTCGGCTAGCTACGGCCGCTGAACAGGCTAAACGGTGTAAACAGCAGTGGCCCGCCTGCCTGGTCCTCCGGTAGCGTTAGCAATTAGCAGGGTTAGCATGGTGGCGTTAGCCAGGACCAGTCGGAATCACTTTACTGGCTGTCTCAGTTGTTTTTGCGAGTAACCAACGTGGCTACTCTAGCTATACAATTCAATGGAAGTAGCTACACGAATGTTGAAATGACACAAAGTGCTCGTCCCTAGTAGCTGTGATAAATTAGCCTGAAGCTAATGCTTACCTGTACAGGAGGAAATCAGCAAACTCAGCGTCCTTTTGGGCTGTAAGCTGTCTCCATCTTTCAAATACATCTCCAATATTAACCCGGGGTTTGTTATGTCTCTGGTCAAGCAACTGTTAGAAACATGCTGTTTTTTAATGTCGGGTATAATCTATCTCTGTTGATCCCATTCATTTGTTTGGTGCATTCATGGCTGTACTAACGTTACAGCTGCAGCGCGCTGGTTTACGTGTTTACAGTTATATCTGGCAACCCGGCCTGGCTGTCAAACTGGGCAGTTGATAACAACACACAAACCAAAACATAAATTCCGTCACGGATCGTAAATTTCAAAAAGAAAAAATACTGACTTTAGCATTGTTGTCAGAAAAGATAGTATTTCAGCTTAACATGTTTCCTTAATATCTGATGAGGCATTGGTGTCATTTTTGGATTTATTACAGTACAAATATTACATATTGGACCTTTAAAATTTGGTATTGAATGACGGGGCATTTATTTTAAATACTCAATACTACGGAGGCAATTAGGTTGGTGCCCAAAGTTTCGAAGTTCAGTACTCAGACCTACATGTAGTTAGATATTTAAATTTAACATGTGTTTTGTGTTGCTTCCTGAGTGTCATTGATGCTGCGATCAAGTTTATGAATCACAGTTCCAAGAGATGAGCAAAATCTTTGTACCCCAATCAGCTGTTCTTATGTAAGATTTTCTTTTTCCTGTGCTCCTCTTTCCTCTTACTTTTCTATTTATAAACGGCTTTAGTCTGAGTCTTTTAACAGTGGTATAAAGTTAAGTTGGAAATTACATTAATCAGTGCAATCGATTAACAATTCTTAGTGTGTTGACATCTAGTCTGACTCACAGGATGTAGACGTGTGCATGTAAGCCTACCATTAACTGTATTTCAGACACAAATATACAGTTTTATATTAAAAAAAAGCTTGTTAATTTCAGTCATGGCTGGCCAATGTAGTGTTACTCAACATTAGGCCTGGGCGAAAAATCGATTAAATGAAATTAATTTGAATTTTTTGTTGTGGGTGATTTAAAAAAATAAGTAAATCGAGTTTTTGTGTAATGCCGCATTTTTGGCTCTCCGGAGCTTCCGTAGCGTTAGTTTCACATAGCAGAGTATGGCAAGCGACAACAACAACATCATAGCACACACGAAACAGCAAGTGACAACATGGCTACAGGTGAGAGTGGGAAGTTTGTTCCCAAGAAAGGAATAAAATCATCTGTTGTTTGGAACTGGTATGGGTTTGCTGCGACAGACGTGGAGCAAGAGACCCCACGCTGCAACATTTGCCTATAGCCCATTGCCGTCAAAGGTAGCAGCACCACAAACCTATTCCAACACCTGAAACAGAGACATCCAGCCAAATATGAAAAATGCTAGTCTCTCCGAGACGAACAAAACCGCAGTGACCAACAAACCTTAGCTAAAAAACAGTTAACTGTAGCCGAATCCTTTGCACAAGGCACCGCATATGACAGGAAAGGGGCACGGTGAAGAACAATCACCGAAGCGGTCGCACCCATATATACCGTGGAGAAGACGGTAAGTTGTCTGCCGTTTGTACTTATTGCTGTCCTTAATAAGTAGGGTTCGGTACCGAAACTCGGTGCCAATAGGTCCCCGGTTCCGACGTAAACGGTAGTAACGAGACCGAATAAGAACGAACATTTCGGTGCCTGACTTTACACTACACTCGACAGCAGGTGACATTAGTCTACCTTTAGCTAGCAGCTGGATTAAACACGGTTAAAATGCTGACAGGTAACGTTAAACAGTGTAAAGTGTGACTCTATATCAACAGTCTGCTCTGCAGCGCAGCAGCTGCCGACGTCGGAAAAACAAACGGTGCGTTCACAGAAACTGGTAACATACAGCCTCGTGGTGCATTCAGAGTTATTGTAAAATACCCTTTTCCCATCTGGTTGTTGTTGTTTCTGTCGTTCAACAGCAATTTACTGGTGAAATAAGTTATTGTGTATTATAAGTTATAGTTATTACATTACTATTAAATCATTTAATTTTGGCCATATGGCCTTAGTAATAAACAATGTGTTCTTAAATGTCACCGACTGTTGTTTAGTAGGCCTATCCTTCTTGTTTCTTCTTCTTTTTTTAAAAACTTTCTTAAAAAGTATCGGTTTAGGCACCGGCACCGTTTTAAAAGTACCGATTTAGCACCAGTATCGGAAAAAACCCAAACAATACCCAACCCTATTAATAAGTAGGGTGGGGAATCGGAAAAAAATGGGAAATCGAATTAAAAAATATATAATCGGAGATTTTATTTTTAGGCCATATTGCCCAGCCCTACTCAACATAGTGCATTTGTTGGACTATTTTCAGCTGCACATTAATACACACAAATAATATATTGAATGTCAACAATCCAGTTTCTGACTTCAAATGATAGATTGTTACATTTATTGCTATGCTAGGCAATGTTAAACTTCCCCGATAAACATCTCAGCTCAAGATTTCACAGTATTGCATTTTTTTTCCCAGGGATGCCAAATACTTCAATTTACCTAACTGTTGATTGAATATGTATCAAACACACTTTCCCTATCACTACAGCATTTTACATTTTAAACTTTAATGTTCAGGTTAGTATTAGATAACTAATTTCCATTAGACATCTGCTCGGGGGGGGGTCTGTGCCCTCATGTATCGTCGGACTGTCGGGTCGGACCAATCACAGAAACTAGGGTTCTTCCCTACCAAGATCAAGCAGAAGTATATTACCATGTTTATAAGAAAAGGTCTAATGCCTGATTTATAGTAAAACAATCATTATGTTTCTGTTGCATATTCGTTGCACATTTGATGTTTTTGCTTTTCTAGTGATTAGTCTCAGCATATTTTACAGTCCAAATATCTGGTGAAAAAGTGTGTGGCACTCACTACATACATTGATTCCCAAGCCCCTTTCAATACATAGTTAACTAAATGTTGGCATTTCATGTCAACAGCTCCACTGTTGAGTATCATGAATCTATAAAGGAACTTCAAGTTAAACTTCTACATACTTAAAATTTACTATTAATACTAGGGGTGTCATGATTTCTATTTTAAATCGGGGGAAAAATCGATCGAAATGAGCTTTTGATTTCAACTGATTATCAAAAGCAGGATTGGCGATTCCCCCGGTATTTCTTTCTCTCCACCCCCGCCTTCTTGCATACATCCGAAGCAAAAAAACAACAACAACAGACACAGCGTAGCTTACCGGCTGGTGGCGTGCAGCTAAAGACATGGGGGAACGTAAGCTTACCGGTAGCCTGCAGCTGTGCTTTTCTGCACACCGTGGCCACTGTCAGAGATGACGGAGAAACGACAGAACTGGAAAATCTTCCTGCTTCCCTGAAGTCATGGTGTGGCAACATTTTGCCTTCCCCAGCAGGAGTGACTGATGTAAACAAACAACGAACGTAAAGCATGTGGGCTCCGACAGGACTTCATGCTGCCTTCAGGTGCACCTCCTTAGCTAATGGTGCATTCAGTTGCACCTTAAACTGAGAAACTCAAACTGTTCTTACAAGAGACCCTTCTGCCGCATTTAAAAAAGTGGATTTTGAGCACTGTGATGCCCCTAATTAATACTACTGAAGTATCACTGTAACAGATGTGTTAATTGTGTGTGAGGGTGTGATGGTCTGTGTGGTGTGGTGTGGCTGATATGATGATCTGTTCTGCTCTTTGTGCACTGTGTGCAATGTGAGGGTCATCTACAATACATTATTATTCATTATGTAGTTAAGATCAAGCTGTTTTGTAATTAAGTTACAATGCATAAGACACAGATTCTCCTACCTAATTACAATAATAATAATAATAATAATAATAATAATAATAATAATAATAATAATAATAATTACAGTTCCCATACCTGTTTGGTTGGTACACCAAAGATTGAAATCCTCCCATAACATGCACCCAAGAACCCCTGTAATGACGGTGCTAACTGTAAGAGCCAGACCCTGTGGGCTTAGTAGTGGGAGCTGAAGGCTAAGCTGCCCTAATATAACCAATGTCTATTACACACCACTTGGTGTAAATTTGCACAGTATACAATACTGTTGTGTGTAATGTAATGATATATCATATGGATTTTTCGGTCTATTGCTAATCGTAACTGTTGCCAAGTGGCAGGAGTTATTTTGGGCACCCCTGGGTCCGAAAGTAATAATCCCATTCATTTTCTCCACGGACAGTGCTTCCAGTTAAATCATCAGTGAAAAAATGTACGAATGAATTACGTCCAGGTACAAGTCTATGTACTTAAAAACGTAAAGTGATAGGTTAACTACGACTCCCTAGGTGCCTTTTGACAGGAAACTGCCAATAGCACACCAAAAATGACCGTATATGTGCTCCTGTAGGTGGAAGCTAAAGATTATGATGATAGAGCTGAAAACACAATCTGCTGTTTACATTAATTTACTTTTGGATTCTAGGTTAATTTACGATTCTGAGTTCAGAAACCATGGTGCCGTGTTTTGCTTCTGACTGCAACAACACTCCTCTGATTCACTCCTCTGATTGGCTTCTTCTCCATCACCTGATGCTGAAACTTAAGGATACATTTTCCAGAAGAGGCTTTTGGTTCTATGTTGAAGCCCATTGAGTAGGCCTATATCATGAAAAGAATAAATAGTAATAGAAATACAGATTAGGAAAACCCCCTTATAGGCCACTCCTCTTGGAACTCTATATAACAATGAAAACAAACTTGTGCGCCAGCAGAAACAAGTTTATTAATCAATTTAACATTTCATAATGAAATTGACGTTTTGAATGTTTCTGTGGCAGGCGTGTTAAAACTCAAAACTGACGGTGCACCGCAGATGGAGGAGAAACATTATGTGTGAGTGTCTGAAGATATGCATAATTGCCAAGGCATATTTAATTGTATTTGCTTATATGAAGTGTGTGCATGTAACATACTGTAGCACATCTTTCTCCAGCCAACCCTCCTGTAGAGTCAGGGTTAGACCAGGGTTAGGTTAAGTTTAGGGAAAGAGTTAGGGTTAGGGAAGGAACACAATTTAGTGGATTTTCCTCACAGGTATAGTAATCCAAATGTATGTGTGTGTGTCTGTGTTTGGTGGGGTTGGTTCATAAGAACCGGTTCAACTGCCCGTCCTGCTTTAAGAGCTACAGAACCATGCTGGACCTGGCCCAGCACCGCTGCAGCGCCGCGGCCAAAAACCAGGTTGGTTTGAGCGTGAGTGAGCATGTGTGTGTGTGTGTCGCGTGTGTCAGGCAGAGTCAGCAGATCGAACTGTAGCTGTGGGTTAGGGCCAACTTGAGTGTCAGGACCAAAAACGCTATTTTTTGCTGCAAATGTTTTCCCTTGGTGCGGTCATCTATCTCAGTGTTACTGCACTGGCAAGCAGTGTTGAAGGGGAACTCTCTTTTTCAAAATTCATACATGTTATTCCTATCGTCAGACAGTCCAAAAATGTGAGTAAACATGTGAACAACTCTCTCCCAAAATCCAAAAACTAGAGTCTAAAACCCAAAGATTTGGTATCATCAAGTATAAACTGTGGAACTGCTCCATAGACAATTGAAAATATGTTCTAGATGACACAGCACACCTAGGGGAATGTTGTGAGTATATGGGAACATTTTCTGTTTTACAACTGAGACCGAGACAATAGAAAAAGAAAACCAAATCGCCCATAAAAATGTTCCTCCCCTCTCGCTATTGGGGCTTAGCCCTTCCCAGGACGTTTGTGATTGGTTTAAAAGAAATACAAACAAGCCAGAGCGTTTTTCCTCTATCCAGGTGGTGTAGCCAGACCATACTCCAACACCGACTGTGGAGATAGGTCTGGCAATGTGAGACTAGAACAGGTCTGACCATTACATCTAAAAAAACAACAACTTTGGAAATAATTCCAACTAATTACTAATACATACAGAATGCACAGAGAATGGCAGAAATGCGGGGTGTCGATAAGGGCCCACAGCTTTCTAGTGGGTGATGTGGCCCTGATACAGCTGAAAGTCAACAGGTCATCACTGGGTTTGAACACATCCAGTTTACCAAAACACATTTTTAAAGTGAAAATTGAAGTGCTGATTTAAGGGCATCAGGGCTGTCTTAAAACAGTACTGATGTACTTATGTGGCATTGTAAGGTTATCAGTTGCAGTAATTGTTGCCTTTGTCCATACTGGCCGTGAACAGATCCACAGTACATATGCATCCCATAGTTGAGCTTAAATGAATATGAAGCAGTCTTTTATTTCTTTTTTAAGCTTAATCTTTTATTGTATTGGAATTACTTCCTACTTTAACCTGAGTTGTGTGCGTAAAATGCAGTTGATGAACCCTTCCAGGTCTATATAACTGGTGAACTGGATTTGTTTCAAACCGTCTCGATTAATTTTACACATTGTCCAATTGTATTGACGGGGGCATCTCATCTGTAAAATGTAAACACAGCCCTAATACGGATGATGGTCTGAACTACGAAGATAAGACCTTGGTTTTAAAACATAAAACCATATAAATATTGCATGACGAGGTTGATGATAAAGTTTAAAGGTCTGCTGTAGAGAAGGGTTTAGGTTCAACACTAATGGCCGCATAAATACTATAGTTGTCAGGGTTAGAGGACAAATTGGCAAGGCAAGCATCTTCTGTAGCTGTCATGGTTACAGAAGATAGACATAGATTAGATTCATGTTAATGTTGGTGTTGACAGTCTGGATAGTTATCATTTCTAGGTTGGGTAGAATTAATGTTTGTGTGAGTGTATGTTTGTGTGTGTGTGTGTGTACAACTGGATCACCCCATCCCCTCATAAAAAAAAAAAATATATATATATATAAATTAATTAATTAATTATTAGGTTTATATTAGTCTTGTGCCGATTGGCATTCAGATCTTACATCGACTATTAAAGGAATGATGGGCAATTGTTTTTTCTACACCAATATTAAAGCGATTGGAACTAACTCACGATCAGAACTAAGATGTTATAAATAATATCTAGTATCTGTGCCCTAATGTTAATTCAGAGATGTTTCTGGTGGAGCGGTAAGTCCGCCCACTGAGCCCCGTTAATCAGTGCGAGGGAAGAGTGTTTTTTTAAATTCTTAATGTTAATTACAACCCAGTTTGCCACTCTTTTTCCATGGATCTGACACCTGATGGGCTGTGCTTCTTTCGGACAGTCACCCGGCCTTCCTGGTTACCTGCCAGGGTACAGCTAACAGGAGCTACATTAGGTCAGCACCGACTGCTGTGGCCGAAATTATGGCAGCTAGTATTAACAATCAGGTTTTCCTGATGCGGAGCCTTGCCTCCAACATGGCAAATTAGTTATTACGTGTATAATTATCACAGTCAAAGGAATGGCTAAACATTTGACACACGCAAATCAACAGAGACCAGAAAGCGAGAGAAGCCATCGCTAACTGCTAAACTAAAGTAGCTAACAGAACTAATGGGATTAGTGTGAGAGTCGCTATTAGGAGAGAGCCTGTGAGTGCTTCAGTAAACTAACGTAGGTTTGGATGTAAAGTGGCCAATAAGCCGCTGTAATGAAGAATATGACGAAATCAACTGCATCGAGCTACCAAAGGAAGACGCTGTCAGTAACACAGAAGCATCGTCAACCGGAAATGACGCAATATGTCATTTTGCCAGTTTGATTGATAAAAGTGGAAGCCGCTCTGCATATCCATAGTATGTTATGTTACGTGTTCAATGTAGCAAGCCTGTAAGACTGGCGATCAGATCGTCTAACAGCGATCTCGAGTAACTACAATTTGGACAATTTCAAAAATATTAGCGATCGCCTAAGCCTAGTTTAAATGTAGGTTAGTGAAAGGTAATTATACAGAATTGAAATACATAAACTTAAGACATTTGCATTAAACGGCACAAGAAGCAATGGAATTCCGTGTGGAAAGCAAAAGAGTTCATCACATTCATCTGTCACCTCTCCTCTGCTTTTTATCTTTTAATGTGCATTACTGGCATGCATAAAGACTGACATGATTTACAAAATGCCTTTCCTTCCCGTCTTCCTCTGTCCACCTCTTGCTCTCCTCCCTCCTCCCATCCAGTCTGGTGGTCGTCGTTCCAATTATGGCAGCGGTCATCGCCGACAGCAGCAGCAACAGCAGAACAGGGCTAATGCCATGATGCAACCGCCACATGGGGGACACGGCCAGCAGGAACCTCTGCCCTCACACTGCGTCTCCCCCATGTCCCAGGGAGGTGTGACCAGCCAGTCTGACCCGCACCAGGTAGGGAGGAGAAACCAGCTTCCAGGGCCGGAGCAAACACTGGGGAACCACAATTATGCTTTTTGGGATTTTTCCCGTCTTTTATAGTGTTATATAGTTTTTTGTGTATGTAATAGATATGCCAAGTAAAAAAAAAAAAAAAACAGGACTAAAAACCTTGTTTACATCACTAAAACAGCTTTGCAGTCATTTCCTACCAGAATCTCTCATAAAGATGTTTCTCAGTCAGAATCATGTGAATTGAGCCCCAAACGGCTTACTGTATTGTGTAAATCTGGTTTCCATCACTAAAACAGCTTTTTTTCAATTGCTACCAGAATCTCTAATAAAGATGTTTCGATGTCAGAACCATGTGATTGAGCTCCAAATAGCTTATTGTGGCCTGAAAACGTTGTTCCCTTCACAAGCTTTGCAGTTTTTGTATAGGTGCTGCCTGAGCAAGCACAGCCCACCGAGTGGCTTGTCTGAATTTGGTTGGATCTAAGTGCACTGTGTGAAGCACCTGGCGCAGGTGCGTTTAGGGCGCGTACAAATCCACTTTTGCTAGTTTAACGGCGGAAAAAAGCGTCCGTGCGCCAGGCGCATGGTTGAAAAGGTTTGTGCTTAGTGTCTTAATTAATTCATAGGTGTGTTTTGGGCGTAACATGCAATTGACCAATTCAAGTGTCATCTCCCATTCCCTTTAAAAGCCAGGCACGTTTGTACCTTTGCACATTGCTATTATGATGGCAGATTTGCTAACCAGGAAGGAGAGATTTTCAGGAGAAGAAAGTGATCTGCTCGTGCCTGCAGAGGTGCTTCAGCAATGGGCAGAATGAGAAACATAATCATTTTTATTGAACATCCTAGCATGTTAACATATTCTAGTAGACCCGAGAGTACAAATACAACCCCAAATCAGAAAAAGTTGGGACAGTATGGAAAACACAAATAAAAAAAGAAAGTAGTGATTTCTAAATATAATTTGACTTGTATTTCATTGCAGACAACACAACAGCACATAATTTAATGTGTTCCTCATGATTTTTGTATTTTTTCTTCAAAAAAACAAATTCCTATTTTGGTTCTTGCAACACATTTCAAAAAATGTTGGAACAGTAAAGCATTTACCACTTTGTAATGTTTCCATTCCTTTTCACAACACTTAAAAGACCTTTAGGGACTGAAGACACCAAGTGATGAAGTGTTTCAGGTGTAATTTTGTCCCATTCTTGCTGCAAACAAGTCTTAAGGTGGGCAACAGTACGGGGTCTTCGTTGTCGCATTTTCAAAATGCGACACATATTCTCTATTGGAAACAGGTCGGGACTGCAGGCAGGCCAGTCAAGTACCTGTATCCTCTTCCTCCGCAGCCAGGACTTTGTAATGTGTGCAGAATGTGGTTTTGCATTATCTTGTTGAAATATGCATGGACGTCCCTGGAAAAGATGTCTTATTGAGGGCAGCATATTGTGCTCCAAAATCTCTATGTACTTTTCAGCATTAATGGTGCCATCACAGAAGTGCAAGTTACCTTTGCCAAGGGCACTTACACAACCTCATACCATGACAGACCCTGGCTTTTGGACTTGTTGCTGGTAACAGTCTGGATGATCCTTTTCTTCTTTGGTCCGGAGCACACGGTGTCCATTTCTCCCAAAAAATACCTGAAATACTGATTCATCTGACCACAGTACACTTTTCCACTGTGTGATGGTCCATCCCAGATGCCTCCGAGCCCAGAGAAGTCAACGGCGCTTCTGGACACTGTTAACATAGGGCTTCCTTTTGGCACAGTACAGTTTTAACTGCCATTTGTAGCTGTAACTACGTATTGTGGTACTTGACAAAGGTTTGCCAAAGTAGTCCTGAGCCCATGTGGTGATATTGCTTATAGATGAATGACGATTCTTGATGCAGTGCCGCCTGAGGGCTTGGAGATCTCGGTTGTTCGGCTTAGGCTTGCGCCCTTGTCCTTTACGCACTGAAATTCCTCCACATTCCTTGAATCTTTTAATTATGTTATGCACTGTTGAAGGTGAAATAAGCAAATGTCTTCCTATCTTTCTTTGAGGAACATTGTTTTTAAACATTTCAATAATTTTCTCACGTATTTGTTGGCAAACTGGCGATCCTCGGCCCATCTCTGCTCCTAAAGGACGACCTTTCTTGGATGCTGCTTTTGTACCAAATCATAATTACAATCACCTGTTGACATCACCTGTTTCAAATCACATCATTATTTAACCAATTTACCTGATTACTAGCCCTAAATTGCTCCTGTCCCAACCTTTTTTGGAATGTGTTGCAGGTCTGAATGACAGGAAAGGATGTATAATTACAAATGAAATTAAGTTGACCGGACAAAACATGAAATATTTTGTGTTCACATTGTCTGCAATGAAATACAAGTCGAAGTACATTTAGAAATCACTAGTTTCTTTTTTTATTTGTGTTTTTCATACTGTCCCAACTTTTTCTGATTTGGGGTTGTATGACACTGAAAAGGAGTAGAATAGGGGTTCTTTAATGGGAGTTTTGCTGTCACAAGAGAATGTGTTGAGCTTCTGTCTGTCCCAGCAGGGCCGTCCCAGCTCAGTGTCCTCCCAGAGCAGCCAGCAGAGCATGAGGAGCACGTCCTCCAACAAACACATCTCCTCCTCCAGTGCCACCCCGTCCTCCTCCTACTCCCTGCTCCAGCCCCTGGTACCTGAGGTAAAGGAGCTGAGCTCGGGATACACTAGGCTGAGCGCCAACCCCATGGTAGGAGAGAGAAACCGCCACACACCCGCCGCCCGCTGCCTAGCTGCCGTTCTCCCTGTCTGGCTACTAACATCAGGAGAGAGGGACTAATATTTGAATGTGTCCATCAGGAGCCTCTGCTCAAAGCTCATGTCTTTCCTCCTCCTGACTGGAGAGAACGGGTAGTAGTGAGTTAAAATGGTGATTGGTGCCCTTTGTTGGAGTGCTGCCATCTGTAGAGACGCCTGGTGGACACAGTCTGATCTGTCTTCTTAACGTTGGCTTTTAGTCTGCTGGTTTTATTCCAAATATTTTTAGGGCCATATTCTACAATGTCATCAGGGGAAAAAATATAGTGACAGGACAATTAAAATATCCAAGTGCACAGTCACTTTTAGATGTTAGCAGCTGTAGCCAGGTCATGTTAATTTAGTGGCTATTATGATAAAGATAATGATTAGATTGTGTCTTTTTTACAAAGTGGCGAGTCCGTTAGTGTTTTAGTGTTGGCTGGCTGTCGAGCTGCTACATACGAGGCTGGAAAATGACATGCACAAGCAGTAATGTACTGTACTGTTGAACTACCAATTCAAGTGTGTGTATATATAGACAATATTTGGATTTATTTTTAAGCACTTTAAGCACATCACATTGATATTTTAACATTGACATTTGATTTGATTTAAATCCTTTTAATCAATGACCTTTTCTGTCTATGAAATTATAAAGGTAGAAAACCATCACACTCACCCACGGTCTGATAGATTTGGTTGTGCGACCCCTTTTTTTGTGTGTTTTGGAGTCTGTGAAACTAAAACGATAGCTAGCTTTAGCTCAGCAGCTAAAGTTAAGTATCATTAGATGACATTTGGGTCTGGTTTCACCAAGATACTGGTCTGCAATGTTCAGCCAGTCTCTTTAGATTAGTCTGATGACAGTTAGACAGTACGCAAAAATAAAGACTGACTTTTCTTAGCCCTAAAAAGTCTTAAAGTCCTAATTTACCCAGAATTCATGGCAAATGAGTCCTACTTGATATAGTTAAGAGCTTAGACAGATTTGTGCAACAGATGAATTTAGATGAAGTCTGACTATTATGTAGGCCTGAGTCAAAGTCTATCTTTGTTAAGTCAGTGCTTGACTTGGCAGCTGATTGTCATTACCAAATAAAAATGCCACTTTTACATTTTTAGGAACAATAATAATGATGGTCTAGTAGTCCTGTGAAGTCATAGTCAATAGATTCAATAGGAGGGACTAGTAGTACTAAGAACTAGCTAACTTTTAGCGTAGTTTGAGGATAACAGTTGAAGCGATGCTCACAGTGCCCAGCAAAGAAAAGCAACATACTAAAAGCCAGTTCACGGACTCCGAACTGGCGGAAGGACACTACTAACTTGGGGCTGTGCTGCTAGCTTAGTCCTGCCTTTCACCCTTTGACACTAATCATTCACTCAACTTGGTGTTGCACATGTTGTTGTTGTTGTAGTAAGGGGCTGCACATGAGTCATATTTTCTCACATATTGGCAATACTGAAAGTTATTTCTGATGCCTTCTCTGGTTAAGCGGTCAAGAGGCATCAAGTTTATAGAATTCAATTGTTACAATTGGATTCCTCAAGTCTTCACATTGGAGTCTGCAGGTCCAAAAGACAAAAAGTCCAATGTGATCTTCAGTAATCTCAAGGTTTAATGTGCTGGGGAATGGAACTAGTGCATCCAGATCGAAGACATGTTTATATATAAATTTCAATGTTTTTAACGTGGAACATAACACAACAAAAATATAACATATGCTAATGATTTATTGTTGACTTGCTGTTTAATAAGGAAAAAGTTTTTCATAAAAAAACATTTCCGATGATGGCATATCTTTCTCTTTCTTTACAACCTTTTAATAACTGCAAATTCTTCAAAAGGACTGGCTACCACCACACCAAATTCCATTCTCAAATTTAACACTAAATTTTCTTTAAAGCCACTCTTCACATTGGTATTAATTAGATCCACTGCACAGTACTCAGTTAAAAAGAAAATGCGGCCCTTTTAAAGCCAGTTTGCCTGTTACTCCGTTATTTCCTGAGTTCATTCAAACAAAATTATGACTGGTGTGTTAACTGCATGCCAAATTAATCAGAGCACACAAAGCCAAATTGTCGCCTAAGTTACCTGACAAAACGGTGTTGGATTTAGAAGGCAAACATGCAGACATCCTGTGAAGTCCTCAGAGAAAGGTTTGAATCCTTAAAGGGTTAGTTCAGATCTTTTTGAAGTGTGGTTGTATGAGGTACTTATCTGTAGTCGGCGTATTACTAGTTTTGCATTGCCAGCCCTATTGCCACAGCACTGTGGAGTAAAGTCTGGCTCCACCACCGATTTTGGGATAGAAGGGGAAAAAACGCTCTGGGTTGTCTGCATTTTTAAAATCAATCCCAGTCGTCTTGGGCGGTGCTAAGCTCTGGACGCAGCGACAGTGGCTCTGCTGAATAGTCTCAGGAAGGAACTTATTTTGGTGGAACACTTAAACTCCGCAAAAGAAAACGGCACATACAGTATTAACTGAAGTTAACTGTTCACACAATACACATACACATATACCACAAACGTGAGCTATTTAATCCCACCAATCGGTCCCAAAACACCCAAATGAGAGTAAAACATACTCTTTGTAAATCTTTACGATTGTTCCCCGAAAGAACCAAGCAGGCCTGCTTTAGTGCACGATCCAAATTTTCTTCAAAGATTGCCATTTTCAGCCACGTGGAGCTCGCTAGCTTGAAGTTTGTTGTTGTTTCCTATAGTGAAGGGAACACACACACAGAGCAGAAGGGGAGGGACAAAACCTGCGCCAGATGTCATGCTTTATCCTGGAAATGTACTCCCATTGATCCGGACTAGTGTATTAGCTACAGTAGATGGCGGTCGGTATGCCCCCGGTTTGGAGAAGCAGGCAGAAGTACGTTGTGGACGGGGGGCACCAGCTATATGTATTTTAGACACCGTAAAAACATTTTTATATCAGTTCAAGTGTACGCTATATTTAGAATATTTTCGTGCCGGCCTCCATCTACTCCTTCAACCACACTTCATAGATCTGAACTATCCCTATTTAAAGCTGAGTTGGCTCAGACGTGTGCAGCTCCGCTCTCCGTGTTCTCCGTCTGTCTTCAAACTCCACCTTCACTGTCAACCCTCGGTTTTCTGTTTCCTGCCGCCTGCTGTGCTGTTCAGGCAGCAGTGTGGCATTTTCCCAGCATCCACCTGAACTTCACCAGTGCATCAAACTGTGTATCAATCTGACAAGTCACTCTGCTGACACCGATATTTTACTCTTCTGCCCATTCTTTTTCCTCCACCCTTTCTTTCCCTTCCCTTGTTTTTTTTCCCTCCCTCCTCTGGCTCTTTTCCCTTTCTCTCCCCCCTACAGCCGAAGCACCAGGACACTTTCTCTCTGGCCCCCCAGCGTCCCCTCACCACCATCAACCCCATCGGCCACTCCCTCCATCCGAACGGAGCGCCCACGCTCAAGCCTTCCCCCGTGCCACGCACCATCCAGGCCATGCCCTGGGAGCAGCGCTCCCTCTACAATCAATGAGACCCCCTGGGAACCAGCCACCCCCTCTTCACGTCGCGTCCACCATCACCACCCCCCACACGCCCTCCTCATTCTCCCCACCCCCTTTTTGGACCCAGCATCAAGGAGGGAGGACTTTGGACGCCCCTCCACCGCCTCACCTTTCCGTTGGAACGTTGTTTGGGATCGGGGAAGGGCACCATTGAGAACTAGTTGAGATTGATTACTGAGTAGTTAGGTTTAAAAAAAAAAAAAAAAAAAAAAAAAGTGTTGCCTTGACCCTCTTGTATGATCTATGCCATAAGTTAAAATGTCTGTCCCCTAATCTGTCCTCTCACTAAGAATTTATCTCCCCATTCTCCTCTCCCACTCTACTTATGAAAATATCTATCTTTCCCATTATGAATAGTGTTGCCCCCCCCCCCCTTTCTCCTCATGTTAAATGAAACTAAAGGCTATTTTTATCAAGAGTGTTCCAAACCCTGAATGAGGGATTCCAAGGCGCCAAGTTGTCAAAAGTAAATGTGACAAAAATTCTCCCTTCAGTCTGATATGTTTTTGAACATAAAACCCAAACCTTTAAGTCAAATGAGGCTTCTAGAAGGAGAAGGGGAAACTTTTTATTTTTACGTGCCCCTTTCAACGTGCTCCAGAATGAAGATTGTGTATATTGTTCTTAGGAGGTGTCATGAGTATTTCCGAAAGCCGGTTTTTTTTTTTTTTTTTTTTTTTTTTTTTTTTTTTTTCTTTCTTCTCCTCTGTTTCTCCCTGACGTCCCAGTGCCCACACCTGTCATCTCCAAGCATCAACAGCGAGGACCACGCCAGACGCGGACCCAGGCGCCTGCTCTGCGGGCCGCGCTGACACGTACACGCCAGTTTGGCTCCTCTGTGTTGTTGAAGACTGAAGCAGTTGGAAAAAGGACCTGGATGTTAACCAGCCACAACCACCCACAAGGACCATTTGGTGTGGTTACCTTCTCTTAACACACAACTGAAAGCTCACTGTTTTTTCTAAAAACTTGCATCTGACTGGTGGCTTGTTGTTATTGTAGTTTTAATAATCTGTTGGCTGGGAATCAAATCTAGAAGATAAACAGTACAAGTCTCCATCCGTTTTTGTTCCAAACTGACTGTTAACACGTTTGTTCCTTTTCACTTCAAAGCACTTTAAGACAAGTGCTGTATGATTATTACTGTGTCTGCCCACCCCCCACCCTCTGTCTAGAGCTGTATCGGCTGTGAAGATGTAATATTGCCTTACATCAACCCCTCATCGCGACTCGCGCCTGTGATCCCCCAGTGACTTGGCAGCAGTACTGGGCCCGTTTGAGCCCATATCATGGCTGCATCTGGAAGCTCCAGTGGCCAAAACACAGTATGTCTGCAGCTCTGGACTACCCCCACCCCCACAACAGCTCCCCACACCCTCCAGTGTTGCTTTTCCTCTAGAAAAACGTCCTGCCTGCATCTCACTGCTCACAGGATGGATTTAGTTAACGCCTACCTGCGGGGTGTTTCAATAAGCAGCCAACTGGCCAGATAACGGTTTTCTTTTTTTTCTTTTTTTAACGGTCAATTTGATGAATACCAGTTAAACCGTGGTTTCAATATCTACTTCTGTTACGTTATCTCGCTAACCCGGTGTTCATTGAAATACCCACAATTCTACTGACATTGTTTTTTTTCTCTTTTTAAAGTTGTTTCTATTTTTATTCATGACATGTTTTCATTGTTGCTTTCTCCTTGTAAAGTGTCTGAGTATTTAGAAAGTGCTATACAAATAAAATGTTTTATTATTATCACCATCAGTGCCGCTTCTCTTATGTAAACGATGATCAAGTTGCTAGTAGGATTGGCCATCGAGAACCGATTTCTACTTGGAATCGTTTCTTTATTGGAATATATTTGGATGATTTAACGCAATTTAACGTGGTTTCCGTAGTGGCCAGGCGCTTGTTGTGTTGCAGCCTTGGAGCGCTGTAAGCGGCGCTCAAGTGTGGCTTTGTTTTATGTTGAAAAAGCCCGGTAAAACTGCAAACCACCATTGAATTAAAATAAAACTTTCCTCTTATTTCTGAAATAAGCAGGTAACCTGTTTCAACTCCACCCCTCAAAGAATTGATAAGAACCGGAATCAAAAGGAAGAATCGGAATTGGAATGCTTGCACTGAATGCTTGCTCTTGGTGGAATTACTGGAATTGTTGGGTCTTTGTGAATTATAGAGCGTGGTCTAGACCTACTCTATCTGTAAAGTGTCCTGAGATAACTCATGTTATGATTTGATACTATAAATGAATTGAATTTAATCACAATTGTTAAAATCCAAACGATGCCCATCCCTAGTCACTAGCACCTGTAGTCCAGCTTTTGAAATGGAAATCTTCATTGATTTTTGTTCTGACAACGAAAAAGATGCATGTAGATATTTAACATGGAAATGGAATTCATCTTGAGCATAACAGCTTGTCAGCGACCAAGTGACAACCGAAACAGACCTTGTTCTTCAGTTCTAACACGTCTGTGGGTTGATAGTCTGAGTATTTGTCTGTGGTGAAGAGTTTGGAAACAGCCATCAGAGGGCGACATGTCTTATCTCATTTCAGATGGACTATAAACAGATAACAGTGTAATCATATGGACTTTACACCACTGATGATTATTTCTGTTCTCTGATGAAGAGTCTAAGCCACAGTGACAGTTCAGACCTTTTTCTGTGAATGACTTTGTAAATGCAGCCAAACAGAGTATGTTAACCTTTAGTGCATCCTTTTAAAACCGTTGCTCTGGTGTCAGAGGACAAAATTGTGCATGTCAAAAAAAACTGTTAATATATAACATTATTTTCCACTTTCATTGAGTTAAATCTTTTGCCTCCAGTCATGGAGTCATGTCATGAATGAATTTGAACCCTTCAAATGCCAGTTTGTCTACGTTCTGCCACAGTTATCTTTTTATGGAGAACAAACACAAAGCATGAATTATTTTCTGTTTAGGCCTACTAAATGCTAGGGCGAGTTTCTTTGATTATCACAGTGGGATATGTCAGTGATTGGTAACAACACAGATGGTGTGTGCAGTATTAGATGAAAAAATAAGAACTTAACTTATAGTATGTAAAAATGTCCATTGTTTGTTGTTGTTGTTGTGTGTGTGTCTTTGAACTTAGGTAGGCCTATACCTTTTATTTCTGTAGCGCTACGTCAGACACATAAATCAGAGTGAATGAAAAAAACAACATGAACCAAAATCTCGGCGGATCACGTGATCACGCAGCTGCTGCAGGTTTGTCGGGAGGAGTGCTCTTCTGCTGCTGTGGATTTGGGTTAGCGAGCAGCTGAACATGCCTAGGCTACTGAATAAAGTAGCCGGTGAGTGTATATAGCCTATATACAGTATGTGCGAAAGTGATCATAATGATGGACAAATATAAAAAATAGCCTGCTATAGGCTACGTCTTCACCTCCTCCACGTTAGTATTCTTTACTAAATGTATTCTTTACTGAGACTTTTTTGAACTCCCCATTCAAGCAATGTATTTTGTGATTAACACTTTTTAATTTATTTTTTTAAACAACATACAAAACATCGGCGTAGATTTCGTGGGGGTATGCAGGGGATATATGCCCCCAGTGATGTAGTCTAATGTATTGTTGGGGGTATATATTGGCCAGAATCTGCATTAGGGGGCATATCATAGTGGGGGGTCAAGGTGTCCTCCCCCAGGGAAGTTTTGAGCATCAACGACTTCATTTCCTGTATTCGGATTTGATCAAAATATGAAAGATGACCCACTCCCCAAAAGGGTCAGGAGTTAAAGAACACAACAGGATCGTGAAGAACACAGATGGATTTGATATATATATATATATATATATATATATATATATATATATATATATATATATATATATATATATATATATATATATATATATATAGAGAGAGAGAGAGAGAGAGACAGAGAGAGAGCGAGAGAGAGATTTAAACGTCGGAGTTTCTGGCTTTAACAAGATCTCGTTCTCTGACAGATTTGTTGCTGAGATGATTCCTAAAACAAAACATCTCCAGACACCGGTGATGTTTTGAATATGCAAAAAGTTTTGAACAATACAAGGAAATTATTATTTTCTATATAGGCCTACAAATAAAGACATTTGCGACATAAATTGTTGCATAAAAAATTCACAAGAATGCAGAAATTACGTGTTTGACGTCCAATTCTTTTTTGGGGGGAAGGACCCCAAACCCCCGTTATTAAAAATAGGCCTACTCGGTTACAAGTAAAAGTCCTGCATTGAAAATGATACGTCAGTAAAAGTATGTAAGTGGTATCATCAAGAAAATATACTTAAAGCTACTCAATGCAGAAAAATTCGTTTCCATTGTAGAAAGTGTCCAAGGATCCAAACAGCTGTGTGTTTAATGGTCTGATCATCTCAGCTGGATTTGTAGGCCGTTATATTGTTGGCTAGTTTATTTTAGAATAAAACATCAGATTTTATAAACTACATGTGTTTTGTGTGCAGATCTCTTAATTTGTAAAGTAACTAGTAACTAAAGCTGTCAGATAAATGTAGTGGAGTAAAAAGTACAATATTTCTCTCTGAAATGTAGCGGAGAAGTATGAAAAGAAAAGACTCAAGGAAAGTACAAGTACCTCAAAAAAGTACTTGAGTAAATTTACTTAGTTACATTCCACCACTGCTTATTGGCTTATCCATCCCGTTTAGGATTGATCCATCTCCCGGAACCAATCTTGGGCTGAATAGAACCTGGAACCCTGCAATCCGGTAAAGGTTATCATGTATCCCAAAATCCCTGGACCTTATCACATGAAGTCATTGGCCGTCCTCTGTCTTACTTTTCCAACAATTTGGTTTGTCTTTCAGACCAATTCTAAACACGCATTCAAGCAATGGAAAGTCATGACGAGTTGATGATAACTGACTGAAGTCATTCTTTTATCTAGTCTGCGTCACAGAAGGGGGTGGGGGGTGGGAGTTGGGGTTTAAACCGTCTCTTTGTTAGTAGGCTACCTTGTTTCACAGAATGACTCTTTGTATTAGTTTCACTTCATGGATGAGGTGTAATATGTATCTGTTATGCTCAAAATCCCACAAATAAATCATAACAAAAAAAACAAAAAAACTTCTGAATCACATTAAAAGTGGACTGACCCGTCATGATATTATTTAATGTGATCCACACTTGATGTGAAGGGCAGCCCGTCTGGAAGTATTTATTTATTTATGTATTCAAAAGTGAAAGACTGCATGAGATACTATAGGACTGGATCACAGTGTCCAATGCCATTGATTATTATTATTATTATTATTATTATTATTATTGTTGTTGTGAAATTACCCTAAAGTCAACAGGTGTCCAATGAATCTTACGGCTTCAATGTATTCCATCAAACTGCGTGCACGTGGCGGGAACGCGCATTATAATTGAAATTAATTCGCCGACCCGCGCGGCTTTAATGGTCCAATTAAAGGCTTTGAAATATGCCGCCGCGCGGGACTCGGGTGCGGATTGAAGTGAATTCATGTTCGCGTGCCGGTGCACGCAGCGTTTGTTCAGTATCGACGCTGGTTATTGATAAACAATCATTCGCCTTTTCGATGGCCGGGCTCGTCTCGGGGCCTCTGCGGATAAGCCCCGGTTCTTCTTCACCGGCGGCTGGTTCGTTGACACAGCACCGGGCCGCCACAGCACCCGCTGGGCTCATGTGACGGTAAGAAGCTCCGTACTGAGTGCGTTCATTAGTAAAAGCTGTGGCAGCGACACGCTTTTTTTCCAATCTAAACAACAACTCGCACGATGAAACCGACGGAAGTTTCTAGAAGTAAATCATTTCTGGGCGAAACTGAGTGTTTCGGTCACATTGATTTAGATGACATAATGTAGGCGATAATAACGAGGGGACAAATGAAAGCCGAGAATGATTAAGGCAAGTTAATTAAAAATTAAGTTCTGTTGTAAGATGATATATAATCATTAATAAAAATGACTTTTGAAGACATCAGCTTCGAACTTAAAGTTTGTAGTATTGTGTCACTAGGCTAGCCTGCTTGTTGTTGCGCCTCAGCAGGCCTCCTAGCTGAGGGCCCCGGCCTCCCCCTGCCATGCCGGACCGCAGGCCCGGGTGTAGTGCCACGCTTCGGCCGGTTGGTGGCGGTAGTGGCCCGGACTGGAAGACCGAGGAGCATTTAGGTGGATTTACTGTAGGGTATTTTTACTCTACAGCCTCTAACCGCAACCAGAATAAACAGCTTGTGTCATTTTAGGCATCATTAACAAAGATTAAAAGCGTCATTAAAAAGAACCAATAGGCTAACTAATAAAAGATGTAGGCTAGGCTAGGCCTATTTATGAAAGATTTGTAGGCCTATGTGTAGGAAGTTCAGCTGAGTTTTTTTGGGGATAACATAGGCTATAGCCTGTCTTCAGGATATGTTTGATGCTATTTCCTTATTCTTTTCTTGTCTTTTTTTTATTGAATCGAAATATCGCTGCTCGTTTGAAAACAAAGACGAAAAAACAGACACTTCGTGTTCACAACTCGTCTCTGAAATTATTCCCAATCTCTTGTCGTAGTTTTTTGTCGTTTTTTTTCAGCGCAATATGAAGGTTTTTAAAGTTTCATGTTCTCCGCCTGTCATCGCGTTTTTTTTTGTTTTTTTTACTTTCTCCAGATCAGAGCCCCCCCCCCCCCCCTCCCCTCACTCCTCCCCATTCTCTCCATTTTGTGTGGTTTGTGAAAGCAGCACAGGTCTTCTCGCTGTCCGCCACATGAGGGATATTGGACTATTATTTTGATCCAGCTCGTGGCCGGTGAGTCCGATTCACAAACGGTTAAACTCCCTGAAATAGTGTGGTTTTTTTTAAAATTCTTCATCCAATCCCAAGCGGCCGTAATGGAAACATATGCAGCGTGATTAAGATTCAGGCTGCACTGAAGTGAACTGGATTCACAGTCATTAGAAATAGACAGAAAACACACGAGGGAGAACACATTTCATATGTATTCAGTGTTCAAATGTCGGAATAATTTCCTTTCATTTAACGCTAAAGTGTGTTTGGCTGTAATCCACATGTAGGCTAGCTGTTATTACGTATTTATAATGAAGTCTCATGTGATACTATAGTCCATGTGAGAAATGATTCTTACTTATATTTGGACATTTTTTTGAAGTTGTTTTTGTGCTGGATCTTTGAGGAAAACACTTTTAATAAAATGAAGTCACATTTACTCCCGAATGATTTGGGCTTTGCATTAGTTTTGCAGTTGCCCACGTGACTGTGGCTATACATAATCAGAACTTTTGTTTTGGTTTCTTTTCTTCTGTAAAAGTGTGCTTCTTGCTTGCTCTTGGGGGAATTACTAGAATTGTTGGGTCCTTGTATATTATAGAGTGTGGTCTAGACCTACTCTATTTGTAAAGTGTCTTAAGATAACTCTTGTTATGATTTGATACTCTAAATAAAATTGAATTCTTTCTGGATCACAGTTTCAACATGAAACCTATATTTGACATCATGTATAGCAGCAGGTGAGGACGATTTTCTGCTAACAAAGAAACTCCTGCACAGGTTGATCACATTGCATTTTTCTGCTTTTTTGCACTTCTGGTTGGATGCAAACTGCATTTCGTTGTCTTTGTACTCTGCACAATGACAAAGTTGAATCTAATCTAATCATTGTGAGTATTGTGATGGTTTCGTGAGCTCTAATGAAAACTGCTTTCTTCGTACAGGAGATGTTTTTTAAAAGTCAGGAAAGCAAGGAAAAGTACTTTCCTCAAGTATTTCCCTTTTATGCCACTTTATACTTCTACTAGGGAAGGAAATATAGTAATTATTAAAATATATGATTTTATAAAATGTGCCTACACTTCTTGCTAGTACTTTTACTTTTGACACCCTTTTGCATTTTTCAGATTGTATTTTTGTACTTTAACTTAAGTAACATTTACAATGTAGGACTGGCATATTTTTACTTAGCCTAAGTAACAGATTACATTACATTACATTACATTACAGATCAGAATACTCTGGTTACAGATCAGAATACTCTGGTTTTAATACAAATACATGTAAACACATGTCTGTCCTCCATGGTGGTGTGTGGCCTTTTATCAACAGCTTATTAATGAAGCATACAATTAAATGATTTTTCAATTACACATCTATTATTTAGCCTGATGTCTGTTATCTGCTTCAGTCTCTAGCGCATCCTGTTTCCATGATGTCAGCACAGGAGTTGCAGCCAACATGCAATAAGATATTTCATTGAAAGTTAGAAAAGGTATTTCATTCAAAGTGAGATGTAAATTAAAATGGGTTGAGTCAAATAACTTGAACTCAGATGTTTCCAATATTCTTTAATTGAAAGAGGTTTTTTTTTTATTCCACACTGTCCAGTTTGTCTCAGGAATATTCTACATGACTTTCCAATCATTTTGTACACATTTCTCCACAGTTCAGCCAGACAGGGAACTTAAGATTGGAATTCAAACCAAATGGCTGTGGATTGGGACAATTTAGGCCTCAAATGCTGCATTTGTAGCAATTGGATCAAATGAAGAATAATGTGGTTTTGAGGCTCAGAGGAAAATCTGGACCTGTGGGGGCAAATCATTGAGTGTCAGTTCACATTCATGACATATTGAACAAACTCTTCCACATAAATAAATAACCATGGCCTCATTTTAACATGAATATCGGTTTGTGTCTTTTGTTTAAGCATGAAAGTTCATTCTTGAGTATAAAATTGTTTGACAGAAATATCCCTTTTTTTCTGGGCCTTTTACAGCATCAAGAAGAAGCCTGTGTGATATGGTTGACAGCTCAGGAAAAAAACAAGTAAGTGGACCTTGAGTTGGGGTTGTTTGTTGTTTTGAAGTCTGTGTTTGGGGTTTAAGTTATCTTGTTCAAATGAAGCATGTGTTTTTTATGATTTTACAACCAGGTTAAATGTTTGTGGTATGAATATGTGGCCTGTAGGTTGGAGAACATTTGAAATAGTTCATTAACCGTCCATTCGACACTTGTCACCTCGGAATAACTGCAACAGCACAAACAAACCATACTTGTTAATAAAAAATGTTTAAATGACAGTGAAACATGAATAAACAACTCTCTCTTCCTTCAGCCCCAACAGTAAGGATCTGCTGAGATGCCTGAAGGAAAAATATGTTTATGTTCAAATATGTCAAAAATGTGTAAAGCTTTCCTCCACTAAAAAAAAAAAGTATTTTGCTTCCTGTTGGTTTGCTGTGATGTATGAATGCAGTATACTTCAGTACATGTCAGAGCGGACTTTTAGGAATATAAAATTAACGAAAAACAAATTCCTGCATATAAATCCCAGCTTAGTATCAGATGTGTGTAGCCAAGGCAACAGTCCCACAATATAATAATAATAATAATACTAATATCAGTTTATGACATATCCAGAAGCACTGCTCTGTATTGTTTCTAATGCACGGTGTCATTTTGTTTTGGTGGCATATTCAGTAACGGATGCATCTGATGATTCCCATTATAACAGCATAAATACAGATCCATACTAAGCCACTATGAAAAGTAAATATAGGCTACATAACTGCAATCATTTCATGTTTTTACAACATTTACAGCAGGGGTGTCAAACTCAAATTCACTAAGGACCACGCTGGGAAATAAGAATCACACCAGGAGCCAGACGTGTAGTTTGTTGACATGCTTTTATTTAATCGAACAAGTGAAATATCTTTGACTGTATTATTGCATGCATGTCACTTTTGACATTTGACGCATTTTTTTAGGTGTTTTTTGACGTTGTTGTGTCTTTTATTCTTGGCGTATTTTTTTAACTTTTTTGTCGCTTTTAAAATAAATTGTCACTTTTTCCAACATTAGTCTCCTTTTTTGTTGCTTTTTCAGACTTTTGTCGCATTTGTGTCAACATAAAGCCCCAAAAAACTCAGCAGAAAAAGTTCCTTAGCCAGGATAGAATTAAGCAAATCAAGCAAAACAAAGATGACATTTTTAAAAGCAGCTACCACACAGCCGACTCACAGCAACCTGTTTTACAGCCTGAATATGAAAACTCTCTGCTTCTGGGGGAATTTCTGATTCTCAAAGTTGGCAAATGTGCCAAATTCTGCTTTGAGTGTCACGTAATAACAGTTTGAAAAACAGTTTTCCGTCTTTTTTGGTTTGGTGTACAACTAGGCGGGCCACAATTTATTTATTGGGAACCTAAATTGTGGGCCTTGAGTTTTGACACATGTGATTTAGAGGAATTAACTGAAATAGGCAGCCCCCTCACTCTCACATCTTTTCATTTAATGCATGTAAAGGTCCTGGGCATGGGGCATGTGTGTGTGTGTTTCAGGGCCTGTGTGTGTTGTGTGTAACTATAACAGAGTGTAAAAAAATGTAATTTCCCCATGCGGCATTCTTCTTCTTCTTAAAGCATAAAGCAATGAGTTGGGGCTGATTTTAACATGCTACCATACCTTTCATTTTATCGTAGGCTACATTTCATGTCTTAACACACTTTAACCCTTGTGTTGTCCTCGGTCAAATCTACCCATTTTCAAAGTTTTTTTTAAAATCAGAAATATGGATTTCTTTCAACCAAGTGCCCAAAATAACTTGGATGCATGCATGTACGATGGAACCCATACAACATTCTGCGCAGGTAAAAATGAATGATTACTTCCATTGAATTTTGTGTGTTTTATTCAATTTTATAGCATTTGAGAAAAAAAAAATGAAATGGTTTTAAAACAGTTTCCTGACTAAACTTTGACATAAACCAGTCTGTGGTTCAGTCAACATCCTCTGATCGTAACTATTAGTTAAAATAATGCATCATTTCAGCTTTTGTTTTAATTAAAAAATTAGGTATAATGTCATTTAGATTAGGTGTATTGACCATGAATGAAAAAAAGCGTCGGGAAAAGACCCGGGAGGACCACACAATGTTTAAGATGAGAAATCATCCCTGAGCTTATTAAAGTCTGCTGAGAAGTTATTCCAATGTTTACCTTATACTTATACTACACTTATACTTAACCTTTATGCTTTGTACTTTTTCAGATATTAGGTATTTAAATGTTTTCATCGAGACATGTTGATATAAAGTTGTAGTTTAGTTTAGGGTCAGTGATATGGAACGCTTTACCATCAGATTTTTCAAAGCTAACACACACGTATAATTTAAGTAAGCTGTTAAAGGTTTGTTTTTGTCTGTGCAATGTTCTCCCGTTCTCCCTCGTAATATTATTTTACCTTTCATATTTATTCTGTTGATTGGATATTGTGTGTAATTTTAGTTTGGGCTTTGTTGTCTTCTCTTTTCTTTTCTTATCAGTATTTTAGTTTCTATTTTAATTGGAGTATGCATTGGAGAGCCTCTCTGAGTTTTTTTTTTTGCGTGTAAACCAATAACTAAACTAAACTAAACTAGTTTTTCCCTCCCCATGTACTGTAGATCCTGGTCAAGAGCCAAAGCATGTCACCGATGCTTAAGTAATCTTCTTCATGGTCCTGTGGTTGAACCAGCAACTGCTCTGGAAGAAAAAAAAACAGGTAAGTGGAAATTGAGTTAAGATTTCTAATTGAGTTGATTTCTGACCTTGGGAAACTCAAAATCCGTTCTGGAGCTGTCAGTCATGTCACATGAACTTCATTAAATGTAGATGTAGGGCTGCAACAAATCATTATTGTCATTGTCCATTAATCTGTTGAGCATTTTCCCGATGAATCAATTAGTTTTTTGGTCTTTAAAATGTCAGAAAATGGTGAAAAATGTGGATCAGTGTTTCCCAAAAGCCCAAGATGACGTCCTCACGTCTTGTTTTGTCCACAACTCAAAGATATTCAGTTTACTGTCACAGAGGAGAAAATCAACTAGAACATATTCACATTTAACAAGCTGACATCAGAGAAATGTAACTTTTTTTTTCTCATAAAAAATGACAAACCGATTTGTCAATTATCAAAATACTTGCCGATTCATTTATTGGTTGACAACTAATGATTAATCGATTAATCTTTGCAGCTTTATGTAGATGTTTGAATTTACCTAATTATTATGTAATGTGATGCAATGGCTCCTAAACAAATCTTTTTTTTTTTTAAATGTGTTTACTAAGTCCAGAGTAGATTTTTATGAAGTTCTGGAAAATAGATGTTCTTAATTTGCAGTTAAGGAGGTCATTTGGTTTTAAAAACTAATTTTAATGAAAGTGAAAAGAACAAGAGAGAAGTAGATTTTGGGGCTGTTAGTTTGGGGGGAGAGTACCAGATTATTATGTACTCCCTTTATGTACATAAAACAATGCTATGTGTACGCTGGGATTTCCACATATACATTTTGAGCTCAGACGTAGTGGACCAGCGGGTCACACAGCTCCATGTTCTACACTGTAAACAGTGAGTATTGTAGACGGGAACAACATAGAGTCAGGCACTAGCAGTCTATTTCTGCACACTGACGTCCATACTCTTTGAATGCATGCCATCAACACACCTGAACAGCAGACAGGAGGAGATGACTGACATGCAACTTTTTCTCCTTTCACATTACACACAGCCGGAGAAGAGGAGTGGAGGAGAAGAGAGGAAGAAATGGAACAACAATTCACTTCACACTTCATTAAGGTAAAGATATGCAGATAATGTAAAAATGCAGACCTCTAGCTTACCCAGTAGAGTGTTTTGCCCCATGTAGGCTGAGTCCTTGGCAGCGGCCGCGGGTTCGAATCCGACTGATTGCCCTTTGCTGCCATGTCGTCCCCTCTCTCTCTCTCTCTCTCTCTCTCTCTCTCTCTCTCTCTCTCTCTCTCTCCTCTTTCCTGTCTTCAAGCTACCCTGTCAATTAAAAGCCCAAAAAATGATCTTGCATAAGCAAAAACAATGCAGATGTGGCCCATGAATATACTGTAGGGTCTAAAAATCATACAATATTTGTTTAAGTAGCCTTTTTATAAAAAAGCAAAGATGCCAGTAAATAAGCAGATCTGGGCCATTTTGTGAACTGTGGGCCTCTGTACTGTAAAATCCATTCTATGTTTGTCATAATTATGAAAAGTGGAAATCTATTGTCAAGTGTTCTCGCTGGGGGTTTCTTTCTGACTAGAAGTGACATTGTCCTGCCTCAGCAGCCTCATCATGAATGAGGACTGTCTTCGCAGGCTCTTTGTTTCTGCAGGAAGACATACAAATTCCACAGGAGGTTTCCTACCTGCAGGCTGTGGAAGGGGAACACCGGTGGCCTGATAGCGCCACAGAGGTAACGGATCAAAAAACAACGCCTCGCCACTAGTACTACTTCCCTCACCTTACACTTTAGCAGTGTTGTAATGTAACGAAGTACAAATACTTCGTTAATGTAGCTACTTATGTAGAATTCTCTTGTATCTGTACTTTACTTCGTTATTTTTATTTCTGGAAACTTTCACTTTATTATTATTATTTATTTTTTTGGGCTTTTCCACCTTTAATGGATAGGACAGCTAGGTGAGAAAGGGGCGAGAGAGGGGGAAGACATAGAGGAAATCATCACAGGTCGGATTCGAACCCTGGACCTCTGCATCGAGGCATAAACCTATGTTTATGTGCGCCCGCTCTACTCACTGAGCCAACCAGGCCACAAAACTTTCACTTTTAGTCCACTACATATCCCCTAAGCATCTTCATTACTCGTTACTTGCAAGAAATGTTTTCGAAATGTTTTCGTACGTAAATTCTGTTTTTGTCTTTGTTGATGTCAGATTTTGAATTTGATGTTTTAGAAGGTGTGAAATGCTTCAATATGAGGAAGCCACAATAAAGTTCATAATAAAAAAAAATTACTTTACTTCTAATAGTTAAGTAAATGACATTTGATACTTACGTACAGTTAATATCAGATACTTTAAGACTTTTACTCAAGTAATGCTCTAAAAGGGGACTTTAACTTCTAGTCAATTTCTGGTAACATACTTGTACTTTTACTTAAGTATTGCTTTCAAGTACTTTATACAAGACTGCACTTTAGACACCATCAAGTAAAAGTTTTTCTCCATCTGTTGACAGGCTGCTGTGACCCCTGACCCTTACACGTCTGCCATTTATTCCTCATCCTGCAGGAACCTTAAGGTTAAAGGATACGGTTAGTTATTCTCATGAAAAGACCAAAACCAACAGTGTTTTAGTTGATCTCTCATTCAGTGGTGTAGTCTAGTTTTTTTATAGTGAGTATACTGTGACTTTTTTCCCTTCCAGCTTCATACTTGCCCATCTCAGAGCGACACCCCATGCATATTTTGTAATGTTACTGCGTATAGCATCAGCCTCATCTGGCTCGTTTCCTGTCTGTCTGCTGCATTGGTACTCGAAGCAGCAGCAGCTTCAGGGGCAGGCTTACCAAACACTGAAAGAGTGTAGTTTGAGTTTGCTTTCGTTTTACAGTATATCTCCTTTAGTCTCTAGTGATTCACATTTCAGATTTTTGCGCAGAGAATGACCATCAAGCAACGTTGTTGTTGTTACTATGTGACTCATAAGACAGACGGTGTGAATTTATGAATGAAAGTGTAAAAGTTCTGTCACAAAGCCATCATCGTTGTGTATTCTCAGGCTTTTGGAAGTGGGTATATGGAAATCCTTGACCTTTTCCTAGTGGGTATAAAGCACCTGCGTATCACGTAGACTACACCACTGCTCTCTCTTAGCCCATTGGTTGCTATACTGACAATTGAAAACTTAAAAAAACAACTCACAAATATAGTTCCTAAAGCTGGGTAACGGCAATGATTTTCCGAATCGATTCAATTCCGATTCACAAAGTCCCGATATGGTTACATTTTCAATTGGATATCCATTAGGTTAGGGAAATTGCAGTTACAATACCCATTTTGCTTGTAAAAGAGATTATCAGAGAACGTCTGCTGTAAATTGTACAAGCAAGAAGCAACTCTCAAATATATACTTTTTTTCATAATGTACCAGGTTAATGTTCACGTTAAGAATTGATCCCCAAAACGTTTTGTTTAAAGCACTTTTCCTTGCGTAAAATGGCGCATACTGAAAGATACATTTTGAGATTTTATTAATCCATATGACATCACTCAAACAAATATTGAATTTAGTTGGAGAATCGATTATTTTTAACCCAGCCCTAATACTTCCAGTTAAAAAAGAAAAGGTTCAGTTAATTTCCTACAACAGCTGGACACTGTAGTGTTCCATTAAACAAACAGGGAGGAAATAGTGCAGTTGTTGGGGACTATATTCAGGTGGATTATTCCAAATTTGGTGCTCTAGTGACGTGTGTGTGTGTGTGTGTGTGTGTGTGTGTGTGTGTGTGTGTGTGTGTGTGTGTGTGTGTGTGTGTGTGTGTTTTCATGGTAGTGAAGGAACATGTCACCCAGTGCAACAGTGTGGCTCATTGGTGTGTTTTTATGAGCTAGCAGGCTGTGATACACACACACAATACTTGTTGGTAGATACATTCTCTGTTTGTTTAAGACTGAACATGGGATTAGTTGAGATTTAGAAAAATGTAGACTTACACTCTAAAGCTTAGTCTGTATGTAAATGTTGGAGGCTGACGGATGATGATGGATGTGCTCTCTGGGTGTTCTCATTCCTCTGATCTTTCTATTAAAAGTTTCACATAACTGGAATGCTTTGCATGGCTTTTGGGCTTACACTACATGTCCCTGATGGCCCAGCTCTGGGAGAAATCAACATGTGATTTGATTATGAGGCTACTGGCAGTACATATCCTGACTGTTTCTCTGTCTGCATTACAGGCCCTTTAGCAGGTAAATGATCATTATTTGGAGCGTGATTCCATTTTAAATATCTAGCTGGATGGCTAAATACCAGTTAGTGTTTATGGTCTGTTTCACAGAGAAGCTGTACACTGAAGCAGGCACTAGAGGAAATCTCAGTGAGATCTCTGTATTCCAAGTATGTGTGAACTCAGAGGTGACAGTGTAAACTAGTTTTTTGAGTTCTTTTTTTGTGTGCATAGCTGTGATTTGTGCCTATGGCTAATTGGGCATTTTCCGAAGTTCTTGTTTTTTTTGGACTTGCGTTTTCCGACATTTTTGCCACTTTTTAGATGCTTATTTTGGCGTTTTGGTCGCCTTTAAAAAAAGAAAAAACATTAGACAATTTATTTCGACGTGCCTGATTCAAGGGTTGTTTTTGGATTTTTTTTTTGAAGTTTTTGTCACATTTCTGGAGGGTTTTTTTCGAAGTTTTTTCAAAGTTGCTTCTTTCTGAGTTTTTATCGCCTTATTCTGTTGCAGCGCCACAGAAAGGTAGAGGGATGGTGATCATATTTCTCTAACAGTTATAGCAGTAAAAGCATTATTACCTCATCATACAACATTTCAAAAGGGACAGCAAAGTCATTTGAGCAGTGTATTAGTACATACATACGGCAATCTCAGGACGAGGACAGAGGACAAAAGAAGACTCTAGAAAAGATGAACAGTGACACATTTGCATTTCCTGAGGCAGTTTGTCTCCTCCTTCTGCATTCCCGCCTTATTCACCCCCTTGCGATTAATAAACATTACATTGTACTCAGTTCTGCATTGCTGCTGCTTTTAGTACCCTTCTAATACAAATTGCTCGTTGAATTCAAAACAAAAGGAAAGGAAATAATTTCCAACATTCTTTTATTGAACAAATAGAACATTGAATTGAATATAAAAGGCAGCACTAAAAAAGAATGAGTTACATTTTGAAGTGCAGATTTCTGCTGATATTTTCTTTCAACTAACACAAAAAATCTGAGTGTCTATTGCGATATGTCGCAGCCTTTCGCCATGTGTATATCGCGCCAGTTGATGTTGCAATGACGATAAAAAAACGATATATTGTGCAGCCGCACGGCCTATCACTCTGCCTTGTGATTCATAAGCAGTCATGCCTATACCACATCATTGTATTTGATATGGTTGTGTTGGGTGGAGACCTGATACTCTGGTCTGATACACTGGTATCTCTTTATAGGGCTGCACGACATGACCTCAAATCAAAATCACGATTAATTGCACATTTTACCTCGGTAACGATAAATGAGCGACAATTAGTCACATTATTCAAAATCATCTTTTCTGAAGCCAAAATGTTTCTAGACGACAGATGCTAAGTTTTTTTTTGGGGGGGGGGGGGGCACAAATTGCTCAGTTGACTCGGACTCTGTGTTTGCGTTATTCCTCCATTATGCTTTCCATGCGGCTGACTGGTCCGGGCCAAGTCACGTGACTACACACGCGGTAAAATGTTTTTAAACCCTCTTGTTGTCCTCGGGTCATATCAGAAATTGCCCCGAAATAACACGGACGGTTCCATACAACGCTCGTCACAAGTGAAATTCATCAGATCTCTACTTTCATTGAATTGTGGGTGTTGTATTCAATTTCATAGCATTATCCTGACTAAACTTTGACATATCTGTGATTATCCATTACCTTCATTCCTCTGATCTTAACCATTATTCCAAATCATTCATCATTTCTGCTTTTTTCTTAAACAAAAAGTAGGTATAATTTCATATAAATGAGGTTTATTGACCATTAATTCCAAAAGAAATAACGTTGAAATAAGCAAGCAAAACGTGAAAAAAAGCATCAAAAAGGTAAAGTGTCTAAAAGAGTGTTCATTTTGACCCGGGAGGACAACACAAGGGTTAAGGAAAAAGTAGGCCTATCAACAGGAATAAATTATCAAAATTATCGTAATGGGGAAAATACGTCGATAACGGCTTCAGAATTTCCGATGCTGATAAATTTTCTTTTAATCGTCCAGTCCTATCTCTTCATCTATAAGGCTCTTATTGGAAAACTACCACACTACCTGTCAGAACGTCTCTGTTACTCAGAGGGACCTTATCAGACTCGCCCTGCTGACTGACTTTTGCTTCATGTTCCACAAGCTCGCTTTGAACTTGGAAAAATTGCTTTGCTTTGCTTTTCTGTGTAAAAATGTAAACTTTTTTCAATGCTTTGGTCGGCCACTTTTGTCCCTTTTCCCGATGTTTTGGAAATGTTTTGATGTTTTAGTCACTTTTTTCCATGTTTTTTGTCACTTTTTCTGACGTTTTTATCATTTTTTTTTCAAATGCTATAAAATTGACTAAAACGCCCAAATTCAATGGAAATAGTGAGCTGATCATTTAATTTACTTGTAAAGAGCGTTGTATGGAACCATCCATGTTTTTTCTTTTGACAGTTTGGTTGAAAGACACATTTCTGATATAGAAACTTTTTGAAAACGGGTCAAATTTGACCCGAGGACAACAGGAGGGTTAACATTAGCGCACCTGACTCTGTATCAGCGTCTGTGTCCAAACTGGCAGTGACAGATGCCGCCCACAAATAACCTGGGTCAGACGAGGTTTCTGCCTAAGAGGAAGTTTTTCCTCTCCACTGTCACACCAAATGCTTGCTCGTGGGAAATTGTTGGGTCTTTGTAAATTATAGAGTGTGGTCTAGACCTACTCTATCTGTAAAGTGTCTTGAGATAACTCTTGTTATGATTTGATACTATGAATAAAATTGAATTGAACTGACTCCTGGAACAGATTACAACACTTCCTTAAAATCAACTCACATGTGCCTTTTGGACAACTTAGAAAATTGCAAACTTCTACTTACTTCTACTTGCTTTATGTAATTATACTTTCTTTTGCATTGTTATTATACAATTTTTTTTTATCAAGTAATTTTTCAAATTCAGAAAGTTTTTAATTGTCTTGGTTTTTTTTCTTATGATGTTGTCGCTTCTTTTCTGTTGTTTTGTATTTGTCCTTGTATTTTGACTCGCTGTCATTGAAGCTGAGGGTCACCCCTCAATGATCTCTCGAAGATAAATTAAGGTTTAAAATAATAAATAAAATAAATGATATTGAAGCACATCTGATTCATTCTTGTTACATAAACTTTAATGCAGTCAAAGGAAAAATATGTTATTCTTACTCAAATACTGATTCATGTGCTAAATGTTGATCATTTATTTTAATGCTCCCTGTTGTTAGTGTTTTAGGTCGGTGTGTTATGAGTGACGATGTTTGCTTTTTGAGTGAGAGGTGTTGCGAGTGTTTTGGTCCACTGAGCTGATTTTGAGACATGTATGAAGTGTTTGAGTGAGTTTTGGAGGTGAGATTAACTGTTTGGCCAAGATGCATGTTGGTAATGCAGACTGTATAAAGAGTTTTGAAAAAGTAGTTTCAGTAACTGACTCGTGCTTGTTAGCAGTTGAAGAAAACTGCGAGTGTTACTCATTTTCTAACAATCATGTCAAACCTTTGATGGTTCCAGCTTTTTAAATTTGCCACTTGTCCTTGTATTGGTTAGTTGGACAAAACAAGACATTTTAAGGAAACACTTCTTGGCAGTTGTGATGACCATTTTTCAGTTTTCTTTAGTTGGAGCCTAAAACAAAGTCTTCACATCATTTAGCAACATTAAAATGCTACTTAATAATCCTTTAATATCATAGTACAACACTCACAGGGCCATAGTTCATCTTATTTTTGTCTTTATTAAAATGTTTTTTATTTGTATCCTAGGCCTATGGAAAGTGTCTCTGACGACTTTGAAAAGCACTATATAAATCTGTTGTATTATTATTATTATTATTATTATAGGTCTGCATTACTAGTACTTTAACTTTTGATACAATAAGTACATTTTGCTAATATGTATTTTTTGTGACATTTTTGATGCAGTACTCTACATATAATGCTGTGTTTTTGTAGTATTGCAACTTTTGCTTCAGTAAAAGATCTGAACACTTCCTCCACCACTTTATATGTGGAGTATTATAGGCTAGCTTGTGACCATGTTACTCAATCATACTTCAGCCAGTACACATGTTACACAAAGGACAAACTAAGTCGTTATTTATGAAACTCTAAAACCTGCCGCACCGGAGATTTGACTCTGTTAAACCTTGACAGACTAGAACACGAGGAAGGGATTTGTTTTGGGATCCCAGAACATGGACAGTCAGTGTGGTCAGAACCACACTCCACACTTAAAAAACAACAACACTTTTTTCATTTTGTACTTGCATTCACGGGTAACATTAGGATGAAAAAACAAAGAGTGCCATAAGTCTTGATAAACAATGTTCACTGGTCTCAGAGCGCCTGAATATGTTTCTCCGTCCCTGAATTTAACATATTAGAGCTTGGGTGCAGAACTGTGACTTAATGACTACTGTATTTTGTGTGTGTGTGTGTGTGTGTGTGTGTGTGTGTGTGTGTGTGTCTTGGAACATTATTATTATTTATCACTGGAAAACACATGGAATCAATGTAATGATCAACAGAGATCTGTGAGCGTTTTGTAGAATATAAAAAACAAAGAATGCTGTATGTTCAAACCTTAAGATTAAACAGCTAGATATAAAATTCCTGGTATAGTTTCCAATCTTAAATCCCAGTTTATGGAAAAAGTAAAGAAAAAAAGAAAAGGTTACTCACTTTCTTCAAAATGGGTTGCATCCTATGTGGTTATTGACCCTTGGAAATCAGCCTGTGTGTGTGTGTGTGTGTGTGTGTGTGTGTTGGGGGGAGGGGGGTTCAGAGAAAGAAAGAGAGAAAGGGGGGTTGGGAAAAGGGGTTTGAGCCATCTCAGGACAGGGAAAAACAACTTCACGTGTGTGTTCTCAGAGAGCTGGGGTAGAAGAGGCAGGAGTGGGGATAATGACAGAGGCTGTACACTCACTGTGTGGCAGCAGCTTCAAAACTCAATTGTATTTATCAGCAATTCATTTGCTGCTTACCCTGAATGTTTTTTTTGTAGTTGACAGTAGAAGAACAATGTATTAAGCCTTTCCCATGAAAATAAGCTTTATTGAACTATGATGTGATTACTGCATAATTACACTGTAGGCTATAAACTCTGTGTTCCTATTCTGCACTTGGGGTGGTTTCATCTAATAAAAGATATTGCTGTGATAAAGATGTGTCATGCTTATGGTTTTAATGTTGAATATGATAATTGGATTAATTCAAGATTAACATACGGTATGGTAAAATGTTTACTCCATGTGTAGATTTGAATTTACTGTCCTAGACACATATTCATGTGCTTTCAGGACTGATATATGGGCTAATACAGATATATTTACCCCTATTTTTTTTTTAAACATTAGGCTATACAAATCAAGGGGTACTTGTAATATGAGATTGGTTGACATTATCTGATGTATTGCACTCACAACCCACTATGGACACAAACTCAATTTGCTCCTAAATACAGATACAACAATAGTTATTATTTAATTATAACATGTATTCGTTTTTAAATGGCATTCATGATGAGACAAAGGTTACTAGCAGTTTGAGGGTTTGGATCCATTTTGTGCACAGGAGCCATTTTCTAACCAAGCGAGCGCAAGAGTGCCACGTTGCCTACGCGTGTACAGTTTGGCTACAAAGTCTAAATATTCTCCCACACAGAGGAACGAGCCATGTAAACCTAAATGTAGCCTATATCCAAACAAGAGAGCGTGATATATGCACAGAGCGCCAAAGTGAACCACAGCCAAACTCTGTAAGCTGTTTGCGTGCGTGCGTGCGTGTGTGGTGGCAGGCCTGTGCATCAGTAACTGCATCCATTTTGAGAAGCCTCCATCCACGCAGAGGGGCGTGTGGTGTTGTAGCCCAGCAACTGCGCCATACTGCCACTTCCTCTGCGCCCCACACAGAGAAACATGATAAAAACGAATAGAACAAAAGCTAACAAGCCTGTTTGGGGTGGCGTACACGGCTGCAGTTGTGTAGTAGTGGGTCTCGCCTGTTGGAAGCCACGGCCTCACTGAGCAAATACAACCACAACCATTTTAGGAACGTGTCTTCAAAGCAGTTTAACGCTAATCATGAGCTACGGAGATCCCCGCCCGCATTGCTACAACAACAACCTGGGTTCTTCTGTAGTTACACGGTATCGCCGCCATATCCGATACATTGTTTCAGTTAACGGGGCTCTAGCAACAATGTATCAAAGTGAGGAGAGGGTTTCTGCAGATTCCAGTGGGAGAACCCTTGCGGCCCCTGAGGCAGAATGGGGCCCTGGACCTTTTGTTTCCCCGCTCCATACAACCCGAGGTTCACCATAGGTCATTTATGTAACATCATGACGACCAACTTCTTTACCACGCATTACATTCAGAGGGTGGGAGGAGCACAGGGGTGGGGGTGCTATGCTATAGGATTAGCAGGCGATGCTTAATGTGCACGGGTTTTCCCTCGGCCTTCAGATATTCATGACACGAGGTGCAGGGCGAAGTGAGTGAAGGCAATATAAACTGCTTTTAGCTTAGCTTCAGTCCAGTTGCCACATTATAGAGCCTTATCTTTGCCACACGGACAGAAGCGCATTAAGCGCATGTATCGTGCTGCATAAAAGGCCAGTAACCTACAACACACAACCTTCCCCGTGCACAAGTAGGCTACAGTACAGAATGGAGCGAGCACCGTACAGAATTAGAGGTCTCGGTTTGTGTGCTCACGCGCGCGCAAATACACACACGCGCTCATATGGTGAATACCCTGGAATGAGAAGGGGATGCCCCCTCCCCTTCCTCCTCCCCTAACCTACTCCAAATACACCACGTGGTTTCCTCTTTGCAAACAAAAAAATGAAAAAAATACTGAATTGGCCGGTGGAGGGGCGGCGTCACCACTCTGCCGCTGAAAGAGGGAAGGCTAGAAAACTAGAGAGAGAGAGGCGGAGAGAGAGGCAAACATTTTCCCGACCTGATCCCGCCATAGTTTTTTCCCACTCCTCCACCATAGACCCATCACCAAATCCACTCAGCACACCCCACCTCCTCCACTGTGCGATAGAGAGGCTATAGGCTGCTGCTTTATTCGTCTACTGGGGCCAGCTGCAAGTCTTCTCCTGCTCCACTTATTCAACTGGATTTACAGCTAAATTCAACGCTGTCATCTGTTTTTACACTTTTCAAATCTTTATTTTTTATTTTTTTTTGCTGCGGAGAATAGCCTACCACTTGTTTCGATTTGTATTCTTTTTAGATTAGCGTTTTCGGTTCAGATAGCATATTCTTTGCCCTCTACTGTGATTTCCACTTTCAGTTAGTGTGGCAAGTGTGACAATATCTTGTTGCGCTATAAGCAAATTTAGCAGAGAAACTTTTTTTCTCGTTATTCCGGGCTTTGTTTTTTTTTCGTTTTTGGACTTGGAAAAACAATTTCCACCATGCACAAGCTATACATTGGGAATCTAGGCGACAGCGTGACTGCCGAGGACTTAGGAAAAACCTTTGACGACCACAAGATCCCATACTCCGGACAGTTTCTAATGAAAACCGGCTATGCGTTTGTGGATTGTCCGGACGATCAGTGGGCCATAAAGGCTATCGAGACGTTTTCTGGTGAGTTAAGGTGGACTACTGACCACCAAAGACCCCTTCCACCTTTAGTTTCATTCATTCTAAAAGGGAGCGGTAGACACCGGTGTGCAGCTACGGCTGCATGCCCACCTTCAGCGGTGCGCCCCAGTTTCACTCTCCGTCCACCTCCGAGGCTTCTATACATGAACATGCCGGATAAAAATAAATGCACATAATTATTGTATTGATGCTAACCTAATGGTGTGTAGAGAGCTATACGCACAGGGGGGGCATTCAACTTTTGCAAGGGGGGAGGGGGGGGGGGGGCACACGTAGTAAACGTAGCCTGAAGATATAGGCTACCGTAAAGCCTGAGCCGGTGGTGAACGTAAAGCACTATTTCACAGTATTGCTATTTAACAAATGAAATGACTTATAATCTGTGGTGATTATGGCTCGTGCATTTCGGCCTAATGTGTACATTTGAGTGGCATTTTGATGTCTTGCACGCCTAGCACTGGACCGAGTCCTCTCCTGTGATATAGTATGAAGCCTTGCTGCCTCCCCTCCCCCTTTAAGCCGGCAGTTCACTATGACAAAGATATAACAAATATCTTACTCTGTGTAGGCTACTTACCAAAACAGGCCCCACACCACCACGAATCCAACATGGTCGATGAGTGGCACTATTATTGTTAAAGCCTGATTCGCCCTGTAGCGTCAGTGCTATAGGCTATAGCCTTTTTCCTCATGATTTCCTACACATTTAACGTGAGGAGGCAAGGTCGCCATGTCAGCTCCCTTTGCTTCTTCTACATGAAACCTCACGAAATACCAAACTCCCAATACGGCCCTTTCATACAGCACGTGGACTTCAAATCAAAGTCACGGTACCAGCCAGAGAGAAGAATTAGCCTAATATTCGTATGGCTGTCATTCTGCATCTCTGAGAGTGTAAGTAGCTCATTATGGGACAGAAGTGACATGCCTTCACAATTCACTTGTTCCATGACCCTTTCGTCTTGTTTGGGGCCCTTTGAACCTGTCCGCCTCGCGCCCTCTCCTCAGTTTGTTTTGGTTTCCCCTTAGTTCTTTGAAAGCCGAAGGTTTTAAAAAGTTAGGGGTCCTCCACTTTAGCTATGCACCCCGAATACAGCATGTTCCCCCTATAGGCCTGCAACAGCTAGTAAACAGTTAGCATGTAGCCACGGTGTGTTTTGAACCCCGTGTTCTTTCTTTATTTTTTTTTTCAGGTAAAGTGGAACTTCAAGGGAAACGTATTGAGGTCGAGCACTCCGTCCCCAAGAAGCAAAGGTAGTAAACATTATTGAGCACTATCTCTCCCCCCTCCCCCTCTCTAAGACCCACTTCATGTGTTGCATCACCTTGTCCAAGCCTTTCTTTCATGGAGTCATAACTGACTACAATGAGTTCACTGGTGAATTTGCAATAAGCGGTAGCCTAATATGAAACGTTACCATGTGTCTTCTTGTATTTTAAAGCCATTTGAAGGTATTGTTCTGCGCAGGAGGAGCTAGTTGCGTTGAGTTCCTTTGGTGTTGGTGTGACTGTGGAGCCTCAACTTTGTCGGCCATGGCTGTGAAACTGAACTGTGACAGCTTTAGCTAGCTGCGTGCCGTGCTGTCTAGGGTAGTTGGGTTTTTCTCTTTATTTGAAAATGCTGGTGTTGGTTGAGTGGCGAGTGAAACCATGGCTATGTAGGCTACAGATACTATTCTTTGCAAAGTCATCTCATAAAGCTACAAGCACGTCCTATAGCCTAGGAGGTTGCAGGCCCATCCTTTCATCCAGCTCCACTTTTATTTAAATACACAATATAGGCTACATTTGGGATATGTGCGTGTGGTGTAGCCTAGTTGTTTCATGGTTGTGTCTGGCAGCATTTTAATCGAATCTCTTGAGTTTGGAACTCATAGACCATTAAGTGTGTATAGCTACACATTATTCACTTGCATTTAGTTTTTTTTTTTTTTTTTTTTTTTTTTACAAAATAGTGTCTTCTGTGTGAATATTTGGATTACATTCACCTCTGGCTGCAAATTACGTAAAAACGGATTGATTTCGTTAAGACGGGATCACGTGAAATGCAGTCTGATAATTATGTTATTTATTTATTGTTTTGGCTTGGTATTATATCTGTAGCCAAAATGTAAAGGTTGACGTTCATGTGATTTAACGGAGTCCTAATGCTTAAAAAAAGTTGAATAAATTGATCATAAATATTCTGTTGAACCTCATTCATTTTTGTAAAAATAAAGCTGTGTTTTTGTATTATTGTTCATTATTTTTGAGCTCTTTTGTTTTTGTAGCTAGGAGTGAAATTAAAACAGGACTGTGGTGTAAATATTGCACATAAAAAGCCTTTTGATTGATCGCGATTCCAACGCATTTTAATGGAAAAATTAACCTGTGGCTTAGAATGCCCTCGGTCTAAAGGACACACTGTGGTCCATTGCAGATCAGCTGCTCTGTGCTAGGAGCAGGAGCCAGACTTGACCTGCTTTAAACAGTATTATAGCATCGCCTTTAGGCCGTCATTCATGCCTGTAACCTTTGGCACAGATACGAGATGAGCACTTCCCCTATGTTCCGCCATTTGGCCAACGTGTGCGTATTTCATGATCAAAAAGGCCAGCGAAAGTAGATTTGACCCTATTGGTTAATAGTTGGATTTAAATAAAACTATAACATTATATATAACCAGTAGGCTATTCATGCGAGTTTGCGTTGTGGCCAAATATTTGAATTTGAGCTGATTTTGTGCGCCCGATTGGCGCCAGGAGAGCAAACCATGAAGACATGTTGCAACATGGCCGTGGCGCAAAAAAACAAACAAAAAATGCCAGCAGTGTGGTGTTTCCGCAGGTCAGTAAGGCTGAAAGCCAGTTATTGTCAAAGTGCAGAAACAGGTCACTTGCCATGTTTAGGAAAGCAACATGGCAGCAGGCTGGCATTTCTAATAATCTCCCAGCGGGTCGCTAAATAATTCTGCGTTTGTGTCCCACCTTCCCTGTGCTAGCCTTATCGAGTCATTAATGATAAAGGTGATTTGTAAGAAGGGGCCACCGTGGGCGAGCCGGGGCCTTCTAAACCATAGCACGTGCTGCGTCCACGTCACTCACTCAGTCAGTCAGTCAGCAGTGAGGGCAAAATGGCGAAGCTGTGAACTGTGCAGGCTGCAATGTTTTCACTGTGTGGAGGTCCGGCTCTCCTCAGCGCCCGGCTCGCCCTGCTGGACCACAGCTGACCTTTTTCCAAGTGTTTTCACTAGACTGGCTATAGCCCACTAACGAATGCAGCAGAAAGCGAATGCATATTCATTTTTAGAAAGCCCCATTTTAAAATGGCCGTCCACATATAGGCCTAGGCTATTCATTCAGCGAGATCCAAATGATCCAAACTACGTCTCAAATGGTCGTTTTATATATTGATGTCAAATATATGCTGAGTTACAGTAGGCCTATCTACACGCGTTTGTGTGACGTTTGAGTTCACACGCATTTACAGAGTAATTTCGTAAATGTGGAGAGTATTCCAGTTGCTAAACAACAGTGGCGCATTAGTTAATAAAGCTTAATTTCCGCAAACAGTTTTTCTTTCTTCTCATGACGCGTGTTTTTAGACAAAATAAGTAGCCTGGGCTATATGATTAATGGGAACATGAACTAGGCCTACCTAACATGTTTCATATCATTTTCGCCATGAAGTAGCTCTGGTGCAATTTTTTCTGACATTGAGTAGGCTGTGTGTGTGTGTGTGTGTGTGTGTGTGTGTGTGAGGGGGGGGGGGGTGTTCAGAGGGTACACACCATTTATGTGAGAGGGGAGGGGAACGGTTATGTAACGGGAAGTTCGAGGGTTCAATTCCTTCTTCCTATTCTATACGTGTTTGTGCGGAACCCCTGGCAGGCTGCAGGGGGCGCCGCCCATAGCTGCCCCCTGACCATATGTAGACATGTAGGCTACTACATGTGTCATATGCATCAGAAATGACTGCTGTAAAATGGAGATGGAGGTTGTTTTTTTGAATGTCAGAAACAGTGGTAATATTAATTATGAAGTTGATTGAAATTGGTGTCAGGCGGAGGTCAGCAGGAGTGTTAGAGGAGGGGAAGGAGAAGTCGGAGGGGTGCAGCAGTGGGGGAGGGGGGGTTACAACAGCAACAACTGTCTACTTCTTAAGAATGTAAGTGACAAACAAAGCGGCATCCAAACTGTACATTTATTTAATAAAATCCTATTGGTCTGCAAAAATACATATATTTTTTGCAGCAACAAGGCACATAAAAATGCCTTGTATTTTTAAAAAGTTGAATGTTTGGTTTTAATGAGCCAAAAATAATTGCATACTTTTTCTGTAAATGCAACACAACAAACACTCGCAGAAAATGTGACATATTACTTTTTTTGATTACTTTTATGAAATAATTTGAATAATACCCATTTGCCATCAGATTTGATTTAATTAAAACGTTAAAACGATTTGATTTTATTTGCAGAGTTTTAGTATTAGATTTAGCTTATAATCATGACATTTTGACCGTAACTACTTAACTGGTATTTTTATTTCCAAACTCTTGTAATTTTTCCAGAGTCAGGAGTAAGCTTATGCACTCACTCTGTGGTCTTGGTATGTGTTTGGTAGTGGTGTACTGCTGAGAATAGGCACATTGTGAACATATATTTTATACCAGTGTTTAGGTTGATTGTGGCAAGGTTTCATCTTTGACATCAATCACAGTTATTATCTTTAGCATGCAGCCTCTTCTAAAAATCAAAATTGGCATATTTGCTTTAGAAATATGGCAGATCTGGACCCCACCCCTCAAAATTGGGTTTGGATGTCCACAATATGTGCAGGACTCTAGAAATGACTTAATTTGGCTAACAATATTGAAGTTGTTTTTTGTTTTGTTTCCACCGGTTGTTGTGTAGATGGACGGATTGTGACACTAAGATAAATCCACTCCATGGTACTTAGAAAGAAATCTGTCCCCTGAATCCACTCGCTATGTGTAGAAGGACCTACTGAGACGGTTGGACACATTGGATACAGCTTCACTTTCATTAACAATGCGCTAAAACTACACTCTAAACTTCAAATCTTCTACAAAAGTACCTAGTCTCACATTTGAGATAAATGGGATGTTGTCATTAGGACCGGGAACTGAATTCAATACTTTTTAAGCTTCGACCGAATTGCCTCCTAAAGTATTGAGTATTGAAAAATACCTCGTCATTCAATACCCAATTTTAATACCTAAAGGAGTAAATCTCATCAGCGCCAGTGGGCCAATAAGCAATAACCATGCTTCTACCAAGATCTAATAATGTTTGTGATTGGCTGTCTAACGTTACACGTCGAAGAGACACAAAAAATAAATAAAAATAGGTGTGGCTTAATGTGTAATGTTGTAATTTCTTTTTGTTTAAAAACAATTGGTATCGGAAAAAAGTATAATTTAGGAACGGGTATTGAAGTCACAGTATTGGTATCTGTACCTGTATGGAAAATCTTTGAACGATACCCAGCCCTAGTTGTCATATAGGCTGATTCATAACTGCTGTACCTATATGCACGCACATGCATGCCATGTTTATATCTCCCAAATTCTAAAAACATCTATTTGTATTTTGTTGGATTGGAGTTTTGACAGTGTGTTCATTGGAGGTCTAACTCACCCCAAAACACATGTAACATCACTCTAACAAAATCAATATATTGGCTCATACATAGACCATGGGACATGAAACATGATACATTTCTGTAAACAACATTGGTTGTTTTAACAACATCCAAAGAAAAAAAGATTTAAAGATTATTGTTGTTGATTTTGCAATTATTATTATTATTACTATTTTGACATATGCAGCAATGGGGGCTGTGGGACCCCAAACAATGAGGAAGTAAAGCCAATCTCAAGAAAAGTGTTATTATTTTATTGTCACTTACATGCATGCAACTGCACAACGTAGTGAGAATCCGACTCCACAGGAGTGGTGGGCCTGTGAGGCGACAGTGCTATCCACTGAGCCACCATTACAGGTTAGGGGAGAAGTACTGGAGGAAGTTTGCCTCTACAGAAACCAGAAACTATGTGTTCGCACAGAACACACCCATAACATAGCATTTGAAATAAGTACATTTGTTGTGTAATGCTACGAGCTCGACACCAAGTTAATTATTCTGTGACTTGATTCTTGAACGTGGTGGACGGGAGAATATTTTTACACTAGAAAATGTATGGTGTGCCTCCCCCCACCTCGTGCATACTGCAGAAAAGAGTCATCTCTCTGTGACAAGGCTCATTGGCATTTCCCCCTCCCGCTCATTTACCAGCAGCGGTGGAAGAAGTATTCAGATCCGTTTACCTAAGTAAAAGCAGTAATATCACACTGTAGAAATACTCTGTTACAAGTAAAGGTCCTGCATTGAAATGTTACTAGAGTAAATATAGTAAGTATTAGGGCTGCAACTAACGATTATTTTCATAGTCGATAAATCTGTTGCTTTTTTTCTCGATGAATCGATTAGTTGTTTGGTCTATAAAATGTCAGAAAATGGTGAAAAATGTGGATCGGTGTTTCCGAAAGCCCAAGATGACGTCCTCACATGTCTTGTTTTGTCCACAACTCAAAGATATTCAGTTTACTGTCACAGAGGAGAGAGGAAACTAGAAAATAGTCACATTTAAGAGGCTGGGATCAAAGAATTTTGAAAAATTACTCAAACCAACTAATCAATTATGAAAATAGTTGGCGATTAATTTAAGAGTTGACAACTAATTGATTAAACGATAAATTTTTGCAGCTCTAGTAAGTATTATCAGGAAAATGTACTTAAAGTATTAAAAGTACTCAATGGAGAAAAATCCTCACATTTTAGAAACTGGAAACGATCCAAACAGTTGTGTCAATCAACTAAATGATTAATCGGCTAATCATTTCAGCTGGACTTGTAGGCAGTTATATTGTTGGGTAGTTTAAGTTGTAATAAAACATTGTATTTTGTAAACTAAATGTGTTTTAGGGCAAAAATCTGAATTTGTAAAGTAACTAAAGGTGTCAGATGAATGTAGTGGAGTAAAAGGTTCAATATTTGTCTCTGAAATGCAGCGGAGTAGAAGTAGAAAGTGGCATGAAAAAAAAATACTTAAGGAAAGTGCATGTGCCTCAAATATCTACTTAAGTACAGTACTGGAGTAAATATACTTAGTTACATTCCACCACTGTTAACTAGCTACAACAGTTAGCGCAGCCAGAGAATATTGTCTTTTCACCGTTGGCATTGTGAGACAAATAGGAGCTGATGCTCATTCTTCATCCTATTCACTGACTTTGGGCTGCAACTAACAATTATTTCCATTGTCCATTAATCTGTTGATTATTTTCTCCGACAATTTATTAGTTGTTTGGTCTATAAAATGTCAGACAATGGTAAAAAATGTCAATCAGTGTTTCCCAAAGCCCAAGATTTTGTCCACAACTCAAAGACATTTACTTTATTGTCACAGATGGGCGAATAAACTAGAAAACATTTACATTTAAGAAACTGGAATCAAAGAACTTTTCCTTTTTTTCTTCTTTTTTTCATAAAAAATGACTCAAACCGATTAATCCGTTACCAAAATAATTGGCGATTCATTTAATAGTTGACAACCAATCGATTAATTGATAAATCTTTGCAGCTGTAACACCCAATTAAAAACAACACTTGTTAAAACAATCAAATTAATGTAATGTTTTATTGCTTCAGAGCTTGATCAGAAATACTAATGGAGAATCTTGGATTGTAAAAAACAGATCTGTTGGATTTAATATTTTCTCATCTCAAAACTGACTAGCATCTTTTGCTGTTTTATGCAGCTATTTCTCTTGTGCTAATCCTTATGTGTTGCAGCTATCACTTTCAGTGCACTCGGACAAAACACAATTTATTTAATAAATCAAAAGAAAAATCTAAGATGCTGCCTGAGAGTATGCATCACCAAGCCTGCTGAATGTCACTGTGCATACAACAGTTTCCCTGTGTGTGTCTGCGTGTGTGTGTGCGTGCGCACATGTGTGTGTGTGTGTGTGTGTGTGTGTGAATTCAAAAGACAGAGTTCAAATCTTTCCCTCTCACCACATTCTTGTTTCCTGTATACCTCCATAATGTACGGAAGAAAAGAGAAAAACATACAGTATAATCCTCTGTAAAGCCCCCTCCCACCTCCCAATCCATCCATCCATCAATCAAAGTTCATCACAAACCCAAGCAACGCCACTCGGTTTAGTGAGTCATTCCTTCTGTCCTCCCTCCATCATTTCCAGTCTGATAGATACTGTCACATTCATGTTGACATGTTAACATTTTCGGATCATCTTGGTCCGCTCACCGTTCTTGTATTTTTGTGGTCTTTTTTTATTTTAGTGTTTGCACTCTTGAAATGAAGTTGAGAGATATTTTTTTGCAGATGTGGTTAAAAGTAAGTAAGCTTTTCTTTGTTGAGTTCAATGTTCAATGTCAACAATGTCGGCTTTTAAGTTGTTGAGAAGTTTGTTCTCTTTCTAAGTCGACTGGACACTTTTTTTCTTTGCCCACGAAGACACAAGCTATCGACTCGATAGACTAGATGTATTATAAGCTGCTCTTATAAGGTAACTGCTAATACTCTGCACATATTTATATTTAATTTGTATTACTCTAAACCATCTTCTGTAAACCAACTGTATACTACTGTCTAGACTGCACTATATTTCTTGTCCTGCCTATGCACCACCTGTCTATACTTTGTATATCACATTGCACTTTTCTGCTCTTTTTGCACTTCTGGTTGGACGCAAACTGCATTTCCTTGTCTTTGTACTTGTACTCTGCACAATGACAATAAAGTTGAATCTAATCTAATATAATGTTCATTGCAAAACAAAGAAGCCAATTGGCTTCTAAAACAAAGCAATGACTGCTTTTGAGCCCTCTTTAGTGTTTTTTCAGCCAAATAAAAATCAGGTTAGGTTAATGTGTCTGCCAACCTCCACACCCTTAACATGGAGAGCAGAAAGACTTCCTGTTGTCACACATCCTTTCGTGGTGGCAGATGGTTCTTTTTGTACACATCACAATCTGTGTCTTTGATGCCTTTCGCATGATTTCTAGCCGGCCTCGTTCACCTGCAGCCTCAGTTTAAACACTCTGACATAACTGGCAGTTATTCAATCAGGCAGTTATTCAATCAGGCAAAAAAATATCTGTAAAAGCAAGAAGTTAGCACATTGCTGTAGAGTATAGTCTAGCTCTACACCACAGATACATTCCCGGATAGGAGAATAGGAGTTGTTTGCATTTCTTTAAACCAATCACAATCGTCTCCAGACGCAGCGATGGTGGCTCTGCAAAATCGTCTCAGGAAGGAACTTGTTTTGGTGGAACATTTGCACAAAAGCAAACGCCACATACAATATTAACTGAAGTTAACTGTTCACACAATACAGTAACGTGAGCTATTTAAATTAGCTGGATATATGGTTAAAGTGGCCATATTATGCTAATTTTCAGGTTCATAATTATATTTTGAGGTTGTACCAGAATAGGTTTACGGGGTTTAATAAAAAAAAAAAAACACCATATTTTTGTTGTACTGTACATTGCTGCAGCTCCTCTTTTCACCCTGTGTTCAGGTCTCTGTTTTAGCTACAGTGAGACATCTCACTTCTGTATTATCTTTGTTGGCACTCGCACATGCTCAGTACCTAGGTAAGGCTCACATTTAGCTAGCTGTTTGTTTCTACAACAGTTAGTACAAGGCAGGATTAGCAGGGAGACTTCTTCTAAACAGGGCGCACTTCCAACTTTACGTGGAATACCTGCAGAACAGGGACATGGAAGTAGTTCTTTTGGAGATTATGGTGAACTTGTGTGTGTTGTAGCAGTGTTTTGCCATTGAGAACGAGCTAGCATGCTAGCGCTTTTCCAAGTTTGTATGCGTGTGGAAGCACCAGAGACACAAAATAACCTCCCAAATCCCAGAAAAAGTGATTTGTTTTAGTATGTGCACTTTAAACATCATTTGCTCTTACCAGTGTATCGCGTACCTGCCAACACTCCTGTTTTTCCCGTTTTTCTCCCATTTTTTAGCCCCTCCCAGTTTATTTCTCCCGGGAAACTCCCATAATTTGCATGGCCCAAACTCCTTTTATAAATAATCGGACCAATATGTTTGTCTAATGTTGACCATTTGCCAGATCCTGTATGAAATGCATCCTATTAACACAATCCACAAGGCTCACATTACAATTTTCAACCTGTTTGTCACCTCAACCTGGCAACCTATAACCCAGTTGCGTAGTTGATCTCTGCGCAAGCTTCGCGGAAAGTTCAGACCTGAAAGCAAGCCGATAAAAATGGCAGGTGAAGGCGGTGTTCCCGCAAAGAAATCGAAATATAGCTGTAAATTTCAACAGTGTTGGGCGCAACAATTTACATGCATCTTACCGAGTCATATTGACAACCTCCACGCTTTTTGTAAGGTTGCATTGATTGATTTTAATGTAGCGCATGGCAGGAAAAATAACAATACCGAGCACATTAAAACACAGCGGGTGTTACAGTACACTTAACAGTTGTTTCCTAATGCACTGCTACAATGCTACTGTGTTCACTCGCTTTGTATTGACCCTCGTTCTTCTTTTGGTTCATATGCATGCCATCCTCCCTGACTGTCGGTCAGTCTTCCTATGGGATGGAGAGCGTTGCTCCTGTGCTGTTTGGAGGGGGACGGTCAGAGTCGGCTGCACCCCTTGGAGCTGGGTGGGCATTCAGTGTGTTGCTCAAGGACACTCCAGCAGGGTTTAAAAGCCACAGAATCCTTAAGAATCTGATCTCTAAAGCACACGAGTCAAGCCTCGACAGCCTTGAAGGGTTTGAGTGTGTCTGCTGTTATTAGAGACAGCGTTGAGCTAGAAAATATGGATATAATGCCAATATGATGTCAACAATTGTCCATAGCTGCCATCTGCATGGTTTCTTAACACCATTGTATCTTAATAATATCTGCTCTGTTATCAAAATGCCTTCCAACTGTGTTTGAACACACACGTTGACTGCACATACTGTGACATGTTGAAGATTCTGCTCTCACATCACCATCTGTGCACAAAGCATTTCTTGAAATTTCAGTCTTTAGCAACAAAAAAAATAATGAGTTTGATTCCAGATCTTATTGTAAGAATCCCATTGGTGTCATGCTGTTTAGAATTGTTCTTTCCAGTTTCTCTCCTCTTAATCTGACTTTCTCATAAATCTGTGCAGCTGTTAGAGTTCTCCATTTTCTCATATTTCAGTTGGTATTTTTTGCTGCCTTTTTCATTCTATTTAATTGTATTCATAACTCAAAGAGCTGCAGCTGTGCTCCTTATTTCCCTTTCTGTACATCATGTGAAGTGTTCTGCAACTTTAAATGCATTCAAAATGTATCATTCATATGTGTGTGTGAGAGAGAGAGAGAGAGGGAGAGAGAGAGAGAGAGAGAGGGGGGCTCGGAGAAGAAGTAGCAGCACGGCATGGTTTTCCTCTTCCTCTCCACTCCTCTCATGGCTGGCGAGGAGGAGGAGGGGACGGTGGGCGGAGGACGCAAGGGGGGTGCGACCAATCGTCTGTGAGGAGTGAGGGAGGGGATCGCTCGGCGCAGAGTCGAGAGGAGCGATAGATCCTCCCTCCCCTTTTTGCCCGCCCACATGCATGCTCTGACCTTCTCTCTCTCTCTCTGTTCATACTTTTAGAGTGTGTCCCCTCTCTCTGGTACAGTATGTTCATCTATTTCTACCGCTCTCTTGTTTTTCCCTCCCTTTCCACCTCTCTCTCTCTCCCCCCTTGGCGTGATGCCATGTTCTTCTGCACTATTCCAGCCGAGAGCGAGTGATAGAAAAGGAGCGAGACAGACGAAGGGATCCAGCGAGAGTGAATGAAACGTACATGCATGTGTTTTAAATTGGACGTCAGCTGAACCTTTTTGCATGAATTTCTAGAGTGTCTCGGAGAAACTGTTCTGGCCGATAGCTGAGTTGTAATCTGATTAGACAGCCTGCTGCTGCTCTACATTATTATCTAGCGGCATGTCTGTGGTTTGGCTTTGTTTAATGCCTATTTGCATTAAACCATCAATTGTTTCAGAACACACACACACACACACACACACACACACACACACACACACACACACACACACACACACACACACACACACACACACACACACACACACACACACACACAACAAACACACACACACAACAAACACACACACACACACACACTGGGTGGGTGGATTGTTTCAGCTCTTTTTCCACTGTTAACTGACCGGTTTGTGTACCGAGTAGTGGTGTAATCTACGTATTTTAGATCCATTACTGTAGAGCTATGGCTCACTGTACTCGTTCCTCGTGTCCACACTGAGCGTACAGAGATCCCTCACCAACACCAAATCCACGGTCCGTGTCCTGTGCAGTGGTGCGTTGTGGAGTTTAGGGGAAGTGAATGTGAGGCTTCAGCAGTCTGCGTTAGGCAAACCAAGTCCTGTGTAGAGGTTTAAGGTTTCCCAGCAACAAACCTAAAACAACAAGCAAAGAAGTGACCCTCTGTCGTGGCTCGGCAAGGAACCAATCTGTGGCAAAACAAAGGGAGGATTTCATCCTGAAACGACTTCTGACATATGACGTTTAGGCCTTCAGCGATAAATTAACTAATCCATTCATTCATTCACACATTACCTTGGGCTGTGGGGAATTATAGCGGACATCAAGAAAATAATCAATTAAATACTTTTGATGATGAAAGTAGTTAATAGCTGCAGCCCTAATTCTATGGGCTTTTAAAGTAAAAATATTAAATATATATTCTACTTCATTACATTTATTTTACAGCTCTAGTTACTTTAATGTTCATACAAAACATATCACCTTATAGATTATGATGCATTATAGGAGACACAAAACACTATGTATAAAGTACTGTTAATGCATCAGTAACAACAACATTATCATCATCTAATATAATAATAATGACAAACCTCTTAAAGTGGTCGTTCTACATAACAAGTTTTTCGACTGTTGACACTTTAAGTAGTATTTTGTTGCTGGTACTTGCTTATGTACCTTATTTCAAATTCAAAATAAAATGCAGGACTTGAACTTGTAATGGAGTATTTTCAGATTGTGGTATTGCTACATTTAAATGAATTAAGTACTTATTCCACCGCTGATTTAAAAACAGAACACGGGGACTGTGGATTTCGGAATCACTTATGATTCCTCTCATGATCATCGCTGTAACGGCACTTTCGCGTGTTGTCTGTCTAATTTGTGTCTCTCTTTTTTTTATAGTCATCACTGTGAACGGTCAACCAAACAAGCTTCCCCTCTGGGGATGAATCAAACTCATCTAATCTAAAATGCATTTTCTTTAGTTAAAGAAATGTGTCTGTTTTGCTGCTATAACATATCCAGAGGAGAGGAGTGTTACACTTGTATAATACAAGGAAAGGAAAGTATAAGACATTTAGCGTAGTAGATCAAAGTTTTCATGGGAATGTTCACTTGTGACACTTTAAGTGCAATACTTATTTGCTTGAGTATCCCTTTAAATCAACGATGGATAGATGGCAACAGATGAGTACAATCTAATATTATAATACATTATAAAGTGGTATAACATAAGCAGTGATGGCCACAAAGAAAAAGGGGCAGACGTCCAACGTTATTAAAGACAAATGTGACGACAAAGCCGTAATCCCAGAGTAAAATGCTCAAATGACAACCCAGAGGAGAAAGTGAAGGAGAGTGGCTAGAGGAGATACATGGAGGCCTTTATGTAGGTGAAGGGGTAAGTGAGTCCTGTCTCTTTAAGAAGACCCCCCCTCCTCCTCCTCTCCTCCGCCCCATCTTTCTGATTGTTTCTTCTCTCTGGTTCAAACCATCTGTCCCCCCTCTCTCTCCATTTCTTACTCACCCTCTGTGTCTCTTGCTCTTTTTTCTCTCTGTGTCTCTCCCTTTTTAACTCACTAAAAATAAATTACACACACACACACACACACACACACACACACACACACACACACACACACCTGGGTAGCGGCACATACATGAGAAACGATGAGCAGCGAGGGGGAAAAGGAAAGACTAAGAAATTAAGAGAAAAAGAAAGAAAAGAGCAGGGGGGATGGAGAGTTGTTGGGGGTGTTGGGGCCCAGGGGTCGGATCTGCATGGTGAATGGGGCCCCTCGTGCATATATATGTGTGTGTGTGTGTGTGTGTTAAAAGAGAATGTGCACATGTACATAGAGAGAGAGCGCCTCTCTGCAGCCCTGCCCCTGTCAGCATCCATAGTAATGTCACCCAATGGAGACACTCACCCTCAACAACATTGATGATACACTTACTGGCCTGTAAGGTAGCCACTGTGGTAGCTATATAAAAACTGGACTGTGAGTATGATGAGATAACAAAATGACCTTTCGGGCTGTGAAAGTAGTCGAGGGAAACTGTTCATGCATTCCTTCTTTTAGATAAAGAATCTGTAAAGAAAAAACAACATCAAATGAAATATTCAGGTTTCAAGGCAGTTGGTAGGGAAAAGTACATCCAGTCTATCAGAGGAGGATAAAGACACACTGACATAGCCATCGTGAATGTAAACCACCGCTTCAGTCCAAATTAATATCCCAATAGTATGAACATCTCACGTCATACAGAAGCACTGAAATGAAAACGTTTTCTACCAGCAAAGGTCTGTATCTTACACACTCTGATTCTAGTGCCATCTCTCTGCTTGAGCCTGTTAACACGGAGACATCAGCACATGACAAAGAATCATTTGAACTTCAGAGCTGATATGTTTCCTGCTAAAAATGGGTTAGCAACCAGGGCTGGGTTAAAATATAAAATAATCAATTCTACAATTAAAGTCGACCTCTCATATCAAATCCAGAAATTGACCTTTTAATATTATGTAACTGAAAGAGTCAGATCAGGGACCCCCTACTACATATATTGTATAAAATGAAGTTGCATATTAAACTGGGCATACAATAACGTGTAGAACGGCATAAGTCCGCCACCGCTGGAAAACTTTGAAAAAATCCTGTTTTGCACGGCTACATAAATGGGAATATTAATGGAATATTCACTTTCATTAGCCATGTAAACAGCTTAGTCGAAATATCGTCTTTTTCGGAATAAGGGCAAAAACCGGAATATGTGCACGTAAACAGAGTCAGTGGCTGGAGATTTCATTTCAAACTACATGCAGGAACAGATTTAAAAGGAAGTAACTGTGTAGAACTGTGTATAATTGTGTATAACGGCGTGGAATTTTTTTTCAACTAAGTAAGAAAGTAGATGTTCCTTTCAAAGCAGCTGTCAGACTTCCAGTTCACCAGCTACAAATACAACATTCACTGAGTGGCAATATGAAAACAAGATTTTTTTTTTCTTCTTCTTCTAGCTTGCATGAATGTTGCGAAACAAAGCAGACATGTTGGTGAGGCAGAAGTTCTATAGGAATGAAGAGTGAATGACAGCAAGCCCGATGTAGGAACCGCTGACAGAAGCTTTTATTATCTTGACAGGAAGGAGTTGAATTCACAACAGCTGATTGGCTCACAAAGTGTGTGTAGTTCCATAACATCTAAATACTATTAAAGTGTCCATATTATGCTAATTTTCAGGTTCATAATTGTATTTAGAGGTTATATCAGAATAGGTTTACATGGTTTAATTTTCAAAAAACACCATATTTTTGTTGTAATGCACATTGCTGCAGCTCCTCTTTTCACCCTGTGTGTTGAGCTCTCTGTTTTAGCTACAGAGTGATGCATCGCACTTCTATCCCATCTTTGTTGGGAATCGCACATGCACAGTAGCTAGGTAAGGACTACTAGCTAGAAGCTACTGCTGCTAGCGGTTAGCCACCTCATTCTCAATGGCAAAACACTGCTACAACACACACGAGTTCACTCTAATCTACAAAAGAAATTGTATAGAACTACTTCCATGTCCCTGTTCTGCAGGTATTCCACGCAAAGTTTGAAGTGCGCCCTCGTTTAGAAGAAGTCTCCTAGCTAATCCTGCCTTGTACTGACCGAAGTTGGAGAAACAGCTAGCTGAAGAGGTTAGCACACACCAAATGTTTCGGCCAGTGACGCAGACTGCCCTGCCGATTTTGACCAGCTCACCCAGAGACTGAAGGCAGGAATCATTCAGAAACCGTATCTCACTCAGAACAGCATGGATGGGGTTTTTCAAGTTTGTATGCACCAGAGACACAACATAACACCCCAAATCCCAGAAAAAGTGATTTTTTTCATAATATGGGCACTTTAAAACAATTCTATTGAAGACAGAACTATTTTGTCATTGGCTGACTTTCGGTCGCAGTGGACTTTTTTTTCATTTATATACATAATTCCTTCATTCCTGCATTAACATTTAGATTTGGAGAAAAGTGTTGTTTCTGTTTTACTGTAGAGAAAAAGCATTTTCAAGTAAAACCATAGAAGTACTAAACAGTTAACACAAAGGAAAACGCCTCTACTTTTTCGACGTATTAATGTCAAATATTCTGACTTGGAGATATATATTTATTTGCAACTTCGACTTCTCAAGTGTTTCTGCTGGAAGTAAAACTGAGCTGAAATGATAGCAGACATTTCCTACTATGTAGAATTTTATGACTTTCATGATTTTAGTTTCTGGTAACGTACAGCTCATACCTGCTTAAAACCTCACTCTTCTATTTCAAATAATTATTAAAATAGCTGAAAATCAATGTTTAAATAAAAAGGATTGTCTTAATTCCTGACACATGAGATTTAGGAAAAATGCTCCCTAAACAGAATTAAAATGCAGCTTTTAGAGACGTTTATGTGTATGTGTGTGTCTGTCTCTTCCTCACAGTTTTACTTTTTGTCTTTCATTCTTTCTTTTTTATCACCATCCACACGTTACTAAACACCACAACAAGTCTTGCATGGACCTACAGCGGGCGTGTGGGTGCGTGTGTGTGTGTGTGTGTGTGTGTGTGGGAGGGGCCCGGGGTGAGGGCATTGCACCTTGGACCTAAATTCTTGACATTTTTCCAGCAGTAATGAGAAAGAAACTGGAGATTAGGGAGCCTATAGAGAATACATGCTTCTGATTGGCCGGGAGGCGTACCACGCTGGTCTCTGATTGGCTGGGAGGAGTTCTATAGTTACTACTCTTTCGCATATAGAACTTCCTGCCCCCGTCCTCTTCCTGGTTCCTCTGCAGGTGTGTGTGTGTGTGTGTGTGTGTGTTTTAACTGCCAGCCCTCCAGCAGTATGCCTGTTTGACTGTCTTTGTTTATTTTTCTTCTCATGGTTTCTTGAGGATATTAGTTCACTTCACTACTGGTGACATCAGCCTGATAAAAATAGTTTCAGAGAAAGTGTTGTGAATGCGTCTGAAAGGAAGACACAATGTGAGAGCTTTCACTTGAACGAGCTGCTTGTGCCTGCTCAGAGATCATTGTTTTATTATTCTGAATATTAATCCTACATCCTGGACTATATACTTGTCCTCTGCACATTCTACATCCTGAACTATGGCACACCCCTCATCATTGTTTGCACATCCATACAGCCTCTTTATCTTAATGTTAAATAGTTATATGTAATTTGTTTCTATATTTATTGTTTGTTTATTTCATATTAATGTTTAGGGCAATACATAGATATTATATTGACATTGATATATGAGGCTAAATATTGTCTTAAATTTGGGATATAGTGATATGTCACAAGTAGGGCTGCACAATTAATCGCAATTTTATCGAAATCGCAATATGGACTAGTGCAATATCCAAATCACAGAGGGGCGCAATATTTGTTGAAGGCTAAATATGTGTCAAACTGTTCTCAATGAAGTATTGTGGTGCTGCAGAGACGTGCCGACCTACAAATCCTATCCTACAGACTAAAGAAAACATCTTTGTTTCATACAGATGCTCGCAAAAATCACACTACAATCATTTAAAAAATTTTAAGATTCAATATTAGTCAATGAAAATGAGAATATTTATACAAAAACGATCATTCCCTTCAATATCGTGAATCATATTGCAATCGCAATATCGTGCAGCCTTAAGCTTCAGATATACTAGCGCTTCCAAAACTGCATGCGGAAATAGTGACGTCACGGGACTGCCGCCACGGGACTGCCGCCACGGGACTGCCGTCACGGGACCGTCACGGGACTGCCGTGAGTATTTATATTGACAAGACAGCTTAGACTTGAAAGGTGAGAGAGAGGAGGGGAATGACACGCAGCAAAGGGCCGCAGGTTCAGAACTGAACCCGTGGCTGCTGCGTCGAGGACTGAACCTTTTGTATATGGGCGCACCCTCTACTAGGTGAGGTACCCAGGCGCCCAGCTCTGTTAATGTTTAATATGTTTATGTATGCACCAACAACCAAGGCAAATTCCTTGTTAAGTGCTACTTATTTTACAATGAATCCTTTTCTGATTCTGATTCTGATTTCTGATTAATACACACCAGACCAGAGAGCAGCTAACAGGGACATCTTCACCCAAAACCTTTTGAGCGTCAAACACTTCATTTTCTGTAACTGAAAGCGTAGGAAAACGAAGATTCGACCATGCGGATATTCGTTTGTTCATTCAGTATTCGATTTTCAATTCTGGGATTCGAATATTAGCTTTTTGTTTTGTTTTTCCTTCAATACTGTCATCAAATTGAGACAGATTCAACTTTTGGAGAAACGCAACCCGACGTCACTCACACACACAAGAAGGAGATGTTTTGAGCCCCATGAATGGTTATGTTTACCTCTTTTGGGGAGTGGGTTGTCTTTCCTATTTTTTGAAGGGGACAAATCTACCTCTTCTAAATATTCAATTCTTCTGTAGGTTCGATTCCGATCTGCGGCCCTTTGCTGCATGTCATTCCCCCTCTCTCTCCCCGTTTATGTCTACAGTAAACTGTCCTGTCAAATAAAGGCCTAAAATGCAAATAAAAATAAAAAAAACTGACAGATTGGATAATCTATATTTACATTCATTTTGTGTTCTTTTCCAAAATGAATGTGTAGTGTTTTTCAGATGACTCACTGAGTCCATTTGCTCTAACATGGTTTCACCACGACTGTCTGCCTGCTCCAGTCTTTTCACTGCATGAGCCCAAGGTTCATCAGCTTTAAATTTACAATCACAATTTTCACTCTGCTAGTACAGTTGTGCATGCATTAAACACAGGCCTAAATCACAGGACCCATACATGTTATGCACACTAATGGAGAGATGTCAGAGCGTGCAGTGCCCAGGAGGGGAGCTGGCATCTCTCCAGCTACCAATCCACGCTCCATATTTTGGTCCGTACAGGGATTTGAACCTGCAACCCTGCGGTTTCCAATGCAACTCCCTACCTGACTGAGATACTAACACCACGTTATCCACTGAGAGAAAACACATTTCATATTAGTTATTTGAGTAAAGATGACGAACTTGTGTATTACCTGAGATAATACCCGATTCTCTTCACGCTTCACAATGACAGAATGATTTTATAGATTTGTAACAGAATTCCATTCGCAAACACTTCAGTCCTGTTAAACGGCAGGTGATTTAAAATGTAGAATGTGTGGCTCTGTTCAGGAGTTCTGGCGTTAGCTTCTTGAATCAAAGAGGCTTATTTGGAAATGACTTACAACAGCCAAAGAGGAAAGAGATCAGTTTTACAGTTAAATGCTAATGTAAGTAATGTAAAGAATCTGTATTTTTTCTGAGAAATTCTACAGTAGAAGGACGACTTGGGAAGCTGAATGATTATTTTTTGTGAATCTTGTGTTTGTAAAGATCTCTATGGACAAAACAATAGGAAAATGGCTAAATCTTTTCTTCCTCCTAGTCTGATTAGCCAACATCTTGTCAGGAGTGGGATAGACAGGTTGGTTAGCCCTGTTTGGGCCACTCCTGCTTTACACGCAATACAATTGAGTTTTTCTTTTAAGTATTATTTGTGTTTCTTTTGTCTGAAAACTGATTGAGTGATTTGTTTGCGACTCATAAATGCGACGCTGTTAAGGCATATGTTGGTGGAATGTCCCTTTTAATGATGACATCTGATTGTGGTGTAAATGAGTGCTATAATTAATTAATTTTTGGTTCTTCGAAAGCTCTGTTTTCCCAATCCACACTAACGCATTTTCAGACTGCTCCACATGATGAGTGTTGACAGAGGGTGAAAACATGTGTTTTTGCTGTTCTTCCTACAAAAGAAGAGTAGAATTCACAAGCAGTAAAGCGCACCAGAGCTCAATTCAAATACTGCAACCACATCCAGACTGTGTCTGGTATGACTATAGTGTTATCCAATGCCATGCATGGGATTTTCCCCTTTCTGGTCTACAGATCCCTGCCTCTGCTGAATTATTTTTATTCCCTGTGGGGACAAAATGATCAATGCTTCTTCACCAATAGATAGAATAGAATTAATCGTGATTTTATCAAAATCGCAATATTGACTAGTGCAATATTCAAGGGGGGGGGGGGGGGGCAAAATATGTGCCAAACCATTCTGAATTAAGTATTGTGTTGCTGCAGAGACTCCCCAGCCTACACACTGTATCCTACAATAGTACAGATCCTCGCAAAAATCCTACTATAATCATTATAATTTTAATATTAAATATTATTATTAAATATTTTTCAATGAAAATGAGAGTAATGATACTGTACAAAAATGATGATTCCCTACAATATCGTGGATCATATCGCAATCGCAATATCAGTCAAAATAATCACAATTAGCCTAGCTATTTTCGTGCAGCCCTTCCAATAGACCATATATTATATACCTAAAATAGAAGTATTTTAAACTAAGTAAACTTTGATCGCTGTAACGTGAAACAGTCTATAGTGCCACAGAAGGATAAAATCCGAGCGGCAGTTGGTAGCTGTGTTTAGCCGCCAACAGGTGACTGCGAGCCGGCTCCAGACACCGCCACATGACGGTCCTTTCAGGGGCCGTGGTAGTGGAGTTCAGCTGAGAAAAAGTGAGCGTCATGCTGCAACGACAGTTAATGTTAGGCACCAAAACGACTAGTTAAGTTTAGGAAAAAGATTGTGGTTTGGATTAAAGTTAACCTGACTCCGCCAGATGGATTGCTTCGCATTTGCTCGGCATATCCATCTGGGAACTTTCCGTTGGAGAACGTTTGGGAAGGGCCGAAAATACTGGTTATCTAATTGGATAAACCAACCGTCTATCACCAGCTATGACATATGGTGATAAACGGACCAAATCAACCAATCAGATCAACGAAGTGTATGACGTACCAACAGAGCAACGACAAAGCCAGGTTACCCCTGCAGCTGCAGGCAAAGCATAGCTCGTTAGCTCAGCAAGCAACATGTCGGTAAAGGATATTTGCCGTTTGTGTAACGAGAATTTAGGAATAAAAGGCCCCATTTCAGGTTCCGGGTCCATATTCCAAAAGAAGGATCCAAGAGAAAAAAGCATTAGCGAGCGGCTAACAGAATCAGGGCTACCGCTGTCTGAAAGTGTGTCTAGATCAAGTCGGATTTGCATGTGTTGCTTCCGCTTGCTGAGCCTCGTGAGACCGTCCTGATCTGGCAAGCTCCTCATTGCATCACACCTAAACCCGCTTCAAAACCAACGCTGATTGGTCGGTCGTTTGGTGAACCGCGCCAAATTTTCTCTGCCTCAAGATGCCAGACTGATCTGCGAGTGGAAAACTGGAGCTCGCGAGATCAGGATGGTCTCACGAGGCTAGATTAAAGTACCCCCGAGGAACGAACACGTGTTTACTGTGTGAAAGTATTTTGTTTTCGCCGGGTGAACTCTGCTCTCCGGCTTAACCCTCCTTGTATTTTATTTGACCCGTTTTCAAAAAGTTTCTATATCAGAAATGTGGGTTTCTTTCAACCAAATTGTCAAAAGAAAAAAACGTGTATGGTTCCGTACAACGCTATTCACAAGTAAACTAAATAATCAGCTCAGACCCAAATCCGAAAGATTAAGGGTCTGGCATTGAGTAATGAAAATGGCCCAACTCGATAGGCGGCACCAATCGTGCATTTGAAAATCTCACTGCACGCAATTGGATAGCACTACAACCAATCACAACAATACACGGGGTGACATATCCAGAGCCCTATACGCTTAGTTACCAGCGGAGCTAACTGGTAGATTAAACTGTCGTCATCTCTGGCCCGCCTATATCAGATACACCGATGTGATTGGTGCAGCTCAGCTAAAAGGGCATAGTTAAAGCCCCAGTGTGTAACATTTGTAGTTGTTCATTATCAAAATCTGTATTGCCCTTCACAAACTTGTCCTTTTTTATGAATATTGACCACCACCATCAATTCCAAGTATTCCTATTGGCTTGAAATTTTACATTTGCGCTTACATGAACTGGGGTAGACGCTCCATAGCCATGCGCCATCTTGAAATACGGTAGCCCGTAAGGGACATACAGGCTATAGTGCTCCGCATTTCGCGCTTTTCACTCAGTGGCACTGACTGTGACGTATGCCAGGGAGGGAGGGGGAGAAGATTATTTGTGACTCACTGCCGGCAGATTTGAAAGCCTGTTGCGTCTATTATCGAGGACATGTAACTGAGTCGCCGAGGAAATTAAAATGACAACGTGACAGGCAAAGCAACGCGACCAAAGTTAATATTGTTGTGGCTTTTCCGAGATGGAAACAGCTGATGAGGAGCAAGGATTTTAAAAGGGACGCCGAAGTTGCCTGCTTTCTTCTCAACATGTAATTCTAGCTATTTGTGTAAAAGTTTTATAGTTGCTACTTGCTTGGCTAACTATAGCATGGTTGTGTATAATGCTAGAACGACGTCTAGGATACTTTTCCTCGCGTCAATGATGAAAAAGGATTGTCTACCTTGTAACATAAACGTAATCATATGTGCCGTGATTTCCCTGGCAGACAACTCACGTCATGGATCTGTAGCACAGACTAGCTACTAGAACAGCAGCGTGTTAACGATGGAGACACTAAGAGATCATTTCAGTTTCATTGACATTGTTCATGCTGCTCAGAGAAATATATTAAAAACACAAACCTCTGTTGCTTATCTCCTACGCTGTAAACATCACCTTACACTATTAATCTGGTACAATATACAGAATAACGATAGCACTGATACTTTACTAACATTAGCTTGTGTACAATGAGTCAGAATTGTAACATATATAGAATCTTATTCATATCTAAACATAATAAATCTATAGTTGTTTAGGGCCCAATACTAGCGCTGCACTATACGAGGAAAGTATTGGCCTTTTAATGTTTATTTTGACTGATATTTGCGATAGGATTCTCGATATTGGAGAGAATGATTATCTTTGTATCATTATCATTTGATCAATTAAGATGATTATAGTGTGATCTCTGTGATGATCTGTACCCAACAAAGATGTTTTCTTTAGTAGTAGATACGATCTGTAGGCCAGGACATCTCTGCAGCACCACAATACTTCTTTCAGAATGGTTTGACACATATTTAGCCTTTAACAAATATTGCGGGCCCCAGCGACTTGGATATTGCACTGGTGCAATTTCATTGCACAGATGCCTCCACACATTTAGAGCAGGGGCCACACTCTGAGGCCCTTAGTGTGGATATAAAGTCTCGGAGGATGTTTGGCTATAAACTGTTAGATTTGAGCTGCCCTACTTTCTCCCCAATGTGAATAGTTACTTTAATGGTGAATCACTTTCCCTCCATGGCAGCCAGTAACACACTTTACTTTTCGACTTATTGTTTGCCTTTTCTCTCTTCTTTCTTCCCATGATCCTCTTCTCCCTCCATCGTCTCTCTCTCTAAAATGGAGGGATGCCTGGTGGTCACATGTCTGACATACAGGCATGTGCTGCAGCCACGCGCATACATACACACTCCCGCACACACATGCAGACATATATGAGCTGCAGAGGGAGGAAGCTGAGAGAGAGAGAGAGAGAGATCCCCTCCCCCAGCGCTGTAATGTGTTCTACCTCTACTCCCTCCCTCTGCCTCCGCTCCTCCTGCCTCCCCTCTCCAAAGTGGGAGTGTGTAAGCCGGGGGTGTGCCATATCACATCCACTGCACTCGCTCACGTGGTCTGGAGGTGTGTGTGTGTGTGTGTGTGTGAGACAGTTTGATGGGCTCACTCAGACCAGAAAATAAGACAGTATATGCATTATTTTCAGAGGGAAAGAAACAAACACCACCTACTCTGACAAGATGATTGACAGCTACCACAAATGTATTTTTAGGCCACTAAGGAACCAGAGTCCCCAATTGACAAAATGACAGCATGTTTGCTCATTTTTATTATTATATTTTGTGACTAAATCCTCTGTATTTGAGCAGTTTTGAATAATAAAGCTGAAGATTTCAGCAGTGGTGTCTTGTAGAAGACAGTTAAGGCCTCAGTCTGTATTTCTTTCTTGTGTTGCCTTCCCGTCGACCATTCAACTTTTTTGTTTTTCTGGGTCAAAATTTGAAAGAAACATTTTTTCCCAACGTTTCTTCTTGTCATCTTTTCTTGACAGTTTTGTCACTTTTCCCAATGTTTTGGAAGCTTTCCAGACGTTTTTGTCACTTTTTTTACAAGTGTTTTTGTTTTTTTCCCCGCTGTTTTTTTTTTGTTTTTTTTTTCCTGGACTTTTTTGGGTTTTCTCCCCACCTTTTTAAAGCTTTTTTCCAACTGATCATTTATTTTACCTGTGAGGAGCGTTGTACGGAACCATCCGTATTATTTTTGGACAATTTGGTTGAAAGAAACCCAAATTTCTGATATAGAAACTCTTTGAAAAATGGGTCAAATTTGACCCAGGGACAACAGGAGGGGTAATGAGGGAGAGGAAGATATCATTTTCCAAACTTTTTGCTGGAGAAAAAACACACACACCCACTTCAATTTTGAGCAAAATTGGACTTTTTTAGCATATATCAAACACTTAATTTCCTGCATTCTGGTGAATTTCTCTGCAACAATTTGTGCCTTTTCTGCATCAATTTATGGTGTAAATTTCTTTAATTATGTTAAGGGTATTATAATTAGATATTTGGACGTGGGGTGGGTGGTTGCACTGGCCAGTTTTGATTACACACTTTTGCCCCTAGCAAAGTACTAAACTCACTCATTTTTATATATTTATTATATTATTTATTTCAAGGGACATTTAAAAGGTTCAACTGGAAAAGTGTGAAGGGTAATTTCACAGTCCAAGTGTTTTCACTGTTGATTTGTTTAACTGTTTCACTGTTTTTTTAAGTTCAATAAATGCAACATATTTCGAAGAGTCAATGAGGAATCCTGTTAAATAATAGTGCTTTCAATATTGACCAAAAATAATTGTGATTATGATTTTTCCCCATAATCAAGCAGCCCTATCATCACTGCACTAGTGGCAGTAGCAGTAACAGTGTGAATTTAGATCAACTTTTCATTTTCTCCCTGGCTTTCTGAGGACAAAGACTTTCCGCAGAAAGAAAATGTTAGTATTATCTTTAAACAGTGGTGGAATGTAACTGAGTACAGTTACTCAAGTACTGTACTTCTACTACATTTCAGAGAGAAATATTGTACTTTTTACTCCACTACATTCATCTGACAGCTTTAGTTACTAGTTACTTTACACATTAAGCGATTTGCACACAAAACACATATAGTTTATAAAATCTGATGTTTTATTTTAAATGAAACTAGCCAACAATATAACGACTACAAGTCCAACTGAGACGATTACACCATTAAACAAACTGTTTGGATCCTTTACACTTTCTAAAATGTGACGATTTTTCTGCTTTGAGTACTTTTACTTTTAATACTTTAATAGATTATATTCAACTTTATTGTCATTGTGCAGTGTACAAGTGCAAAGACAGCGAAATTCAGTTTGCAAAAAAAGCAGAGAAGTGCAATGTAATATACAAGTATAGACAGGTGGTGCATAGACAGGACAAGAAATGTATTACAGTGTTATAAGAGCAGAATAAATATGGCTATGTAATATGAACAATTTCTGAACATCATGTACAGATATGTACAATGTAGTAGCAGTGACATTATACTAGTAGTAAGCATAATATATATATATATATATATATATATATATATATATATATATATATATATATATATATATATATATATATATATATATATATGCAGTGTATTAGCAGAATATATAATAAGAAAAACAGAATAAATATGGATATTCTGTATGACCCATAAAGACAGATATGTACAGTATGTACAGCTATGTGCAGTGTGGTAACATTATAAGAGTAGTAAGAATAAGTGTGTGTGCAGGATGAATAGTATGAAGAGCAGTAGAATATGGCTATGTATAGGTGTAATAAATAAATTTTCCTGATGATAATTCCATACTTGTAAAAGAGTATTTTTACAGTGTTGTATTAGTACTTTTACTTAAGTAAAGGATCAGAATACTTCTTCCACCGCTGACTTCAAGCATGTGTTGAGTAATATAATGTGCTGAAGTCAGAGCAGCAGAGTGACTCAGTCGGCCCTCTGCTGTTCAAAGCAGCAAACAAGGGGATGGCATCCAAGGAGGGAGGGTGCTGTGCGTGCGTGCGTCCGTTTGTGTGGTAGAGACGGGCCCCTTTCCTTGCTGCTTCCTTATAGGCTGCTGTTGGTCCCGCCCTGTTCCTTGTCGATTCAAAACAAAGTCGAGGCTGACATCACACACACACACACACGCACACGCACGCGCGCACACACACACACACACACACACACACACACACAAACACACAAACACACACACACACACACACACACACACACACACACACACACACACACACACTCGCACACACACACACACACACACACACACACACACACACACTAGACAAAGCAGGAACTCCCTCCTTTCCTCCCGTCTTCCTCCTTCTCCCCCATTTTGTTTTTTAAGAGGGGAGCACAGAGGCCCGCCAGTCCGCTTTCCATCCACTCGGTCCAGGATCTAAATCTGCTTAAAAAAAGAAGGAAAAGAAAACATTGCAAATATGTTTTATTGTTTTGACACGAGCAGAAATGACCATATCTGTGTTCCTATAGGGAGTGAATGACACCAGTGTGTGTTTCTAATAATCAAGACATCTGACAGAATTCCTCCCCCTAAATAATAGGCTCATTTACAGGAGTCCTTAAAGAATGCAAGAGAGGTTTTTAGAAATATTAGCTTATGATTCCAAATGATTTGTTAAATAAATAGTCAGTCATTTGGCAGGATTTATACAATGTTTACTTTGCAGAAGCTGCCTCTATATTAATGAGAGCGTTATTAAAGTTCACAGAAACATCATCATTAGAGGCTTAATATTGCCCACAGACCAGTCAGTAAAATGTTTACATGTTTACATTACACTTTGATTTCTCATTCCAAACTGCATATTTGTTCCAGCTCTGACCCATCACCGTCACGTTCAAAAGACATTCTGCAGCTTCTTAAACATCACAAAGGTGAATTGGTTTGAATTCCTCTTTAGCTTTTTATTATTCGGTGAGAATTCAAATATTTATTTAGGAAAAAAGACAAATTCATTTAAATCAGTCAATTACTTTAATATATCAAGCACATATGATTAGTTATTAATGTTCTCTTTATTTTATTCCCGCAAAATTGTCTCAATATGTGTCAGAAAATGCTAAATGAATAGCTTACTTTTCATTTGATTTTAGGAATATGTATGAATGATTTATTTTCAGCTTTACATGCTATTCATAAATGCCCTAAAATAACTTTAATGTTACTTTATGTGTTAACTAAAATCTACCAATTATGACAAACTTATCGTCAGAAATGAAGTTTGCTTCCATTCGGTCTTTTAAACATGCCCTTTGTTAAAATTTAAAAAATGTGTTTACTGAAAAAAAAATTGTTTTGAATGAAATATGAAATAACGTGTTGGTGTCCTGATATGTGGGCTAATACTGTTCGACCTGCACTCAGAAGACACTTGTATTTATACTTCAGGTTTTAGTCCTGAACTGAAGGAGTCTGTTGTTGTCATTTAGCCTACTTAATAGTTCTGTTTTCATCATTAGGTAGTGTCTTTTCTGTGAGAAATATTCCTAGTTCTTAAGAGAAAATACATTTTTCTAAGGCTGAGCCTCGGTTGTCTTGCAACATATTTCTATAAAACATAATTCTTCACTTTGTTTTAAAAAGAGTTTCTATTGCAAGCCAAGGACATAGAGAAAAAGTCAACTTTATTGTCATTGTGCAGAGTACAAGTACAGAGACAATGAAATGCAGTTTGCGTCCAACCAGAAGTGCAAAAAGAGCAGAAACATACAATGTGATATAGGACAAGAAATACATTATGTTATAAGAGCAGAATAAATATGGCTATATAATATGAACAATGTATGAACAACATGTACAGATATGTGCAATGTAGTAGCAGAATATATAATAAGAAAAACAGAATAAATATGGATATTCTGAATCAATCATAGACAGATATGTAGGCTACAGTATTTACAGCTACGTGCAGTGTGTTAAGCACAGACATAAACAGGCTAATAATAATACAATTGGAAATATTTAGCATGTTGTTTGAAAAATACTGTTAATATTTCCTTTTTTCTAAAAATGTGTTAAGCTCGTGGCCGTATAGCCTATAGTCTTATGTAGGATGTAGTTCGATGTGGACATTTTCCTTTTATGTTTTAATTCCTGTCTAAATGAACTTACGCCAAACTGCTCACCTTGTTGTTTTAATTGAGAAAGTAGTTTGGGTTTATTAACCTATACCTTCAAATCATTTCTTCCTAAACGTTTCCTCTCATTAAAGACACCAAATGATAAGCCACCCTCTGCCATTGTTATTAAGTTGTAAAACTGTAACATGCAGGGCTCTGCCCTCCGCCGCCATGTTGCGTTCATGTTGTGTTCTCTTTGTCACAGCTGAGCTGAAGCAGTGTCTCATTTCTAAGACAGAGACAGATGATTAGCCTTCACGTTTGACTTGAGAACGTGGCACTATATTGTTTTAATGTAGCCTATTTTTTATTTTTTTTTACAGACTCCCGTTTCACTTTTGTGCCACATCACAGCCTGTAAATTGGAAACAAATGTCGCCTACTCCCAACGACTTCGGGTTTAATTCGACAGCCCGTCGTTTTCCATGTGAAGTGTTCATATAGGAACCTATTTATTGCACAGCCTTTACTTGCCTGGCTCAGGAAGCGGCGCGTGATGTTAGTAAGAGGACAGACTTACACTTTCCACTGAAATCTGTTCCGTTCCCGCTGCCAAACTACAACATGTTGTAGCCTATTTCATGGCACATATGGCTACACAATCTATAGTATAACCCCCCCTCCTCTCCTTCTTCCCTCTCCCTCGCGCAGGGCTGTGCGGCACGGCCAGCCCCTCCCATTCCTCGCGCCGCTGTAGTAGCTCCCGAGTAGTTTTTACGCACTTTGTGAATGGAGGGACGCGCTCGTGCTCCTCTGCTCTCTCCGCTACACATGCACGCGCGGAGAGAAAAGCAGAGTGTGTCCATGTCCAGAGATGATTAAAGAGAATTGTATATAGGCTGTGATACAAGATGTGCTAGCGTCTGTTTCTCTGTTTCTAGTTGTGTATCTAAATGACGCGCGTGTCTGTGCGCGCACACGGAGGGAGGTGTGTCAGCTTCAACGGCGTGCCTTTTCTTGTGTTGGCAGACTCAGGCACATGAGATTGCAGCTGAGACATATATATATATATATATATATATATATATATATATATATATATATATATATATATATATATATATATATATATATATATATATATATATATATATCAGGCACAGATCAACATCTATTTGAGTCCTCCTACCAACCCTGGTTTGGGCTGCAAAACGATTCCACTTATTTTAAGTTATTATGTATAAGTAGTATGCTGTTGATAAACCTTGTTTTTATTGTTGCTTTCTATCTTTTGCTCTAAGCTGCTGTAACGGTAAATTCTATCTATCCATCTATCCATCCATCCATCCATCCAAGCTGGCTCGGATGAAGCCATTATTGTATTGTTGCATATAAGACCCACAGCCTGCACCAGCCCACGTCCATGTGCATGTAATGGCGCATGTGGACTGACCGCCCTCCTCCTCTGATGTGCTGCATGTGCTCTATTCTACTGAATTCCTCGCTATAATGTGACTGCACACTCATGTAGTAAATGGGCGTTGGTCAAGATGGCCGCCTACTAACTCTCACATGTACTGTATGGAGAGAGAGAGAAAGAAAGAGAGAGAGAGATCTGAATCATGGGAACGTTCAGACCAAACAGGCACGGAAAGTAAAGACTGGCCTTACTGAGCCTTTCTTTTTATCACTCATTACACTCCGTATCGCAACAATGTTGCGAGAGGCTCCCCATTATAGTTTTGGCATCAACTGCACATGCGCATTTCCTCTCATATCCGTGGCGTCCTTCACAGCAGCAGCGACATCAGAAGTGTTTTCAGGTCAGCCTGGAAGTTAAAGGCCGAACAGTAATGCCATAAATTCAGCCTTTATTTTAAGGGTAAGTGTTGTCATCTAACACATCACCAACAGCTCCTCTCAGTGAGCACGCTTCGGCCCCTCATTACATAGGTTCTCTCAGCGCTATTTAGTGAACTTGCTATCACCACCAAGGGTCGGGTATCAGCACAGGCCTCTGAGGTGCAGCCGCGGCATAACATCACAGATGCCTAAAGCAGCCGTTCTCGCGGTAATAACGCCACAAAATGAACAATGAGATGGAAACTGTGTATGTTTCAGTAGCCTATTTAAGCGGTGACAAAAAATCGCTGTGATTCCATAACGGGCGAGGCGGAGTAACTTCCACCTTCTTAAAATGGAGATCTCCCTGCTCCAAAATGGAGGCCTGCCGCACGAGCTGCTGCAGGCGGGGTCAGAGAGGAGAACAGAGCGTGAACTTTGACCCATACTGTTGCACCCCCCCCCCCCCCCAATCCTCTCTATACCATAAATGAATTCCAGACCTGGGGGTCCCCTCTCTCTCTAACATGCCACACACCTTATTTTAAACCTTTTGTACAGCTATACGTTAAACATTTTTTTTAATAAGTCCTGGGACACAAATTGGAGATGTTTGTATTTTATTCTATTCTACTGTGTGTGTGTCTTACAGAGTCCATAAACCCAAAAGCAGCATTCATCCATATTATCAGGGGTGTTTATAGAAACAGTTATAATATTTCTCAGACACGCTATGTATTCACCTGATGTGACTGTGGTGAGAGCATCAATATTAACCATCATTTTATGGATTATTATAAAATAATGTATTTATTATAATTACATATGTTTTTTCAAAGAAAGCATAACCTTTGTGCTAGACTATTTAGGCCATAGTGAACAATTTTCAGCCTTTTCTCAATCTCATTTTATCTTTTTTTTCTTTCTTAACAAGCAAAAATATATGAATAAGTGTAAAGGGAAGGTAATGTGATAATAATACGTTAGTGAAAACACACACACACACACACACACACACACACACACACACACACACACACACACACACACACACACACACACACACACACACACACACACACACAAATAGTGTATACTTGAGTGCCTTTGCACATGGCACCTGGGCTATCAGCTAGCTCCACAATGCTCACCAGTGGCTTCATTATTAGATTTTGATTGGACAAGATTCACACTTCAGTTGGGTTTAGTGGATCAATGAGATTGCAGCAAGTGAGTGAGATGACCTTTCCCTTATAAATCTGGACCAATCAGGGAGTGATGACCACTGTGATAGGGCATTGCTCCCTCTGTGTCTGTCTCTGTTCTGTTTTCCACTTTTCAGACCGTACCATTTCTTACACGTTCCCTGATTCTACTTGGTGTGGTAATGTGTAGGTTATGCGGACTTGTGAGTGGATTGTCACTGTTTTGAGGAGAAGATGCAGCTGCAGGAGCTCAATGAAAAGGCTGTCTGAGGAATGTAGCAGAGCTCTGATTGGCTGATGTTGGTCATACAGGGCAGCACCTAGGTATTTCACTTTTGACTTGGCCGAACACCGATCAGCGATTGCTGGAAGACGTATCGGCCGATCACCGATCACTTTTATGAACTGAAAATTACGCCATTACGTCACACATCTAAAAAATTTACTAAACAAGTATGAAAAAACACCTCAAAATTAAGTGATTTTTGCTTAAAACAAGGCACATTATCTGTCAAAAATAATTGTTTTAGATTTAGCTTGTTTTAAAAAACAAAATCACTTAATTGTTAGTTTTTTTCAGAAAACAACATAATTTCACTTGTCTAGTAAATGTATCTTGAATTAAGAATATTTAGATATTTGAACTGGAAACAAGTAAGATACTAAGTAAGAAAAGCATTTTTTTCAGTGATAACGTTTGCTTATTCACACATTATGGTACATCAACAGCTTACCTGTGTCTCACAGTGAGAGCATTAGTCTCTTCACACCTGGCTCTGTGTCTGACACTAAATGACATGTTTTACATTTATTTCTCACCACAGATATCCCCTTTTTACAAAGCTTTCAAATCAAGTCAAGTCAGTTTCATTAATGATTCATTATTATTAATGTATACTAATCTCAGGACATGTTTCATTGAGCAGGGCTCTGGTGTGTTGGGCTCCTGACTGGAGCTCGGTAACGTTACCGGACCTCGCTGCTCTTCACTGTTAGCAGCAAACCGGACTAGAGGCGGCTGCTGCTGAACAGCTACAAGAAAAACGTTTGATACATGAACGGTGGTTTGCAGACAACGTTGTTTTGCACGGTCGCGAGCATCTTGCACTGCTCCTAACTACCTTAACGTTAGCTTACTTACCGGCCTCGTCGTCTTCATTTGTTTTTTTGAGGAAAAATGTGCTCAGCTTAGAACATTTGGCCGCGTCACTTTCCAAAGCTTTCTTCTTTTTTATTCTGGCCTTTTCAGCGCCGCCTTTGCGCTTCCTGTTGGGAGTCAAAAGATAATCATGTCATCATTAACCTGCAGGCTGCACTCTGCGAGAGAATATTAAATAAAAAAGAGTGGGACTGCGATAAAATAATGAATAAAAAGAGTGGGGCTGCTGTGAGTGCAGGCAGCCATAGGGACAGCATCCATATTTCAACCCAGTGCCATGACAACATAGACAGTATATAAAAGCATGACAACAACGGCCCTCGCGGCCAAAAAAATAGACCGGCCCACCGGGAATTTTCCCGGTGCTCCCGATTAGCCAATCCGGGCCTGGAATGGCGTAATCGCAAACACGTTTGCTGGAGCACCACCGGTGGCAGCCGCTTTTTAAAAGCGGTAGCCGTCTTCCTACCGCCTTCGTTCCGCGGGCCAACCGCTGTTCTACCACCGTTCAGACACCTTGCCAGAGCGGTGAATGTAGGGACGCCGCCATTTTAGCTCCATGAAGAAAATGTTTTCACGAGTAGTGCGTCATCTGATTGGCCTATCTGATCGGCATTTATGGAGACCACCGATCAAACTATTTAAAGCCATTATCGGCCGATACCGATCGGTGACCGATCGGTCGGAACACCCTTAGCTTTAAGTAAACAAAAAAACAACAGATGGCAGGAAAGGGTTGCATAGAGGTGTGAAATGAGCGCTTAGAGTTAGTAAGTTAGAAAACAGTGAAACAGTTAAATCAACAGTGATAACCTCTTGAACTGTGAAATTTCCCTTAATACTTTTAACGTTTAAATTTTATCTTTTCATTCAGAAAACAAGACAAAAAAGAGTTTACTTGCAAAACGTAATGTGCAAAGTAATCGTTTTTTATCTCGATTACTCTGTTTTTGTGATCATTGATCGCCGAAATCGCAATCGCGATTAGAATGAGATTAATGGCACAGCCCTATAACTTAGGCCTTGAGGAGGTTTGGGGCTTAGCCTGGACAATTTAAATAATCTTAATGCAATGCAAAACAGCAATTGGCTTGCCCAGCTTGTTAATAACCAGTGTATGTTCATTTTAGCTGCCCAATTTGTAGATGTTAGTTAGATGGCACCAACATTTGGTCTAATCATAACTGGCCTGGCAACCCAAAGGCCAAGGTTTTCTTTCCAGATATTTCCTTGGGCCGGGGCTGGGCCCTTAATCAAGCATTTGTGTTTTTTTAATCATTACTTTATTACGGTAGCCTAATTCGGTGGGGAGAAAGCTATGTCTCTCCAGCTTCTCCCGTAGCTCTGGGTGCATGTCCTGCACTGACGTGAGTGAGAGGTAAACTGTGCTACATCGTGTCTCCCCCATCTGCAGCGCTGTTGTCGGCCAGTGTGTCAGCATGCAGACCGTGGCGAAGGATAGTAGGCTATTAGGTGATCGAGACAAGAAAGTCTCCTGTATGGTTCCAGGACTTTGATTATGTTGCTGCCTTGATCTGTTACCCACACTATTCGGCTGAAGGAGCTGTGGGTCGAGGTTTCTTTTACGTTTCTTTATTCAGATCCATTTGGGATCCATTCCATTCTGAATAAACAAACAACGCAGTGTCCTTGTTGCATTATTCATTAAGATAATTCTGAATAGATTTCTGTAGTTCAAACAACTCTGAATTGTAGTTGAGAACTTCAGTTATAACGGCCCACGTATTAAAAAATTGTCTGGTTTAAATCGGGCTCGGGCTCATAATTACAGTTAATGTGTCGGGCCAGGCTTGGACACAACGTGCACGGGCTCAGGTAGGGTCTTTGTCAGTACCCGATCCGTTCCATCTGCCGGATCCGTTCTGCACATGTGCATAATTGCGTAGCAGAAAACCACACATGCGTTAAAAAACACTTGACGGCAATTTTTCTTTTTTTTATAAAGATATTTAAATTAAGACTTGTTGTCACCGATACAAAACCGCTAGCGACGTCATTGTTGTGTTGTTTATGTTGATAGTTTTACTGGTAATACTTCGTCTTGACCATATACCATTAATTAATTATTAATATACATGTCTATGGTCTTGACTAATAAAGTAGTCAAAGATGAGACGACAGCTCTTCCAGCCACCACTGCTGTATACCGCTATAGTAGCTACATGCTAACGGCAGTAAACATGTCATCTTGTCAGCCATTGTTGTTAAATTCTCCCCTATTCTGGGTCTCATTCCTGCTGAAACATGTCCGATTGGGTAGTGTTTGGTTCAGAAGCCTTTATCTGAGATTTCTGACGTTAGAAAGTGCTGCTTCGTTCCACTACAATCTAACGTTAGCATACTCCTAGCGGCTAACTTATGTAACATGCTAATGCGACATAGCTAGCTGTAATCTTGGCCAATGCTGGTAATTTCTCCCAAAATTCCGGTCACTTTAGTGCTGGGACATGTCCGGTTGTGTAGTATTTGGTTTAGAAGCCTTTATTGGTGATTGTGATCCGTGAAAAATCACCACCGTTGGCCAAGATTACAGCTGTGTTGCGTTAGCATGCAGCTATATAATAGTTAGCTATAGGAGCATGCTGGGCTCTCAGAGAGATCTCATTTGTAGCCCTGTTTTACCTTATATTTTTATAAAAGTACAAACACATGAAGTGAGAGGTGTATACACATGATTACACTTTATTTAAAGCATGATTAACCTGAAGCAGGACAGAGCAAGGCTCCTAGCTTAGGCTAGCTAGCGTTAGCAAATTACCTTCAAAGTTGCAAAGAAATTAAGCCACGTAGCTAAGTCTTTGTTTAATTTGCTACGTGGTGTCGTACTGGATGCCCGGACAACCCTCCGTATATCATTAACAGATACTTTAGGCAACTCCAGCAAACAACTTGTACTGTCAATGTCTAATGTTTTCTTCCAGCAACCGGCGGAATGTCCAAAACATAGAACCGATCAGGTAGTGTTGTAAAAGCATGAGCTTCTGCGCATGCGCAAATTTATGCACATGCGCAGAACGGACCGGCAATCGCGCATGCGTAGAACCGATCGGGTAGGGTCGTAAAAGTATGAGTTTCTACGCATGCGCAGACCTTATGCACATGCGCAGAACGGATCAGGCAGGGAGAACGGATCAGGTACTGACAGTCTGGCTTGATTTTTCCATAGACAGTATATGAAAATGGACCCAGCAACCCTGCTGTTTTTGACGGAGACAAGTGAAGCCTCTTACTAGCACTTTTCCGGTGATGGTTAAGTGTTACTGAGCGTTACTGCGCAGCTGCAAACTGAGCTTCCCGCCGCCGATGTGACATGAACAACGTCTCTGAACGTTGTAAGTCTTCTGGTAGCTGTGCCAAGAGAAATCTCAATCATTCCCAATCTATCAGAGACGGAGAGCGTAGGTATAAGGAGATAACATAGGCACAGGCTAATTATTGCTAACTAAAATGCTAGTTAACATTAGTAATTAAACTAAACAGCTAATGTACGTCGAAACTGCCTGCGAGCTTCTCCTGTACTGTACGGTAATTCCTCTACAATGCGACAGTAAGTTGCGTGGTTATGACATCATCGTTAGCCTATTTTTATAAAAACGTCTGCTACGGAGCCATAACGTGAGGTACAAGGTAATGGAGCCTTTCATACATTGTCGTGTTTCTTTAGAAATAAACGATGGACAAATGAAGTCTTTAAACGCTTCAGATGTAAAGTTATTGGCTGTCAAAGTGACGCCAAAATGAATGGCAGTCAATGGGATGCTAACGGGGGGTGATGGATAGGGGTTAGCAAAATTGCGCCATCGCGGCTTCGCTCTGAGGAGAGAAGCCTGCCCCCTTGGATTTTTCAGGCCCGATCTAAGCTCTAGTCTGGGGGTCCTCCCCCAGAAAATCTTGATCATTAAACACTTCATTTCCTGCATTCAGGTGAATTTTTATGCCCCTATTTCTACCTTTTTCTGAATCAATTCATGCTGGAAATATCTTGATGTAAAGGGAAACATAGGGGACAATTCAAAATATTTTGCAGTAAGGCTCTCAGGCATTCTGTATTGCTTTCAACTATTTATTCTCATGTAGATCAACTTTTCTAATTATATCTGAGTCAGCACACATGTAGCCTATAGGCATAATTTACTCCTCCCTCCCCTTTTGCGTCTTTTGTTGGGGAAGTAACCTCCTTAAATGTGCATATGACATTTGTTCACCTCAATGATGAATTAATTCATTTTAATGAGTTAATAAACCCCTGGACTGTAACATTTCAGATGGGTTTGAGCAAGATTTCTGTTCATGTTCTAAACTTTGTGCACATTCAAAATATATCTGTGTTCTCTGTGATTTGGAGGAGTCGTGATATTTTGAGAAAGATAAAGTGATAATAGGCTATTACAAGAATACAGTCACTATATTTCAGAAAATAATCTACCTGCACCATAGTCTGCTGAGCATTACGTGATTGCTCTGCTGATACGATAGATACTGGTCTCTTAATGAGAGAAAGTTTAGTGAAGTGGCTGTACGCTGCTCTACATTGGAGGTGGAAAACAGAAATTACGTCAGAAATACACGGAGCACAAACGCATCACATCTGCCGCAGCATTCCCAATACAATCCATTATAAACCTGAAGCTGCACAGACCACGGAAGCCGTGCTGCTCATCTCTATTTTTACATTGAGAGTGGACACTAAAGCGACGCGCGGGTCTGCTACAGAGCTCCGTGTGTCACGGCACAGGAACTTCAAACAAAATCCTTAGTATTGCGCTCCTAAACTTTGTGTTGATGGCATCAATTTATTAAACTGATTTGGCTATGATTCCTCCGAAAATTTCACCTTTCCTCACTTAGAGACGGTTGCTAGGTGATAGCAACAAATACGTCATTCTGGTCAGACCCCGCACGTAACTGCCGGTTTTATTTGCCTGCGGGAAAATAAACTGGACAAATTTACAGTTCTGAGTGCCTTGGAAAATACTTGTTTTTCGTAATTTGCATTAGCCATTCTGGGGCTTTTTTATTCTATTATACTTATTTTTTGGGGGAAAAAAAGAGAGAGGATGAGAGATTCGAGGCTATTCATAAAATTCGGCGCCTCAGACCACTGCTCTTTACTGGCTATGACATCAGCTGTGAGACATCACTAATGCAGCGCGTCTTGGCCCTGTGTGATTCCGTATGGATTCGCCCTTTAAAAACACACTTGTCTCTTCCCTCACAGTTCTTTTTCATACATACTTTCTCATACATTTCCACATGTTCACAGCTGGCAGTACACACTCTCCTCCACTGACTGACATGCTCTGCACCGGTTAGCCAGCATGGAACCTGTCCTCTGGCGTCAGTACCTCCTCCTCCCTGGTACTTCCTCCTCTTCCTCTCTTCTCCCTCCTCCCACACTCTCTCCTCTTTTCTCCTCCTGCCTGTGCTGTCTATTTACAGCTCTCGTGTTACGTCCATTGGGACTTTGTCTCCAGCCTTCAATATGAGGAAGCAGTAGAGCCGAAGTTACAGAGATGAGAGAGAGATGAGACACGGTTGGACACAGTTTGCAACTATAATGGACACTTTTAAAATCATGTTTGCTCATAAATGTGCGAGATTCCAAAATAAACTGTTTCCTTTAACTACTGAGTATTCAGGAGGGGGCGCAACAGGATCACCTTATAAAACTAGCAGCAGCCCCCTGTGCCTCTGGGTGGTCTATAGTGGTGTGGCATTGCTGTTTACGAAGTAATTGCATCCATGTTTTCTTCTAAACAGATGTGAAACTGACTTTTTAATAGATGCTTTGCACCTGTATCGCCTGGTGTTTGCATCCCTCAGCTTTTCTTTACCTAAACTCAGCTCTCCTCTCTGTGCTGATACTTATTCATGGGGTATCTAATTTACCTGCTAAAAAGCTGGAAAACCCCAGTGATGATGGTCGTGATTGTTGGAAGGGTCAGTGGGTGGAGCTATGAAGGTATTTAGCTGGCTGAAGGGAAGACCGTTAAGGCCGTTTTATGCTTCTGCGGAGGCTCCACGCAGAGCTTTCGCCGTAGCCTACATAAGTGGCCTGGTGTCTATGCTTGTGCGCTGGTGTGTGCGTTGAGCCAGCATGTGTGTGTGTGTGGGGGGAGTGTGTGGTAGAGGGAGAAGTGAGAGAGTGACGGCGATTAGCTCCGGAGCGAGTACTGACTCTAGAGTCATAGAGAGAGAAACAAAGTGTCTCCCCTGTTCTTTCTCAACAAGGTGAGAAAGAAAGTGTCTCCCCTGTTCTTTCTCCCCAAGGTGAGACATCTTTAGCAAGGAAAAGTTAACCCTCTGGGTTGGCAAGCTGTCATTTTTACACTTAGATCTTTGAACTTGAAGCTGTAAGTGTCAGGGAAAGTGTTGGGATCCACAGAGGAAGTTTGCCTTGAAATTGGACAGAGCCGGGCTGGAGATGCCCTAAACCACACATCGTTCTTTCACTTTGTTTATTGAGTCTGTAATGCTGATGTGTTTAGTGTGGGCTGGAGGCGCTGTGGTTTTTTTCACTTTGTTTGTTGGTGAGGTTACTTGAGACCCTCACAGACGGCAGCTAATGCTCGGTGCATGGAAACCGTGGATAAAAAGGCTTTGCTGTGTATTGATGAGCACTTGTGTAGCAGTCAGTTGGAACAGTTTGTACGCACTTTCCTTTTACTGGGAGTGTTTGTACCGGTGTCAGAGTCTTGATGTATATTTGACAGAATATGAAGCCTGTTATCTGGAGACTTGAAGTGAACTCAGTGTGGGTTTCTGTTGACCTCTTTCCATGTGTTTGATTTGACACAGCAGATTCTTACCTTATTTAACAATCATGGATGAATAAAGCAATTCCTAAAAGTGAAAATAACAAAAAAAGATGTATGTCCTATCAATATTTATGCATATTTACCTGATTTAGCACATGGAAATAGAAGTAAACTGCCATCTGGGTTGCATACACTGCTTTAACCCTCATGTTGTCGTAGGGGCAAATTTGACCCGTTTTCAAAGTTTTTTATATCACAAATATGGGTTTCTTTCATCCAAATTGCCCAAAATTAACATGGATGCACGTTGAATGGAACACATAAAACATTCTTTGCATGTAAAATTGATGATTAGGCTACTTTCATTGAATTATGGGTGTTTTATTCAATTTTATAGCATTTTAACAATGTTTAAATGGTTTCAAAGCAGTATATCTTGACTAAACTTTGACAAAAACTGTGATCCACTCAACATCCTCTGATCTTAACTATTAGTCAAAAAATAATTCATAATTTTTGCTAGGTATAATGTCACATTAATTAGGTGTATTGACCATGAATATACAAAGCTTTGAAAAAAGTGACAAAAATGTTAAAAATGTATTTTCAGTTTTGACCTATAAGGACAAAAAGTTAATGGTCGATGGGAAGACAACACAAGGGTTAAAAGGTGTCAGTCAAACCCTTCAAACATGCCTTTTTCTGGCATTGCAAATTCCCACTGGGACTGGTAAGATACTGCCAGCACACACACATTATCTCTCAATTTCATAGTCTTATTTGATCTATGACTTTGGATGACTATGAATGGCATCATGCCCACGTTACTGTGTGTGTATGTGTGTGTGTGTGTATTGCTTCGCTAGACAGCTGGGAACAGTTTTCATTGACTTTTCAGCTCATAATCTGTATCTGTCTGACTTTGTCTCAGATGCAATCAGCTTAAAACAAGCCCTGCTAACCATACTGTAACACACACACACACACACACACACACACACACACACACACACACACACACACACACACACACACACACACACACACACACACACACACACACACACACACACACGCATATACGCACACGTTTTTTCCAGAAACATTCATGTTAGTGTTGTGCTTATGAAGCTGCACATCCCCAAGTGGATAAATGGATCTTTTATAGGAGATCCAGTAAATGAGACAAGCAGCTGCCAGTTTCTTCCCGTGCATTCATAGTAGGTGACGTGATCAATGGGCCTGTTCTGACCTGATATTAAAATCCGATCTGAGTGATCCGATTGCAAGTGGACAGCTCTAGGTGCGCGTGTTTTCACTGTCTGTAGAATGTGTCTTCAAATGCGTCCTCAGTGACCACTTATGATCAGATCTTACTTCTCCACTCAATATGCAAATAAACACGTACATCATTTCCGTTTGCATTTAGGCTGGTTGTGTGTTTATGTATATGGTGTAGCTGTATCCATTCTTTTACTGTCTATGGTTGAGACTCCGTCTAAAGCTCGGCCATTGCGACCAACTGAAAGTTTGTAACATAGAAATAAAATGGATTATGGATCATTTTATTTCTATAGTTTGTAGCTGACTTGACCAGCTGACTTCACTATTGGCAGTTGAAACAGCTGTCGTCCCTTTACGTAAAACCGGCCTCTGGAGACTTCACCAGCCGAGTCACAGGCGACGCCATCAGTTGGTTTGAGTCGAGCTGAGACGGGCCGGTTTAGTTCGCTGCAACCTTTCCCTGCGACGTTCTGAAACGCTTTTGTCTCGTCTTGCGAACCTTTGGTCTGAATCTGGCTTTAGACCATCTGAAAAGCACTTCGGTTGAAGCATACCGACACCTTTTAAGCTTGATTTATGATTGTGCAGAGGCTCCATGCAGAGCTTTTGCCGTAGCCTCATAAGTGGCCTGAAGTTTATACTTGTGCGTTGGTGTGTGCGTCGATCTCTAGCAGGGCCGGCATGTGTGTGTGGGGAGTGTGTGATAGAGAGAGGGAAAGTGATTAGCTTTGGAGCGAGTAGCAACTCTAGAGACTCTAGAGATATTAGTGAGAGAAACAAAGCGTCTCCCCTGTTCTTTCTGACCACGGTGGGAAATCTGTTGGAGGGAAAGTCAACCCTCTCCTTGATATAATGTTGTTTATGGAGAAGGAGAACCAGGAAATGAGTCGGGGGAAATGCAACGCTACCAAGTTACAGCTGAGCGCGTGCATCGCTGCGACATGTAGTTCAATTTTAACGCATAGATTTAACGCAGAAGCATAAATCATGTTTTAGACTTAATGAATAGAGCAAGACCACCTGAATACAGCCAGTAAAGAAAACATGTCAACAACATCACCTGTGACATGCCTTGTTAATACCTGAGAGAAGTTCTAAACTGATCAAAAGCATGTGTCGGTATTGGGAAGGTTCTTGTTCTTTGGGTGTCACTGTGCAACAATCTATGTCTTGTGTGAGTTACATTTGCAGGTGCAATTAGTCTTGCAGCAGCACCTAGTCTGGAAGTGTAATTTGCAATTAACTCCATTTCTCTATGTCGCTGCAGTATTGAGTGTGCATCACTCTCATTAGGTAGACAAGTGACTCTAAAAGGAGACAATGTCACACATGTAGTGCACAACGGTAGATGTCCGTTGTGTGACTACTGGAAATATTCTGTTTGGTTTATATGAGGGCTGGTGCCTTGGTCGAGCTTGCAGGAGGCAAACATGACTTAGATTACACCACAGTCACATAGCCAGTTCATAATTTGGTCATAAACAACCAAGTCTCTTGCTGTTCTTTAAAATTTGTCTGACAATTTTGGCGTTGGCCCTTACCGACAGAGGTTCCGAATCTCGTCATCTCTCCAGACATTTTCTTTGGCATCTTCTTGTAAATCATTGTTCTTCTTCTTCACCCTCGGATGTTTGTTTTCTTCTGGTTTTGAGCCAGCCGCATGAGAGAAACATCTTGAACATGCCCACCCGCTCACTGTGAATTCTCCGGACAATGACCTGCTGTATTCACACATGACTCAGTCGGACATTACATAGACAGTTCACTGGGGAGCTGGCAGGGTAAAGACCATTTAATGTTTGGTTCAACTAATTCAGACATTTGCGTTCTCACATACAGCTCCTCCAGGTAATGTCTAGATAAGTTCAGGGTTGCAGTGCATGTGTGGAAGGGGATATTGACTGTTTGCCTTTAAAGTGTAAAGAGCTAAAGTTTTGCGTGTGAAATTGAAGGACAACTCCTCACACAGACATGCGCCTCTGTGGTCCAAAGGCCTCCTCTGTCTGGTCTAAAGAGCTCTAACCCTTGGCCTTTGACCCCTCCTGGAGGCAACGCCTTTCTCTTCTCTTGCTCTTCTCCTCTACCTCCTCCGTGAGGACCAGACTCTTTTCATTCTCTTGGCTTTTATTCTTTCTGCCACTCGTTCTCTCCGGTCCTTTGTTTCGCTGGAGGCTGGAGCTGAGCATGGATTTAATACCTTCACAGATGAGGGAACATCAACAGCCCCATTTTTTTATGTTCAACTTAAGACATTTTCCAGCTTCATTGCCAATATGTTTCCATTTTTACATATCAACAGCAAGTGAGGAATGAAGGTCTCAGAGTAGATATCGTTCTTGTTTCAGCGGTGCAACCTTATTTTAAATGGAACATTTTGACAGTTATCTTATTCTCTTCTGGCTTTATTGTCATGTTTCAGATATATGTACAATTAAAGCATGGAATCCGTTCAAAAGTGTAATGTGTTAACTTAGCATTTAGCTCAGGTTGACAGAGGGTGGGAGACTTAACAAGGCAGGTCACCATCATGTAGCTAAAAGGATGTAGGCAAAGATGTTTTAAATTAAAAAAGATAACAAGAGGAGTGAACCAGCGCGTAAACAAATATGAAGCTTATTGTCGTTCTGTTGTCCATATGCCCGCCCATCCATCTTCTATGCCCGCCCATTCCTAACCTGTTGCCATAGTTTCAGCCAATGGGATAGGCTGTGGATTGGCAAGCGGCGATTGTAGGGGTTAAACAAGTTCACTGTTGGTGGCTTGATGGGGGTTGGGTGTGTGTGTGTGTGTGGGGGGGGGGGGGTATTGGAGAGGATAATGGGGAGTTGATGTGTTGATAAGGTGGGATTTTGCATGTGTGTGTGTCGGGGGTGATGAAGGTTTTGATGTGTACGGTATAAGTTGTGGAGGCATGGAGTACAGGACTGTTTTTAATGTGTGTTTGGCATGTTGGGGGATGGAGTTAGTGATTATAGCTGAGCATTGATCAAGGATCAAAGGACTTTTACATTTTTGTGGATGGGGACGCCAGGTATTTTGGATGCACAAAAGACTATTCATCCGTGCTGGAGCCTCCTGGGTGTTTGGGTGGGGTTTAGTATGGGAGGTGGAGATGGGGGTTGGTTGTTGTCGGTGTTTGGGCCATACTGCACAGTGGGTGGGGTGCGGGGTTGGATAAAGAGTGGTAAAGGTGGAACACTGCACTGTTACAAACAGCTTCAGTAAAGAAGGCCAAGGGTCAAAGGTGCAGCACCAATGCAACAGATGGAAAAATAGTCTTGTAAAGATCGGTTTTAAGATGTGTTACACAGTCTGATTCTTGAGTCATTTAGTTTCATCTCTGTTCCAAGCACCTAGACACAGTCTAATTCTATGTGGGATGAACACAAATGAAAAGAAAATTGTTGTGGTTTCTTTTATCTGCACTACTTTCAGTAAGACAACTTAGATTTGTACTATAGAGATAAAGCAATTCAAATAAATTGAAAAGCAGAATTTATGATAAAACCACAGTTGATAAAATCCTCTTTCCACTGAACAATACCCAAGCATGAGAGTTCTCAAGAGATCACAAGCATCGAAATCCAAGAAGGCCACAAGAGAACGAAGCAGTGCTTTGTGTTTGTGTGATGTATTGAATGCTAAAGGGGAGGAGGGTCATTACTGTGGACGCCCAAATGCAACAGTGAAGCAGTTAAGGACAAGACGCAGCCAAGAAAACATACACACATACATGATTACACTGGTAACAGCAAGCATGCATAACCAAACCTGCTCATACATAGACACAAAAAAACATAATACAAACATGATAACTGGCAAAAATACAGGATTCCAGTAATAAAATGCTCTTGCACACATGCACAACTGCCACCCTTCTATTCAGTGGACTACCCTTCCCCCACTGAGTGTGTGGGTGGTGGAGCAGGATGCTGTCCCACTACTTGCTGTTGATTCACTGGTTTACTACAACAACTGGAGCTCAAGCCTCATAATGGCGGACTATAGCAGTTGGGGTGGGTGAGGGGTGTTAGGGAAGTAGACAGGAAAACCCGTTGGAAATTGTGGTCCCCCACCTACCTACAGAGATGTTTTTGTGGTTACGTCAGAATTGGGATCCGTACAGCTGCCAAGAACAAGACGTTTCTAGCCGTTTATCTGGGTTCAAAGATATAGTGGTACAGATGGCGGAGGGATATCAGGACCTCATGGGCAACGCGTCGGGATGATACAAGATATATCTCCCTGAGACAGACACATAATTTGCCACCTGATTTGCTCATACTCAACTCCTCCATTTGTGAGCAGTTATAAATGGAAAGGTTTGTCTCAATTTGGGCCTAAACTCGAAAGAGATTTTAATCCATGTGAACATTGAGTCATTTTTATTTATTTATTTATTTTTATTTTATTTGACATGGACATACAATAACATTGGACGAACCATATGTATTAGTATGAGTGTTATAGCACACATGCTAATTTTCAACACCTGTCCACGGGAGGCTTTTAACAAGCAAATACAATATCAAGACTTAGAAAAAAATGATAATAACAATATTAACAAAAAAATAACTACAATATACCATATAGCTTAAAAGAAAAAAAACAATAGAAAACAAGAAGAATAAACAGCAAAACTAAAGACTATTAATAGTAGGTTATTCATGTGAGCACTGTTGTTTAGTTTTTAGCCATTGTTTAAGTCCTCTTTTAAAAGCATTTCCATCAGTCTCCAGTTTTAAATCAGTGGGTAAAGCATTCCAGAGATTTGGCCCCTTTACCGAGAAAGCAGACTGACCAAAAGAGGTCTTACACTTCGGGACTAGACAGTCACCTCTGACAGTGGCTCGTGTGTTCGCCCGATGAGAGCTTTGACGCCTACTTACTAGTTTCGAAAACGATGGTGAGACATGATTATTTAAACATTTATAAACCAATTTAATATAATTAAAATCAATAAAACTGTCAAAACCCAAAAGCTTATGCTTTCTCAAAACATCACAATGATGCCATCTCATGGGTTTCTTTTTTTTTGGGCAATAATTTTTATTGCCTGTTTGTAAATTGAGAAAATTGGTTTTAATTTAGATGGAGATGCTTGTGACCATGATGTAATACAGTATGATAGATGTGAGAATATCATGGAATGCATATATAGTTTAGCAGTGTGACAAGACAAATCCCTTCTAATAAAACAGAAACAATGTATATTTGGTTTGACCTTCTTGCAGATGTACTTAACATGATTATCAAATTTTAAATCTTTGTCCAGAATAATTCCAAGATACTTGACTTCCTTTACTGCTTCTATTACTTCATTTTGTATCTGTACCTCAAATATATCGCTTATAGGCCTATTTCGTATGGAGAAACACATGGAAATGGTTTTCTTAACATTAAGAGATAAATGAGATAACTCAAGCCATTTAGATATATTCTGTAATGCCTTTGTCAGGTGCTCACCTGCCAGACTGGGTGTTTTAGCAGAAACATGGACCACTGTGTCGTCCCCATACATCTGACAGTTTACCCCCGGACAGCATTTTGGTAGGTCATTTATATACATTGTAAACAGCAATGGGCCAAGTACAGACCCTTGCGGTACTCCCATGTTGTTAGAGGTGACTTAACCCCATTGACCCTAACACATTGCTGTCTCCCACCCAAATAAGACCTAAACCACTGTAAAGCTTCAGAAGATATTTTAAATTGATTTAATTTATGTAGTAAGATACTGTGATTAACAGTGTCAAAGGCCTTTTTTAGGTCCAGGAACAACATTTCCTTTATCCAGTGTTTCTCTAATTTTGTCAAGCAGATAACAGTTAGCTGTTTCGGTGGAGTGTTTGTCTCTAAATCTAAACTCCAATGGATAAAGCAGCTGGTTAGACTCTAAATGTTCCGATAGTTGCTCTGCGACAATTCTTTCCAGAATTTTGGAAACTACAGGAAGGATAGCAATAGGCCTGTAGTTGCTTGCTACTTCCTTATCACCTGATTTATAGACTGGTGCAATTATTGCTGTTTTCCAGCTCTCTGGGAAATTTTTTGTTTGTATTGATAAATTTACTAAATAAGTAATTTGCTCTAACAGACAGCTTTCATATCTCTTAATTAATGCAGCATGTATGTTGTGAATGTCTTTAGACATGGAGTTACTCATATTTACAATCACCTTTTTAACTTTATCACAAGATACCTCTTTAATACAGAATAAGCCTGTGTGAACATTGTCAGGTTCTTCAAGAGATGACTCGATACACTTAAAATTACTAGCTAAATCTTGTACAGAGCATTTGCAATAGCCTCATTGCCATGAATCAAGTTATGACAAACGTTAAGACCACTTATTTGTGAGTGTTTTTTTCTACTTGAATTGGTTAGTCTATTTATATGTTGCCACAATTTAGAACTATTACCACTGGCTTCTTCAATTAGTTTAGAAAAATAATGAGTCTTAGCCTTTCGCAACTCTGCTACTACTTTATTTCTCAAGCCTGTATAAATAAGGTGGTCAGTAATAGTTTTTGTTAACAAAGACTTTTTAAGAGCAATATCTCTCCCTTTAGTGATCTGAAGGATGTCATTATTAAACCATGGTAGAGAGTATTTCTTAGGTGCTTTTTTTCCAGGTTTTTGTATGATTACTTAATAGATCATGTAGCACAGAGTTAAAATTGCTTGTACTGTTGTTTAAGTCTGTTTCTTTAAGTACCTTTTCCCAGTTAACTTCCTTTAAACCATGTTCAAAATTTACTTCTCTAGATTTGGGAATTCCTGTTGTTGTAATTGGATTTTCTGATTTATTATGGTGGAGTAGACGTTTTTTGGTTAGCTTTCTTACTATCAGTGTCATGTTATGATCTGAAAGGCCAGTAATGAGATTATATGTTTTTGTTACTCTCTCTGGCCTGTTAGTGAAAATCAGGTCTATAAGAGTTTCACTCTTTCCAGTAATTCGAGTGGGTCTATCAATCAGCTGTTTGAATTTAAATTTCTCCATGGATGACTTTAGTAATTTGCCATTGGTGTGAATGAACAAACCAAAACCATTGATGTCTTTTGGGGAAATGTGTATGTTTATTAGCTGAAAATCCTGATTACTGAAGTGTTGCACTCATTCAAAGTCAGATGCCAGGATAGGTGCTATGTATATGTTTTGCCAGAGGTGTCTTCTCTTGACCATAATTGAATTTTTGTTGATGGAACTTGCTGTTGTCTTTGTACCAAAAAGGAGAATCTAGTTTTTGTTAAAACAAAAAAAGTGCAATGTAGTCTGTCAATTGACACACTGGACGCGTTGTACATATAGATGATGTACGTAGCCAGTGCTGTTTCAATCTGGGGAGAAAATCCCGTGAAATTGTTGCTCTTCTGGAGCGTCTGATCGTCGTTTGCAACATTTTCCTAACTGACAAATAAAAGTTAAACAAAAAAATAAAAGCAACATTTCAGTGCTCCCTTCTAATGATGTCAACACAGCAACTTTGATGAGTATGAGCTACAGTTGCAGACTGTTTGAACAGTGACGCCCAAGACAAATGTAGTCGTGTTTGTGTTCGGTGCCCCGTGTCATACACAGGGCTTGTGTTGAAGTGGTATAAACCTCTCCAGTTGAACCAGTCAGAGCTGATGGATGGAGAGTTCGTACACTGTTTTTATTTAGTGTTTGGATCAAAGAAAGTCACTTTGGACTAGGGCTGCACTATATATATATATATATATATATCTCGTCATCGCAATAGAGTTACTGGCATAATAAACACTGCACGATAGGCTGGGACATATCACGAAAGACACTCACAGATCTTTTAATAGTAGTCATTTTTTTGTGTGGTGACATTTATATATAATTCAATCTTCAATTTGTTCAATCAAAGAATGATTTCCTTTGATTTACCCTTAAATTTAACATGCAATTTGTTGTATTTTCGCAGAATACGGAAAGCAGCAGAACTGAGTACACTTTAATATCTGTTTATTGATTGCGATAGTCAACAATGTTACCCCATATCGCATATTTTCCTCTTATAGTGCAGCCCTGCTTCAGACAAGACTCTCTCTTCCTCTCTCCACCCATTTGTCTCTCAAGAGGCCTCACATCCCCGAACTCTCAGCCCAAATGTGTTGACATTTAGCGCTCGACCTGCCATCAGTGTCCAGTTTCAACACCCACGCACAGTACTCCTCGTGCACTGAGTTGATATGCTGTTTCTTGATTCCTTACATCATAAGCCTTATTTCTATATCTTGAGTCCCACTAGTTGAAGACACTTTTCTTTCTGTTTGCAGATGATTTAACTCACTAATATCATCTCCTTCTTCTTTCCACAGGACCAGGAAACTGCAAATCAGAAACATTCCACCTCACCTGCAGTGGGAGGTTAGTTCCTATTTCCTCTATTATTGTTGTTGCTGGTATCATTCACAGTCTGTTTCTGTGACTTGAAACTGCCAGCAACCAATAAACATTTGGTGAAATTATATATTTTTTCTGTGTGGGTAAAGGCTCTGAAAAAAACCCAAGCCTTCAGACTTGTTATCAGCCAATAAGTAAAGCTAAACAATGTCTCCAAAAACAAGCAAAACCTGAACTGGGACATTCTAACTTCTGTCTTGGGCATACTCAGACAGTCAATAACACAGCAAAACAGGTTTCCACTTAGGAAACATAGTTTTTTGTGTGAGTGAAAGGTCCCAATCACAGTTTGTATGCATTTTGTCTACCCTGACATTGCCAGGAAACCTCTGATAATTTTCGATTTTCAAATTGGATAGACCTACAACCAATCAGAGCAACGAAATGTGACAAAGGTGCTTAGCAACGGACAAATGTAAACAGACTACACCATGCAGAGATGAGCTGTGATGGTGTAGCATCAATAAAAAAAAAGCTCACACAGGGTTCAACGCAAGTGAAAAATAAATTCTACTTGCCCAAACTCAATTTTTACTGGCCCCTACACAATTTGTTTTTTAAGGAAAAACTTTAAAAAAAGTTTGAAGGAAATGGAAAAATAACCCACGTAATTTAACTAACTATGATAGTAACATAATTTGTAACCTTCCGAAACAGACTCATCTTACACCTACACCCATGTCGCGCAGTAATTGGTCAGCAGAGTTGAGAGACTCTTTTTTCATTCTTTACTCAACAATTTCTGTCACCTGTCGTGAACAACTAAGTGCGCCACATCTTTCAGGAGAGACAATCTGAAAATGTGCTCCATTATCCCCATATTTAAACAATCTTACGCCACCTTCCAGTGTGACCGTCCGGAGCAGATATACTGCATAAACACAAACAGCATACTATGTGAACTATGATACGGCATCACCAGACCCTTAAGGGAAAATAGTAATTTTGTACTGCAGGAACCCTCTGAAATATTACACATTTCTGGGATTGCTTCACATGTCATTGCGTTGCATTTCCCCCAACTCATTTCCTGGTTCCCCTTCTCCGTAAACAACATGAAATCAAGGACATGGTTAACTTTTCCTTGCTACAGATTTGTGAAGTGGAGGGAGGGGGGGTGTTTATGGGTCATATTTGTCTTAGCCTCAGTGGGCTTGACGGTGAATCATGGGGAACCACAAATCTAGGCGAGGGTATATTTGATGGCTCAAACCAAAAACCACTCGCCGCTTTGTGTGGAAATGAATGACTTTTAGTGAAAGCTGCAGGTTACGGAAGCGTAGTGCTGCAGAAAAAGAAAAACATATCAGTATCTCGTCATTACGTGAAAAGTTTACTGTATAAGATGTTTTTCACAGTATAACAAGATATTTCACGTTATTGCAACATACAAACTTATCAAGTTATAACAAGAATACTATTACCACCTTATATTTATAATATTAGTTATAACGTGACACTTTTGACATTACATGATAATTAACGTGATACTTTTCACGTTTTAGCGCGATAATTAACGTGATACTTTTCACGTTATAACGTGATAATTAACGTGATACTTTTGAGGTTATAGCGCGATAATTAACGTGATACTTTTCACGTTATAACGCGATAATTAACATGATACTTTTCACGTTATAACGTGATAATTAACGTGATACTTTTCACGTTATAACGCGATAATTAACGTGATACTTTTCACGTTATAATGTGATAATTAACGTGATACTTTTCACGTTATAGTAACGTGGTAATTTATCTTGTTACACTCTTTGTTTGAGTGAAAAGTAAAAATGTTCAGCTTCACATTATAACGTGTTAAATGGTATATTGTAATAACAAGGCACTTTTTGGACCTCTGGGAGCCAACTGATCAGTCCAACTGCCTTTTCTGCTAACGGTTGGCCGTTGGCCCGTGTGTCTCGGGCTTAACAAGTTCCCACAAATACAGTTTCAAGTGCTATACAGTACACTAGTAAAACATTAAACTAAAGGTATATGAACAACACGAACATCTAAGCTTGCAAACATGCACTCTGTGCACACAGTACAGCCCTGTATTGCTACATTATGCACAGAAATATAGATGTGGAGGCAAAGATGCCGTAAGGATTTGACTCTCATGAGCAACTGAACTAGGGCTGTGCAATTAGTCTAAACTTTAATTGTGATTTTGGCTCCTAATGATCACCAAAAAAAAAAAGTAATCGAGAAAAACTATTATTATTACGTTTTGCAAGTAGACTCTTATTTTGTCTGTGTTCTCAATGGAAAAAAAGTATAAGCAGGAAAAGAATGAAGGGAAATTTACCAGTTCAGGGTGTTTTCACTGTTGATTTGTTTAACTGTTTCACTGTTTTTTAAAGGGGTGATAGAATGCAAAACTGATTTTACCTTGTCATAGTTGAATAACAACAGTTTGGTGGGTAAATAGGACATACATAGAACCTCAAAATCCCATTGACACCTCTTTCCTCTATTATTCCTCACTATTTGAAACTGCCTCTGAAAATGGGAAAATCCTCGCCGACCGGCCTGTCCTCCTTCACAGACCCCTGCCCGATGTGAGCTAGATGGAGCTCCGTCACGACCGACAGCCCGTGGCGCTCCATACCTGCGCAAAGTCAGTTTCTTGAATACTGGACTACTAAATTCCGAGGCTTTGACGGAGCTCCAAGGCCTGCAGCAAGCTGCTCCTCCCAAATAGACCCCTCATATTCAGAAAAATGCATTAAATTGAAATCGGACACAAGTGTTAGCTTTGTAAGACCTTAGGGCAACTATGATATAAGTGGTGTGACGAAATTCTAAGTGTAAATATACTATAATTATGCCGAAAGTGGAGCTATCTAGCTGCAAACTTTACACATAGGATTGAAGGGACGCTAGCAGCTAACTAAAGCCCTTAAATTCATATAAATGCATTAAATTGAAATCAGACACTAGTGTTAGCTTTCTTAGACCTTAGGGTAACTGTGATAAATGGCATGACGAAATTCTAAGTGTAAATATACTATAATTATGTCGACAGCCGGCAGATGGCCTGGTCCGCGGAGCTCCACGGAGGCCCGTAGTCTAGTAATCCAGAAACGGTGACTTTTCTCTGGGTATGGAACACAGGGGCCGCCGCTGTCTCATCAGACTGCGTGGAGGATCTGAAGTCCGACACATCTTACCAAATTTGCAATCAGCCATCAATTTTTGTAAAACGGCCCATATTTGAGCTTTATATAGTTGATTTCTCACATAAAAAACTCTCAGAAGTGAATTTAGTAACTAGCTAAATATGAGACCTGCTGTCCATTGCACAGAGATGCAAAAGGACCCACAGAAAGGCACCTGGGACATTTTCAGCCCAACCAATGTTACATACCCTATTAGGAGACCTTAAGGAACAGTGTGAAACCCTATATAATCATTCTATCACCCCTTTAAGTTCAATAAATGCAACATCTTTCCAAAAGACTTTGAAAAGATGATTTATTTTCCATAATTGAACAGCCCTAAACTGAACAACTAATAGTGACTTTAAATGCTGAATTTATTGCACTAAAATATTTGACCTTGAAAAGTTGGTGTGCTTAGAAGTTGCCTCTTGAAGGCAAAACCAAAATTCAAGACAAACTATTCCCACGTCACAACATTGAGGATGGAGCAGAACTCTGTCCAGTCAGCTTCCAGTCAAAAACAAACCAAAATAAGACAAGCTTTCTTTCGATAAAAACTGTAAGAGCACATCTCTCTGTCTCGCTGTTTTTCACTCTGCTCAATCGATTCACTTCACTTTAATCTGTTGATTCATCAAACAAGACTGAATGCAGAAGATGGGAATGTGGGAGGATCAGGAAGCTCATACATACATGTGTGTCTGTGTGTCTGTCTTTGCACGTGCGCATCATTTGAATATGTGCCAGATTGCCTCCCTCTCTTTCCCTGGTCCTGCCGTGTGTGTCCACAGGAGGGCTACGTCTCTCCGTAAAACTGACTGAAACAGACTCTTGTGCTCCAATTAGGGCCACAACTAACGATTATTTTCATTATCAATTAATCTGTCGGTTATTTTCTCGATCATAAGAACACAACAGGGCGTCACACAAATGGGCCGTTTCACCACACAACCCTGCTGCAAATCGCCCGGTTGCTTTTTTTGGTGTGAATTAGGGCTGCATGATATGAGGAAAATATGCGATATGTGATAACGGTGTTGAATATAGCGATAAAGGAATTACTTGCAATAAATTAACAGATGTTAAAGTGGTTCTTACTTTTGCCTTTCTGCAGTTTACAGTGTTACAAATTACTTGTTGAATTTAAAACAAATCATTTCCAACATTCTTCTATGGAACAAATTGAACATTGAATTAAATATAAATTGGAACCTCAAAAAAAAAAAGAGAATGAGTTACATTTTAAAGTGCAGTTTTCTACTGCTTTTTTCTTTCAGCTAACACAAAACATCACTGAGTGTCTTGTGCGATATGTTGCAGTCTTTTGCAATTTGTATATTGCACCAGTTGATATTGCGATGATGATAAACAACTATATATTGTGCAGCCCTAGTCTAAATGACTCTTAGAGGTTTGATGAACACAGTCCCTGAATTATAGAATCCGTAGCATAAAAATCAGGCAAACATGTTAAGACACTTTGTGTGTGTGTGTGTGTGTGTGTCAGGTGCTGGATGGTCTGTTGGCTCAGTGTGGAACCGTAGAGAACTGTGAACAAGGTAAGACTTCTGAGCTTTACTTTCACTTAACTTCAAACCCATCTGATCTTGGTTTGTGACCACCACTGACATCTGCCATAAAAGGCCCACTTTTTACTGTTAGAAGTTGCCGTAAAAGCAAGTAAAGACCTTAAAGCATTTTCCATTCTTGCGGTGTTGTGGTTTGCTGCCCTCAAGTGGTAGCAGGGTGATAATTGCATTTGTGCCAAATGCTGCATTTCATTGGTGGTTCCACTTAGAGCTGTAACATTATTCAAATGTGCGCACGCACACAGCTCTTTTGCCTTTTGTCAAGGATGAGTAATTTATACATGACTAATGTAGGCTATAGGCCACTTGGAAGTTGGCCAGCCTCCGTGTCACCTCCTCAGCATCCATTTTTACGCTAATCCCGGAGCGCAAGCCTAAGCCTGTGTAAGATGATAGAAATTAAGACCAAACTGACCGAACCCGTCGGGAGATCTTCAGCTCTAGTTCCACTTCCCCTCAGCTGTTGATATGTTAACGTCGCACGGAGGCCACTTGGAGAACAGAGTGAAAGTGGATGGGGCAGGAGCGGGGGGATTAAAGTGGAACACACTGGTCACTTTCAGCCCAAACTGTCAGTGATTGGCCACCAGGTGTAGGCTTAGCGCTACTGCTTCAAGTGTGCTTTATTTTCCATCTTATGTAATGCACTTTGTGCTGCATTTCTTGTGTAAACAGTGTTGCTATACAAATATTATTTACAAAATGTATTATTATTATTATTAGTGTTTTATTCATTTTTTTTTACAAATCATCATACCTGCAGACTCATTTCAGTGAGGCTTGGTAATCAGCTGCATTAGTTTCTGATTTAGAGAGTTTTTGGTCTGCATCATGATTAATCATATTATTGCGACGGGTTTATAATATCTTTCAAAAAACGAATTTCCTCCATCAATTACAGATAACGTTGGGAATAACAAAATCTATTAAATTAAGTAAATATTAAGTAAATATTAAGAGACATTGCTTATTAAAATGTTCAGTAAAACATCAAGCTATCAATGAGGTTTTCTTAGGAACTATCTGCCGAAATGTATTTATTAAATTTTTTTTCTTCACATTTTCCTTCTTTGTTGGTCAGCAACTAGAGTTTTACCAGTTGCACATTACAGACACCTAACCATCAATGTATTATCTTGCACCAAATGCATTACTGCAATGCATTATGGGTGATATCCACCTCTGGAGTGACCATTGTTGTCCACTCGCTCAGTCAGCCCTCTGAGGGTCGATCTCACCAAGTTCGCTTCAGTTTTTCGGACAAATTGAACGACACTTATGATGGCGGTGGTAAAATAAGAGTAAGAAAAGAGATATTATGATGTCCAAAATTTAAGACAATATCTAGTCTCATATCAAAAAATCGATTTATATTGATATATTGCCCAGCCCTATGAGGTAGTGATTGAAATAAAAAAGGCTCTTTCCATGTGGCTAACATGGCTCCCCACACAGGATCAGATTAATCACATGAGCCCATCATGCATGCATTTGTCGACAGGTGCAGCAATGTGTTTCTGATTTGAATGCATGCACAATGAAACTTGCCATGCCTCTTTTATTGTTTGCGTCCCCTTGTCAAAAGGCCTTTATATTCAATTCAATGTTCAATTTGTTCAATGAAAGAATGTTGGAAATCATTTGCTTTTATTTGTTTTAAATTCAACAAGCAGTTGTAGTTGTAGTTGTATTTTAGCAGAATACTGAAAGCAGAAGAAATACAGATCTGAGCACAAGTAATATCGTTCTCGCGATATTCAACAACATTATCCATACCGATACCGCATGTTTTCCCCATATAGTGCAGCGCTTATCACCAATGATCCTTGACATTTATGACTACTTTATCAAACTAATGCCAGGGTTTTACTTGCTGTTTGCTGAGTGGATCATATCTCTGATTTCACTCTGATGTCCGATGCAACAATTCCTGTGCAGAGGAGATTTCCCGACACTGACCACAGCAACACCAGAATTGAATTTGGGCAAATCAGCCTCTGAGTCCATGTGAGGATGCAATCTGCAAGCAGCCCACTTTGTGGTTTTAGTTTGAAACAGCTGGGGGCCTTCTTAAATTCCTTTAAGTAGCAGAGCTACCCAAAAAGTCTCAGCAAGTTTATTAACCCTTGTGTAGTCTTCCTGCTGACCGTGCACTTCTTCCACTTCGGGCCCTTTTTTTTGGGGATAAATTTTGACACTTTATGAAATTTCTTTTGACATTTTTTGGAGTATATAGCTACTACCACCATAAACCACCACAATAAAATTGAATAAAAAAACCTCAAAATTCAATGAAAGTATTGATCATTAATTGTACTTGCGAAGAGCGTTGGAGGGAACCATCCATGTTATTTTTGGGGGTAATTTGGTCCAAAAGAAACCCATATTTCTGATATAAAAGTGACAACGTGAGGGTTAGTAAACCAACACATGCTGTATCTCTGTTTTCTCTTTCTCTTAGTGAACACAGACAGTGAAACTGCAGTGGTTAACGTCACATATGCATCCCGGGAGCATGCCAGGCAGTAAGTTTGTCCATCCGTCCTTAAAGGACACTCTGTGTCTCTTTCTTTCACTTATAGTGTTTACCAGTCTTTTTTATCCAGATTCTGCAGGCTCTTGGTGCCATTTAAAAACGGTGTTCTTATTTTTGATATTTTACAGAATACTTTAGTGTGTCATTTGTTCATTTATTTATGTTAAATCATAGCTTCCTTTCATGATGAACCTTTCATGATATTTGTGCAGACACTGTTTTTAAAAAAGTTATCATCTAATAAGTTCCAATATAAAAAATAGATTCCTAAAATTGAAATTTATTTAATTTTAATGAAGTAACTCCATAAAACAGATTTTCAGAAAGTTGTATGTTTTATTTATGCTCCACTTGTGACATCTAGTGGTCATTTAAAGGAACTACAACTTTAAACTGGAGTTTTTTATCTTGTGTTTGAACAATAGTGGAAGTATTGTGATCTCTTTCTTAAGTAAGAGTAGCATTACCACACTATAAAAAGTTTTCATTTTACACATTTCAAAAACTTTTTATACCTTATTCATTGTGTTTTATCAAATGATTGATGTTTGTTATAATAACATTTGCTCTTCAAAATATCACAAATATTACCGTTCGGATATCGACAGAGGATATTTTAGATAAGTGTCACTTACTAAGTTTCCTTGTATTTTTCCTGTTATTATCATTGCTACTACTGTTATTTTGATAATAATCATTACAATAACTGTAACCATTACTATGCATACAACTGAACACAAAAAGGGAAAAAGAAACAGCATAAAATATTTGATTTAAGTGAAATACATGCTGTACATGACCCTGTGCTCATGTGCTGTGTCCCTCTCAGAGCCATCCAGAAGCTGAATGGATACCAGTTTGAGAACAACGCCCTGCGCGTCTCCTACATCCCTGACGAGAACTCCGAGCTGGAGGGAGGCCAGCGGGGGCCCGATAATGGCCGACGCGGATACGGGCCCCGAGGCGGGCCTCGCGGTGGCTCCCCGAGCTCTGGGATGCCCTCCAAACCTCCGCATGCCGACATCCCTCTGAGACTGCTGGTATCCACACAGTACGTCGGAGCCATCATTGGCAAGGAGGGAGCCACCATTCGCAACATCACCAAGCAGACGCAGAGCAAGTGAGTGTGTACATGTGTTAAACTCTGTCCTGGAGACACACAGTGTGTTCCTGTAGTAGAGTCCACAGTGTGTTCCTGTAGTAGAGTCCACAGTGTGTTCCTGTAGTAGAGTCCACAGTGTGTTCCTGTCGTAGAGTCCACAGTGTGTTCCTGTAGTAGAGTCCACAGTGTGTTCCTGTAGTAGAGTCCACAGTGTGTTCCTGTTGTAGAGTCCACAGTGTGTTCCTGTCGTAGAGTCCACAGTGTGTTCCTGTCGTAGAGTCCACAGTGTGTTCCTGTAGTAGAGTCCACAGTGTGTTCCTGTCGTAGAGTCCACAGTGTGTTCCTGTCGTAGAGTCCACAGTGTGTTCCTGTTGTAGAGTCCACAGTGTGTTTCTGTTGTTGAGTCCACAGTGTGTTCCTGTAGTAGAGTCTACAGTGTGTTCCTGTTGTAGAGTCCACAGTGTGTTTCTGTAGTAGAGTCTACAGTGTGTTTCTGTTGTTGAGTCCACAGTGTGTTCCTGTAGTAGAGTCTACAGTGTGTTTCTGTTGTTGAGTCCACAGTGTGTTCCTGTAGTAGAGTCCACAGTGTGTTTCTGTTGTTGAGTCCACAGTGTGTTTCTGTTGTAGAGTCCACAGTGTGTTTCTGTAGTAGAGTCCACAGTGTGTTCCTGTAGTAGAGTCCACAGTGTGTTCCTGTTGTAGAGTCTACAGTGTGTTCCTGTTATAGAGTCCACAGTGTGTTCCTGTAGTAGAGTCCACAGCGTGTTCCTGTAGTAGAGTCCACAGTGTGTTCCTGTAGTAGAGTCCACAGCGTGTTCCTGTTATAGAGTCCACAGCGTGTTCCTGTTATAGAGTCCAGTGTGTTCCTGTAGTAGAGTCCACAGTGTGTTCCTGTTATAGAGTCCAGTGTGTTCCTGTAGTAGAGTCCACAGCGTGTTCCTGTTGTAGAGTCCACAGTGTGTTCCTGTCGTAGAGTCCACAGTGTGTTCCTGTTGTAGAGTCCACAGTGTGTTCCTGTAGTAGAGTCCACAGTGTGTTCCTGTAATAGAGTCCAGTGTGTTCCTGTAGTAGAGTCCACAGTGTGTTCCTGTAGTAGAGTCCACAGCGTGTTCCTGTTATAGAGTCCAGTGTGTTCCTGTAGTAGAGTCCACAGTGTGTTCCTGTAGTAGAGTCCACAGCGTGTTCCTGTTGTAGAGTCCAGTGTGTTCCTGTAGTAGAGTCCACAGTGTGTTCCTGTAGTAGAGTCCACAGTGTGTTCCTGTTGTAGAGTCCACAGTGTGTTCCTGTTGTAGAGTCCACAGTGTGTTCCTGTTGTAGAGTCCACAGTGTGTTCCTGTTGTAGAGTCCACAGTGTGTTCCTGTTGTAGAGTCCACAGCGTGTTCCTGTTATAGAGTCCAGTGTGTTCCTGTAGTAGAGTCCACAGTGTGTTCCTGTAGTAGAGTCCACAGTGTGTTCCTGTTGTAGAGTCCACAGTGTGTTCCTGTTGTAGAGTCCACAGTGTGTTCCTGTTGTAGAGTCCACAGTGTGTTCCTGTTGTAGAGTCCACAGTGTGTTCCTGTTGTAGAGTCCACAGTGTGTTCCTGTTGTAGAGTCCACAGTGTGTTCCTGTTGTAGAGTCCACAGTGTGTTCCTGTAGTAGAGTCCACAGTGTGTTCCTGTAGTAGAGTCCACAGTGTGTTCCTGTAGTAGAGTCCACAGTGTGTTTCTGTAATAGCGTCCACAGTGTGTGTTATCGGAGCTGATAACTGGAAATGATGTGGAGACTTCACACATGACAATGAATTTAGATTAAATGCAGCTTTATTCAATATTGAACAAAGGAGATAACCATGTGTACACCTGCAAGATGCATGTGCCCATAGTGTCTAACTTGAATACAAAATCAACTCCTTCTTATACTCTCTGGAACTCGCACATTCCAAGCTATCTATTCTTGTGGCACAAAGTTACCTCCAAACTACTCCTTTTATGGAAGATACCTCTAATAGATTCACAAATTCCAGGCTCCAGTTTCCTGTGTATGAAGGTTGTCCCCAAACTAACCTTCTTGTGTAGTACACAACACACAAGATACATTTGAAAAACTGAATGCTGAAATGTCCAACCAATCAGTGTGTTCCTGTAGTAGAGTCCACAGTGTGTTCCTGTCGTAGAGTCCACAGTGTGTTCCTGTAGTAGAGTCCACAGTGTGTTCCTGTAGTAGAGTCCACAGTGTGTTCCTGTAGTAGAGTCCACAGTGTGTATGGATGTATAAAAAGACAAACCCAAAACAAGTCAGGTGAAATTAAACAATAGTAAAACCAAATCAATGCAAACTAAACCAAAATTAAATGCATGTATTCCTAAATGTTGCTCCAGAAGAGCCATTTTCAAAATGACAATGGCGTCACACGAAGATTTTTCATATCAACATCAAAATGCCTTGTTCTCCAAAACAGGAATTCAAGTTTACTCTGAGATAATATTCTAGCAACAACACTTTAACATTAAAGAGTGACTGCTCAGTATTTCTGAGATACAAGTTCACACAATGTTTAACCTAATAAATAAAACCTAACAATGTGACCCATTCCCCGATACATCCACATTTAAACTTTCTGATGATTATAGTCACTTGATTTGCAGATGAATGTGTAGTCTATAGTAAAGTTAGAGACCTAAAAAGTCCTGTTCTGAGCTCAGCCGGTACTGAACCTGGCGACTTAATAAAGTCATTCGTATCTCTTTCTGTTATTGCAGGATTGACGTGCACCGCAAGGAGAACGCAGGAGCTGCCGAGAAGCCAATCAGCATCCACTCAACCCCCGAGGGCTGCTCAGCCGCCTGCCGCATGATCCTGGACATCATGCACCAGGAGGCTAAAGACACCAAGACGTAATCCAACACATTAACATTGTTTGACATAATCCTGGACAGTTAGCCTCATGAAGGCTCTCTCCAGCTGTGAGATAGATAGGTAAAAAGATCAAATCGATACAAATTTTCCTTCAGAATGACCAGTGGTTTCCGTTTGCAGTGCCGACGAGGTTCCTCTCAAGATTCTGGCTCACAACAACTTTGTCGGACGCCTGATCGGGAAGGAGGGACGCAACTTGAAAAAAGTTGAACAGGACACAGACACCAAGATCACCATCTCTCCGTAAGACACACACACAGACCTATTTACAGGGTTTTCCCTGGCTTTTTAGAGCGCTTAGGTGCAGATGACATCATATATGCATTTGCATATTAGTGACGTCATTGCGCAGTTATTTCCCTAAAGCTTAGTAGTTGGCGGTTGCAGTGAGGGAGTAATCACAAAAGCAAAACTAGAAGTAGCAGCTTGTCACTAAAATGAGAATAGCTGGTCCACCTTAAAGCCAGCTCACCTTAAGTAAGTGAGCCTGTGCTGAAGTTGTCGCTAGCTCCGTGGCTAACCGTCAGGTACCAAGCAAGAGACAAAAGTGTGGCTTGGGTCTTGAGGAGTTGTAGCATTTATTCACTGACAGATAAACTGTACACACACCGCGCTGCTACGTTCACAGCTATAGCGTTACTGCTAACTTCATACTCACGACAGCTGCTGCTGTGTGCGCGACATGCCTGTTGTGTGATTTTGGCTGTGACGCTGTTTGTGCCACTGTGCACGCGAACCATCATGCGGCATGTGTGCAGAAGATGATGAAAGGATGCTCGTCCTGTGTGTCGGCATTGAGATGCTCTCAAGATAATTATTTTTTTACGTTGATACGCTTAGGCGCTGCGCAAAAAAGCTTAGGTGCTGCGCCTAAGCCATATAACGGCAGGGAAAACGAATGCCTAATTCAACCTCATTTGGGTGGATAATGAGGTAATTTATGGGATAGAAAAATACATGCATTACATACATGACACACATGTTCAAGTTACTCAAAGAGGCTTTCCTGCAGCTGATCAGCTCCCCTTGTACTGTAATGTCTGTGTGCAGTCTTCAGGACCTGACACTGTACAATCCAGAGAGAACCATCACAGTCAAAGGCTCAATCGAAGCCTGCTGTAACGCCGAGGTGGAGGTGATGAAGAAGGTCCGAGAGGCCTACGAGAACGACATTGCTGCCATGAATGTGAGTTCATTATGATACATTTATTAATTTCATATTTAACACACGCGTGCGCGCGCACACACACACACACACACACACACACACACACACACACACACACACACACACACACACACACACACACACACACACACACACACACACACACACACACACACACACACACACACGCACGGTAAACCTCCACGTGGTTTCTAACCTGTGTTCTTCTCTTCAGCAACAGACCCACCTGATCCCAGGGCTCAACCTCGGTGCTCTGGGCCTCTTTCCCTCCTCCTCCAATATGCCCCCACCCCCTCCTGGAAATGCGTCCGGAAGTGCCCCCTATGGTTGCTTCGGGGTAAGAATACCTGCTTTGTAAATTCCCTGAGAGATGTCAGTGCAAACCACCTTCGTTAATGCATTGCTTTTGTCCTTTGAAACCTCGTAACACACTGATTTCATGTGTGGTGGGCTGACAAAATTCTAAAGTGGGCTAAAAGAATGCTCACAGAAATGTGGCGCCCTAACTAAACCGAAGGCTGTTTATGTCTGAAGTACTGAGGAGTATGGAATGGAGTATTGTTTCTTTTTCCTTGAACAGAAACTAAAACTGCTTTCTGTACATCTCAGTTTTATTTTGTGAATTTGGACCAGTTACTTATGATTCTGAATAGCACAGGTGTGATGATGGAATACAGGCAATATCAGTGAGCCAACCACAAAAATATCCATATAATCTTATATGTTGAGTGTTCTTTCCAACAGTTTTAGTGCAGCAAAATGTATATTTAGTTTCAAATTGATTTTCCTTTTCCACTTGAAATGAACTCGAAATGAAGATCCTCGTGCTGTAATCTGGTAATGCTGACTGGCATTTATTTTCACAGTTCTTGATTAATAGTTCAGTAGGTAACTTTAATAAAAAATGACTTTTTGTCATATTTGCTGAAACTGTCACTATATCCTGACAGTAGCACTAAATACAGATAATTTCCTCTGCCTCCTCCTAGTGCTCCTAATGGCATTTGCAAGTTTCCACCGCGCCGAAGATAACCAACCAATCAGAGCTGACGAGTCTCCAACGCAGCGTCATTTACTGCTTGTGAACTGCAGTCAAACTGCAAAACTAGGCAGCGCTGATCAAATATGAATCCAGATGTCTGTTTCTCTCCTCAAATGTTTTCAGAAATTTATTTAGTTTTTAGTATTTATGTTTAGCTGTAAAATGAGAAAGTTTTTGATGAAGTCGAGCCAAAACAAAGAACCGCTGAGTGGCCGGAGCAAACTAATTTTACAGGTAAACAGTAAACTATGTTTCTGAAAACACTGGAGGAGAGAAATAGTCAATGCAGTAACAGAATCTTGATTCGTATTTGATCCGCGCTGACTAGTTTTACGGTTTGTCATTGACACTGCGTTAGAGACTCCTCAGGCTCTGATTGGTTGTTTTCCTTATGCCATTAGAAGCACCAGGAGGATGCAGAGGCGCGTGTTTTTTCACAAATGATCGGATATAGTGACAGTTTGAGCAAATATGACAAAATGTTTTTTGTTATAAAAGCTTTAAAGGACAATTCCGGTGCAAAATGAACCTAGGGGTTAATAACGTGTACCGAGTCGATCGTTCTCTTGGATATGTTTTCATGCTAATCGAATGTGTTTGTAGCTTGAAACAAGCTACCACAAACCGGTGATTAGCTGCTAACGCTAGTTTTCAGGGCAGATGGTAATTAGCTATTTCTATACCACTAACAAGGCTCAAAATAGCACCACACTTCCACGGTAGCATAATGAGGGTTCCTACATGATAACTGAAGCATTGAGAACTTTGTAAGTGTACAGACAGTTTATTAAAAAGATAGATTATAAAGACAGTACCGTTCATGTTTACATGCGGGTGCCATCTTGGAAAACAGTAACGACCAGTCGATCGACGAATGCTGTGTTTGAGCTATGTTACTGGTTGCAAGGCGTTCGTCGTTCGACTGGCCATGACTGTTTTCCAAGATGGCGTGGTAGCTTGTTTCAAGCTAGAAACACATTTGATTAGCATGAAAACATATCCCAGAGAACGGTCGACTCATTTTGCGCCAGAATTGTCCTTTAAGGAATTATTATTTTATAATTTATTTAAGATCCCATCCAGACATGTTGTAAGACATATACAAATACTCTGCTCCACAAAAAAGTGTAATAATCTCATTAGAAATTGTTATGACATTTACTCCTTCCCCATTATAAAGTTTAACTGGTGGAAAAGGTTTAAGTGGAGGACACAACTTCACTGAAACGTCCATTGTCAGTGTTTGTGAAAGCGGAGGGTCCAAGTTTCCACATCCTACGGAATAGAAGGCCCGAATGTGTCCCGTAGCCAGTTTGAGTTAGAATCTTATTCTGGGTTAAGGTCTGTTTTTTACGGAAGCCGAGAACGGCCATTGATTTATTGATTTTTTCTCAATATTTTTTTGTTTTGTTTTCTCGAGATGTTTTTTTTTATGGATTTTTTGTTGTTGTTGCCTAAGACACAATTCCATTTAACCCGGGGAATGGGGCTCCATAAGCGGATAGAAATCTGCCGTTTCTCCCTCCTCGTCTCCGGTCAAATACTTGGGGAAAATCCCACCACGACACCCTTCCATTTAACCCGAGGAAGGAGCTCCATGAGCGGATAGAGGTCTGCCGTTTCTCCCTCCTCTCTCCCGGTTAAATGGAAGGGTGTCGCATGCACAAAATAACAGTGCATGCAAAAAGAAATCCATAAAAACAAAAAAAAATCCCTAAAAAAACAAAACAAAAAAAGAAATCAATGGCCGTTCTCAGCTTCCGTAGTTTTCAGGGTAGATTTCTCTTTTTTTCTTCTTTAGTTTCCTCTTCCTTTTTAAGTTGACGTAAGTAAGTTGCATACTGCGTGTTTCCCCCAATGTATTGCAAGCTTGGTGGCCCACTGGGCCTAGGTTGCGTCCCTCCAGGCCTAAGCCACTGGGAATTTTGTTTAAATGTATTTTGAAGACATTTTTAAATTACAGTTAAGAGGAGCGGCTCGATTGGAAACTAACACTTAAACTTTAATCATATTTTCAAATCTCCAGTTAGCTTTCAGCTCTGACTTAACGTAGTGCCCTTTGGAATCTGTCTTATAGCTTTTTAAATTTCGCCATTCCGTCCATGATTCTGTTATCACAGAAACAATTGGGATTTACATTAATACTGCCATCAGTCTGTTTCTGGCTCCAGCCGGCCCTCTTTGGAAAAAAAGACACTTGCCACCGGGCTAAACATCTTTTCTGGGGGAAACCCTGATACCAGACCATGATTGCTTTCTAAACTCGTTGTGATGTGTTAAACTTTGCTTTAACAACAAACTCTGCAAGGACATCATTGTGAAGCTCAAACATCACAGTGAAGGAACAAGAAGCAGAACACTATTTGACTTAAGGGAGATATGACTTGAAGTCCCAATAACAATACATGCATTCAGTTTATGTAATGAAATGTTTGCTTTGTGTGTGTTCAGGCTCCAGAGCAGGAGACGGTCCATGTGTACATCCCAGCACAGGCAGTGGGAGCCATCATTGGAAAGAAAGGACAGCACATCAAACAGCTGAGCCGCTTCGCTGGGGCCTCCATCAAGGTGTGCAGTAGGGCTGAGTATCGAACTTCGCTGCTTTTTAGGCATGGCCCGAATTGCCTACTTTAGTATCGAAATATGCCTTGTCATTTAATACCAAATTCAATACCTAAGGAGTAAATCTCATCAGCATCAGTGAGCCAATAAGCACGCAGCAGGCTTGTATCAAGATCTAATCATGCTTCCGATTGGTGGTCTAACGTTACATTTGGTAGTGGCATGCAGGAAAAACACTACGTTAAGCACAGAGACGGGGCTCACGTGTGTTGCTGTTGTATTTTGAGAGGCTTGACTACAGTGTGTGCTACACAGGTGTAAAGGAGCGTAAAAGATTTGTACCATAATGTTGTAATTTCTGGTATCAAAAACAGTATTGTTTAAGATACAGGTATCAATGTCACAGTAACGGTATTGGTACCGGTATCTACCGGTATGTTTTGAATGATATCTCCCTAGTGTGTAGTGAGCTGACGCATCCCAATACTTTTCATGACGACTCTCACCAAAGTATCCTCTCATCGTCCAACTGCTCAAATTGGGAGAAGGGAATTTATATAGCACAATTTATGCATAAAAATGCAACACAAAGAGCTTAACATAAAAAACAACGTTCATAATATTTATGACAAGACAATAAAACAGCAGAAAAAGACAAGATAAAACAACTATCAGCTAAAAAAGCTTGGCTGGTCTATAGACAATAACTGCTAGAACCTGACGTTTCAGTATGGCAGCATGAAACACATGAGAAGAAATATCCTTTGGTCTCAGAGCATAGGTACCCCTCCGGCACTCTTCCCTTCTCTAATGGAGTAGGAGAAGTTATTACAATAAGAGCGGCAGATGTGTTTGGCCAGGTTTCAGGTAAAAATAGGCAGTCAAACTGGTGCTCTACAATAAGAGCTGGCACTTGCTGAGGATGTACAGAACCTTAGAGGAAGCTCAGCAGACGATACTCAGACCTCCTCTTCACATCTTCCAGGAAAAAAACAAATGTTTAAGGTATATTTCAATTTGCAAATGGAAATAATTTTCATCTTTTCCTAAAAGAATTTATCAATCGAGAAGGCAGCAAAGATGTAAATACAACATTCTGTTGTCAGGTCTCTATTTCTAATTCTTTCATTCGACTCCCGTTATCATGGACAACGCAGTCATATATTTTCACTTCAGGTCAGGTCAACGATGTGTTTCTCCTCCCCTCCAGATCGCCCCGGCTGAAGCCCCAGACTCCAAAATGAGGATGGTGATAGTGACCGGACCCCCCGAGGCTCAGTTTAAGGTGAACACTACTCATCCCAGTTATTTAGCGTAGTATCTTTCACACTGAATTGGGTAGAAGGACGTTTAAATATGCTGCTCCCTCTGCGTGGAATGATTTGCAAAATTGCCTGAACCTTCATGAGTTGGTGTTGATATCTATGACCCTGTAATGTATTATGTATTTTCATAGTGAATTGTTATATGTTTTATGTCTTGTAAAAGAGATTCTTAATCTCAAGGGCTGAATAAAGATGAAAAAAAAAACAATTAAAAAAAACAATTTGTGGGCGTAACAAACTGCTGTTAAAATACAACAATATTAAAATGGGTTTTTAACCTCTTTGTCTCCCTCCTGCAGGCTCAGGGCAGAATCTATGGCAAACTGAAGGAGGAGAACTTCTTTGGGCCCAAGGAGGAGGTCAAACTGGAGACTCACATCAAGATGGCTGCTGCTGCTGCAGGCAGGGTCATTGGCAAGGGAGGCAAGACGGTAAGCCACCTGAACCTAAATGTACCCATCTTTTGGCGTAACAATGAGCAAAATCCCAAAGCACCCACTTTTAAGTCCAGACTAGACTGCGAGCACATTTATTTTTCAATACTATAGTACCATACTACCATTGTTGGGCAAGTTACTTCCAAAATGTAATACATTATAGATTACTAGTAACTGTCATTTGAGAGTGATTAGTTATATTTCAATATTACTGTCTCTGAATTGTAATGCTTTACACTATATACTTTTGAGCTACTTTCACCAAAATATCCGGGGAAGTAGGCTATGACTTGGCAGGTAGCTTGTGAATTTCACCACGGGATCAATAAAGTCTCCTCTTTATCCAGTTTAATACGTCAGCATTTTTTTTTCTCATAATATTTTGTATTAATCTGAATCTTCAAAGTAAGCTACAATATGATTACAGTGCAGTTTAGTTCTAACATCACTAACTATAATGTTACTTTAACACAGAGCACTAACGTCGTCTAGCACTAGCTAAAGTTAACAGCGAGTAAATATCATTAGGTTGCAAGCTAAAGCTCATACGTCTATGAGTTGCGGAAATGTATATCATTATAAAGTGCTATCAAAATAGTAAAATCGTATAAAAAATGTTGAATAAACACGTTATTTACTTTACCTGTGATGCTGAGCCAGCCTCAGGTCTGTTGTTAGCCATCTTTCACCTTTGACGCATGCACGTTGGATGAAATCTAGGTTTGATTTCCTGCCAGTGACGTCATTTCAACTGTTCTTTACTCGTACCCACAAACTTGAATTTGTGTTCATAGTGAAGAATTCGTAGTCGTAGAAATCAGAGTTGTACTCATGAATGTTTACAGTCATAGCTTCTAGACTCACACTCACATAAAAATACAAATGTCATTTTATTGACTCACGTGTATGAAAACGTAATTGTGCATGCCTGAGTTAATTTACGCACAAATGTTTAAAATACGAATACGAATTCTTAAAGTTGTGCATACATTTTTTTGAAATCTTTCTTACACCATAGTGGGGACACAGATGTTGTCCGTACCGTTACCTGTTGGGACACAGATGTTGTCCGTACCGTTACCTATTGGGACACAGATGTTGTCCGTACCGTTACCTGTTGGGACACAGATGTTGTCCGTACAGTGACCTGTTGGGACACAGATGTTGTCCGTACGGTGACCTGTTGGGACACAGATGTTGTCCGTACGGTTACCTGTTGGGACACAGATGTTGTCCGTACGGTTACCTGTTGGGACACAGATGTTGTCCGTACGGTGACCTGTTGGGACACAGATGTTGTCCGTACGGTGACCTGTTGGGACACAGATGTTGTCCGTACGGTGACCTGTTGGGACACAGATGTTGTCCGTACGGTTACCTGTTGGGACACAGATGTTGTCCGTACGGTGACCTGTTGGGACACAGATGTTGTCCGTACGGTGACCTGTTGGGACACAGATGTTGTCCGTACGGTGACCTGTTGGGACACAGATGTTGTGTCTCTGGTTCTGGCTCTGACCACGGGAACAGTGACTGGACAGTACCTTGCTTCAACGCAGCGCAATAACTCCTGGCTGAAATAAATGGGAGTATGTCCATCTCGCAAATGCAGAATCCGTCTCTGCAGTCATCTCAACCATCGAATTCCAGCAACAGAAAATAACATTACTTTTTTACTCGCTGACTTTTTTTCCTCTGGTGCTGAAATGTTTCGCGGTGTTGGTGAATTCCTAAAACAAAACACCACTAAATGTTAGGTTAAAATGTGTTGTAACTTGCGTTACTGAGATTGTAACCGGTATAACATTACCGAAATTTTATTAGTAATGTGTTTTTTTATGCATTACAGGAAAAAGCATCACATTACTGTAATTGTGTTACTTTTGTTTTGTCAAGACGGGAAAAAAACTGACTGGGACTGAGTTTTATGACCACTTTACACAAAACGATAGAGACGACAGGAGCACACCCCAACTAGAGCCCGACCGATATATCGTTGGGCCGATACTAGGCACTTTCCAAACTGTCGGTATTGGCATTTATAATGAAAAATAACAATCAGAATTTATAATGACAAATGACAAATTATTCTGATAATTTAATATTTAAAAAATTAAATAAAAATGGACGACCATGTTGTGAGTGTTGGCGTTGCATAGTTTGTCCACCAGAGGGCGTTCTACAACGTCCCTGTTGGCAACACTCTTTTATTTTTTTTGTTGTTATTGTCTTTTTGTTCAAAGAACTTAAGTTTCATATCTTTCGTTTGTATTTTTATACATTGTATTTATCAGAAGAACTTTAATCTATTTTGATGTCCCTCTGTTCTGTTGAGACAATAAAACAAACTATTATTTTTAAACTGCATTATCATATTATTTTAGTGAGGACTCATACAAATGACTAATGTTAAGGAAATCTGTTCATGTTTTGTTACGTGTTTCTAGATTTAAAAAAATATATATATATCGGCCGATATATGGGAATATCGGATTTTTAAATCATCAAATATTGGTAACGGTATCGGCCTTAAAAATCCTTTATCGGTCGGGCTCTAACCCCAAGACTCTTATGTTTTCATTTCGATATTGGAAATTAGTTTTTGACAGTGGAATCGCTTGAAAAGTCGGTGTAAGGTCGGCATTACTTGCTCTCAACTTTGTAACTAACCTCCACCTTTAGCCGTCAAACATGCAACCTTCCATCAGGTTGTTGCTTCCTGTTAAAGTAACCAAAGCTTGTGTGTCCTTAGGTGAATGAGCTGCAGAACCTGACAGCGGCCGAGGTGGTGGTCCCCAGGGAACAGACCCCGGATGAAAATGACCAGGTCATAGTCAAGATCAACGGACACTTCTACGCCAGCCAGGTACTCAACATAGAAGAGCATGTAACTAAATTATATTAAATGATTCGATCAAAAACATATTCTAATGACAAGTTACAACTACATTGTAGTACATTGTCGTGCTGGCTACGCACGACAGCAAGCATAATCAGTCTGCATACAGTAAAGGAAATGAGTCTGTATTACCTTATTTAACAAAATTTGATAAACAAAAATGTCGATGACACGTGAGTTAATGAAACCTGGACGATAAAACTGAGATAAGCGCTCCTATTCAAGTCCATGTTTCAGCTGTTGTTGGGTAAATTGCTATTAAACACAGTCAAAGAGGATTTGAATTGCTATTTTTGATCTCAGTTCTTATCATTTTTGTGCTGGTGATTTTCCTTTGGGGCTGGCTAAAACCTCTTTGGGCAAATATCAGTCCAGTTATCACTCTCCTTTTAGCTCTGGTTCGGATGTATAGATAACATGTACATGTTTACTCCCAGATCCTGACTAGTGCAGCTTTTAATTTGCCACAAACCATTCTCATCTGTCCTCTGTCCCCCAGTTGGCTCAGAGGAAGATCCGGGACATCCTGACCCAGGTCAAACAGCCACAGAAAGGCGGCATGGGCCAGGGCCCAGGCCCTAACCCGCAGGGCTTTACAGAGATGGGCAGCCCCACACAGGGACTGAGTCAGGAGCACCAGCCGCGCAGGAAGTGAGGGCCCTGCACCTTCCTCACATGCCGTGGGGGCCTCTGCCGGACGGACAGACACACGGACAGACACACGCACGGACGGATAGACAGACAGACAGACGGATACAGGAGAGCGACACACGGACCCAGCGATAGACAGGGAGAGATATAAAGAGGGAGGGAGTACGCCCGACAGCCAGAGAGAAAGATTGCCGTTAAAAAGAGAGGAAGAGAAAAGATGAATAAAATCAAAAGATGAAATGAATTTAAAAAAAAACAGGATTAAGATGAAATGTAACTTGAGAACAGAAACCAGATGCCAGGCCAGAAGAGAGACTGAGTGAGGATGGAGGGATGAAGGAAAGGAGGGATGGAGAGAGGGAGGGGCGGTGTCCTCCTGGTGTGCCTGAGTAGGGCTGCATCAGACAGATGGAAACAACACCATGACTCTCCCTACCTGTCCACCTGAGACACACTAGCAGGGGCCCGTTTGTTCCTCTGTCGGCCCCTACAGACCTCTCCCACCATCTGCAGTCAGTCCTATATTTTAAGGGTGTTTTTTTTTTTTTAAACATAGAGATATATGTATAGAAATGTTTTATTCAGAGCTATTATTGATAGAATGCAGTGAGGTAGAGCCGGGAGAGAGAGCAGGGAAACTGCTGCAGTGGCACAGGGGGGATAGGTCACGGGTCTGGCATTAGCCCCACCCACCCCTAACCTCCGAGCCAATGAAAGTCTGGAAGAGGGGCCGCAGATGTTAACACTGCTCTTATAAAGACCTCTCCGAATAGCGGAGAGTTTAGGAGGCGAAAAAAAGGATAAAATATGAGGTTGTAAATATATAATCTTCATGTAAATGTTAACAAATGCTGTGTCTGGCCGCCTTGCCTTTAAAAAAAAAAAAAAAAAAAAAAAAAAGAGGGTCTTCTGTATATTTCCCAGTCTCCAGTCTATGATATGTAGCATAAAGGTAGCCTACAACGCGGCCGGAGGCTGGGGAGGCACTGAGGCCCTTTTCACGTTTAGCCGTGTGGCGGAAAGCGCAGCAAGAGACAGAAAGGGGAGCGGCGGTCACAGCTGATCCTGCAGTTCTATTGCAGCGGCTCAGCTCACACATGTGAAACCATTGTAAAACACCTTCGTAAAAAACAGCCAGCAGCTATGCTAGCTGGCTAGTGGCCCGCCCCTTAAACGGCATATTTTATATATATTATATATATATGATATGTGAGTTAGCCCGGCCCCTCCAGTTCATGTATTGAAGGCAGCGAGTCAGGTGTGAGGTTTTTTGCTACACCTGTATGAATAAGTTCTGCAATGACAGACAGACAAAGGAGTGTCTGAGACTTTCTGCTCATTGCCTTCTTTCAGCGCTGATATACTCGAGGCCAGTCTTGGACAGCGATGGCTTTCTCCTCAGAGGACCTGGGGTCCTTAAGACCATCCCTGCATTGACGCTGTCTTTGTTCATTTGGACAAACATGGCCACTCACGCTTGTATTAACAATTAAGAATATTCAAGACTGGCCTTGGGCCGAGCACGGGAACCTAAAAAAATGCAGTCTTCCACAAAGCTCCTTGAGCTCAGAAGGTAAAATCAGATCGAAGGGGAGTGGCTTCCTCGTTCTCTCTCCCAATCTGCCAAAGGCCTGTGGGCGGAGCCTCCAGACCCTGCCTGCGTATGATAATGAGGGGCGGGGTCTAAGTGTGGACGCTCTCGCCAAGATTAGAACAGATTAGAGAAGAAATGAAAAAGAAAAAAAACTACCTCAGGGTAAAGTTACCTCAGTATTCCTAACTTTTTTTTTTTTTTGCTTGCTGGTGTTTTTATATAAGAAGAAGGAAAAAAAAAGAAAGAGCTGATAGTCCTGAATATTTTTTATTTTTTTAAAGAAAAAAAGTATTTTTTTTTAGGTATTGTCTTGTTGCTTTGGTTATTTTTTTCTGTTTTTTTGTGTGTGTGTGTGAGAGATGATGGTTGAATGAGCTCAGGATGACGAGGAGGCTGTGTTTTTCCTAAGCAGAGAGAGATAAGCTGCTGCTCTAGAGAGGAAATGGGTCCAGTGCCATTTTGCCTTTTTTAAGGTGAGGAAACATGCTCTCTGTCTTCCTGAAGTGTGATTGGAGCTGCCGTTGTCTGAAATATAATATTGGCCAATGGGGAGTAGTGTTAACTCGAGAGGGGGGTCCTAAAGTAAAGTAACTCTTTGTTACTGAGCGCATGTTATCAGAGAGGGGCGATACTAAAGGATCCCCCCCCCCCCCGGTCGCATTGTGTGACTGCGACTGGCCATTCCCCGGGGTTACTGGCCTGCCCGGTGCCCCGAAGGACCTCCCTCTCCTGCCTTATTGTGATGACATCATCACCAAGCGCCAAACATTGTGAGAGGGCTTTAGGTGTTCAAGAGGTCAAGTTTCTCACCCACAAAAAAAGACATGCAAGAGTGAGCTTTTAAGGCAAATTTCTTTACCTTTCTCACTTGGTTTGGAACGTGTCAGATCAGAGTAGCAGTGTACATCTCACACACACACACACACACATACACACACACAAACCTGATCTAGCTCTGACTTCTCTGAATGTGAATATTTATTACCTGTGCACTGACCACGACACCTCCGATGCTCCCTGTTGGCTACATGTGCGCTTGGTGTATGTATGTGTGAGAGTGAATGCTGGTGTGTGTGTGTGTGTGTGTGTGTGTGTGTGTGTGTGTGTGTGTGTGTGTGTGTGTTTGTGTTCACTGGTTTTAAATGTTCATTTCTGTCAGGGGATGTGGTTGGGTGAAACTTAAAAAAAAAGCAGAAAAAAGTAGGACGAGAACCTATGGCCCTCCGTCTGTGTTCCAACGGACCGAGGAGAGTGAGAGAGAGATCCTTTGAAAAAATGGGAGCAGAAAAAGAAAAGCAAGAGAGTTCAAAACAACATTAACACAGCTGAGTAATAGATTCAAACCTGTACATAAGATGGTTAAAAAAAAAAAAAGCTGATCACAATACTTTTGTATTTTTGGAGAAAAAAATCTGAATGGGAAAAGCTGTTGAGAGAGAGGAAAGATTGCGCCAAGTCACTGAAGGACACTGCCAGATAACTCAGTCTTTTGAATGTCTTACATTAGGCAACATACACCGCCAATCTCCTTTGGCTCCCCCGCCAGCTCACCATCAAACAGGGGAAAAGTCTATTCTATCGTGTCTATGCTTCCATTTTTGTGTCCAGAGGCGGTAAACTTCACAGTTCAACACGCTACTTGTCCTGTGTCGAGTTTCCACCTCCTTTCCAAACCATAGAGCTCCGTTCACAACCACCAAGACACGCTATTTAGGATTCATTATTCAGCCTGCAGCCATTCGGATCGGTTAGGATTCATTTTCTTTTTCTTTGTTTAGTTTAGACAAATAACAGCAAGCTTTATTTGGACGTGACATCTGGGGACGTACTGTTGCACTAATTGACGACAAAAATGTTGACAAACTATGAAAAACGACCTGAGAAACCTCCCGTAACACCTGATGCAGTTCTTTAGAGAAGGTGGAGAGTGAAGGGAAGAGGAGGAAGGATGGGAGAAGGGGAGGATGGAAGAGGGAAGAGGGAGGTGGTCAGATGTATTCCACCGCCATCTCCTTTCTTATAGCGCCCCCCCCCCCCCCCCCCCCTTCCCCTGTGTCCTCTCACAAAACAAATGAATGCTTTCTCCTGTTGCCCTTCTGTACTCCGGGAGAAGAGTGAGATGTTTTCATTTCCTTTTTGTTTAAAAAAAAAAAAATCATTTCATTTTTTGAGCGGGCGGGAACGTCAGCGTCCCTCGCCCTCTCTTGCGCTGGTTTCCATCGTGTTCGTTTTGCTCACTTCTGTTCAAGACCTTTCGATTTTTTTCTTTCTTCCTTTAACCACCTTATATATATATATATATATATATATATATATATATATATATATATATATATATATATATATATATATATATATATATATATTATACTATCGATGTTCTGACTTATTTTTTGGAGAAATGAAAATAGTTGATCATTTGTTCTTTTTTTTGTTTGTTTTTAAATTCACAAATCTAACAAAACAGCTACTAAATATGACAACCAACTAACATGTAGCTCAGTATGTGACAGTGACTGTGCCAAACACACAGGAAGGGAGGGGCTCAGGCCAGAATGCAGTATAGAGCCGTTTCTGAGCAAATAACCTGAAATACCCAACTCTGAGGTAAACAGGTCTTAAGATAACTTCATTCGTATTTCAGAGTGAAGATGACTACACGCAAATGGCGATATCTCGTCTTGGAACTGACCTCTGCTCATCTTGTTTTTGTATGTACAGTAGGGACAATACACATCTTAGGGTTGCTTTATCTCCACACACACACAAGACAAGCGACACACACACACACGCACACACCATGCTACGGGGGAACGGCTCACACACTAAAGCCTGCATCCTGACTGGGACAGAAATCATTCCACCTTTCTGATGTTTCATCTGGTTTTTCCTCTCTGCTGTGAGGATATCCTATCTGGATAATTTCTGCACCCCGAAAAGTGAACCCTCTGTCCTTTTTTATTTTTATTTTTTTATTTTATTTTTTATTAAATATGCAAGTTGAGTGATACATTGATAGCTTGTATCAGCTGAAACAGAGTTAGAGGTGCCACCCACTCAAAACATAAGCATCAAACTGTTGTATCAGGCTTATTCCAGGACTGTTTAAAGAACCACACCAGTGCACATTTTATCCCGTTTACTATACATTGCGAAGTGATATTACTGATGACCATTTTCTGAAATATACATTTATGTCCAAACCTATCACCATATTTAGATTTGTAAATCCATTTCACTATAATATGAAAACGAACATGGCCGAATTAACCTGTAACGGGGTCCTGGGCATAAATCTGCTGTTAGGGCCCCACAGGGCACCCCTCTCCCCAAAAATAATAGTTGATATTACACTTTGGTGTAGATGACCAAACACATTTTACAACTAAAGGTACCACGTGGAGCTGTCATCGACAAAAGAAAGTTCCATTTACATTCAGTGTTTCTTACCAAAAAGCATCGTGGGTATCCTCGAGGTCTAACAGAAGTGTTTGTTACAATTCAAGAAACTTTAAACTTGCAATAACTGATTCCTTTGGTCACTTGAGGGACAACAAACACAAGCTGTAACCCCCCCAATAATCAAAACTGGCCACTGCAACCCACCCCAACAACCTATTATAATTTCCTTTACATAAATAAAGACATTTATTTATGTATAGGCCTAAACTGATGCAGGAAACGGCACAAATTGTTGAAAACAAATTCACCAGAATGCAGGAAATGAAGTGTTATGACGTTCCAAATTTCAATTTTGCTCAAAAGTGGAGATTAACCCCCCCCCCTCCAATATTGAACCCAAAATTACACCCTTGGTTGGTAATATAAAAAAATATTGATTAGAGCAGCTTTAAAGCTATAGTGCGTAGTTTCTGTCGCCCCCCCCCCATTAATATCTAAAAGTTACGCACTAAAGCTGTAAGTATCTGCAGCCTGACTGGCATGGTGCAGTGAAATGCATAGAAAAGTAATGCAAAAGCCCGTCAATCTAAAAGGCTACGGCATGCTTTAGAAAGTGGTCAGCAGTAGGCTAATGTGAAGTACGCGCAGTAACTCACTGGGTGGTCCTTTATTTAAAGATTGGAAAGCTTGCTGTGGGTAAACTGTCTTGTTTGTGGCAGCAGACTGACAGACAGATTTTGCGATAAAGCAGTGCAAACTCCTTGTCGTGTACCCCCCCTTCGCCGAGCCTCGACATATTTGCAACAGAGCGGAGACCGGGCAGAGGGACACGCTACTGAGACGAAACAAACAAACCTCTTAACACATAACTAGGAACGCTACCTCAAAAAAAAAAAACATACGCAAACTCAGCTAGAAGATTGTTTCTTTTCCTTTTTCTTTTATTGCAAATAGACAAGAGCAGTCGGACAGACATGCAAACAGAAAGGACGGACAGCCTTTTTGTTCTATAGTCACAATTTCTTTATTCTTCACTCTTCGACTTTAATTTATTTTGAGTTTTTTTTAAACTGTCCCTCTCCAGCTTAACGGCGGGACTGTAAAGATAAATGAGTAAATAAGAAGAGAAAAAAAAAAAACAATACGGACACATTGTTGGGAGGTGTGGTGCAGACAGCTGGGACGAGTAACCTGATTGGTCCACGTATGGCCCAATCATAACCAGGTGTTAACTTTCCGCTCCAGGAACAGTTTCTATTTTTTACAATGTAACTGTTCGAGGCTGATTCACTCAGTCCTAATACTTTGAATCAGGACTTAACACCGCCTGCCTTCCAACCGCTGAACTTACCCACAATCCTCACCTCCCTGTGATTTCACCTCCTGAATCAAGGGGCACGACACCTGTAACCATGTAATTGTTTTGTTGATCTACCTCTTGGGAAAAAAAATAGGTAAATGGTATTTTTTTTTTTTTTTTTGAAAAAGGACACAAAAAAAGAAAATGTTGCTTGAAAGAAATATAGGTAAATGAATATCTGGGTAGCGACATCTCCATATACTGTAGTGGATAGTCTATTAAAGGAAAAAAAACATTTACTTCTTCCAAAGATGATTTTCTTTTCTTTCTCTTAGTTGTTTTTCAAAAAGCATTATGAAATGGAATAGTAATCTGAAAGGGGGGAGACTTGCCACCTGTTTTTTTTATTTTCTTCTTTAAAAAAAACAACATCAATGAGATTTCCTTTTACTCAATTTGCATTATCTTTTCTTCATTTTTGTTAAACTTACACTTTGTTAACTTCAAAATATTCTTGTTTTATTTTGGTTGACTTCAAATGTTTTTCTTTTTTTATGACAGCAGATTGTATCTCTTGTGTTAGGGTGCATTTAGTATTTTCTTTCTCTCTGTGAATAGCCTACATGAGTTAGAGCGCCCTGCGAGGACCTTCTACACTGATCGATGATCTATTTTCCCTTCTAATGAGTCATTTGAAAAAGCAAAAGGACCTGTTGTTTTAGCTGACTATGTAGCTGCCGGTGGAAGCAGTGAGGCTCGGTATCATTTCTGTCCTTCTCATGCTGAACTACACTAATCTTGTAAATGGACTGTATTTATGTATTGAATTTGTAGGGGTGTTTCATCACGATGCGATACATACGATACGATATTTACCGATATCTTAAAGTCTGTCGAATACGATTTCGATTCAATTCAGGGGCCTGTGGCCAATATGAGACGGTATCATTAATGTCTAGGATTGGGCATCGAGAACCGGGTCCAACTTGGAATCGTTACAAACATTACAGTTACAATGGAATCTTAAAAAAAAAAGAATTGCTTTGGAATCCGATCATCGGTTCCAAATTTAACATACACAAGTTTGGCTTGCCGTAGCCACCGTATTTTCAGGCTTGTTGTGTTGCAGCCAAATGTAAATGTACTTTTACATTTACATTGAAAAAGCCTGGTGAAAATAAAATGTTCCTCTTATCTGTGAAATAATATCTGTGTGACCTGTTGTAACTCCACCCCTCAAAGAATCGGAATTCGAAAGGAAGAATCGGAATCAGAATTGTTAAAATCAAAACGATGCCCAACCCTATTAATGTTACAGTTACTTAATACATTTTTTTTAAAAGTTTTTTTTTTTACAATTGATAGCAATTCATTTTTATTTTTTATTTTTTTTGTTTAATAACTGAGCTCTTCGAGACAGTGTGAGAAGGGCCGAGTCTTCCTCCTTCCAGCGGATGGCGCCTTTTGGTCTTTACAGTATATGGACTTTCACCCTCTGCCTGCCTGATTCCTTTAGTCCTCATCAACACTTGTTTTAAACTCCTTGTAAACAAAAACAGAGCATAGATTGAATGTGTTATTAAAAGATGAGAAAACGGACCCTCTCGCCTGTGTGGTCATTGTATGTGTGCTTCATATACAAGATTCAAAATCCTTCATTAATCCCACAGTGGGGAATTCACACTGTTGCAGCAGCAAGGGATAGGGGGGAAAGTACAAGACACAGATAAACAAACAATAAATAAATATAGGGTGGATTGTCCTAAAGTGGACGCTGCCTAATGTGCTGCACTTAATGGTAACACTTTACTTGAAGGTATCTACATAAGAGTGACATGACACAGTCATGACACATGAACACTAACTCTAACCATAACCAGAACTTGTCATGACAAAAACTGAATGACACTTACTAAAAGAAGCGTTATAAACATCATAAACGTTCATGACTTGTTTATAATGTTTATGAAACGTTCATGACAGTGTCATATCACTCTTCTGTAGATACCTTCAAGTAGAGTTTGATCCCCCTTCTGTCCACCAGATGGCACTCTCACATATACATATATATATATATATATATATATATATATATATATATATATATATGTATGTATGTATGTATGTATATATATATATATATATATATATATATATATATATATATATATATATATATATATATATATATATATATATATATATATATATATATATATATATATATATATATATACACACACACGCACACACAACCCCAAATCAGAAAAAGTTGGGATAGTATGGAAGACACAAATAAAAAAAGAAAGTAGTGATTTCTAAATATACTTTGACTTGTATTTCATTGCAGACAACACAACAGCACATAATGTAATGTGTTCCTCATGATTTTTATTGTTTTTTTTTCAAATAAACAAAATTTCTATTTTGGTTCTTGCAACACATTTCAAAAAAAGTTGGAACAGTAAAGCATTTACCACTTTGTAATGTTGCCATTCCTTTTCACAACACTTGAAAGACGTTTAGGTACTGAAGACACCAAGTGATGAAGTGTTTCAGGTGTAATTTTGTCCCATTCTTGCTGCAAACAAGTCGTAAGGTGGGCAACAGTACGGGGTCTTCGTTGTCGCATTTTGAGCTTCAAAATGCGCCACACATTTTCTATTGGAGACAGGTCGGGACTGCAGGCAGGCCAGTCAAGTACCCGTATCCTCTTCCTCCACAGCCAGGACTTTGTAATGTGTGCAGAATGTGGTTTTGCATTATCTTGTTGAAATATGCATGGACGTCCCTGGAAAAGATGTCTTCTTGAAGGCAGCATATTGTGCTCCAAAATCTCTATGTACTTTTCAGCATTAATGCTGCCATCACAGAAGTGCAAGTTACCTTTGCCAAGGGCACTGACACAACCCCATACCATGACAGACCCTGGCTTTTGGACTTGTTGCTGGTAACAGTCTGGATGATCCTTTTCTTCTTTGGTCCGGAGCACACGGCGTCCATTTCTCCCAAAAAATACCTGAAATACTGATTAATCTGACCACAGTACACGTTTCCACTGTGTGATGGTCCATCCCAGATGCCTCCGAGCCCAGAGAAGTCGACGGCGCTTCTGGACACTGTTAACATAGGGCTTCCTTTTGGCACAGTACAGTTTTAACTGCCATTTGTAGCTGTAACTACGTATTGTGGTACTTGACAAAGGTTTGCCAAAGTAGTCCTGAGCCCATGTGGTGATATCGCTTATAGATGAATGACGATTCTTGATGCAGTGCCGCCTGAGGGATCGGAGATCACGGTTGTTCAGCTTAGGCTTGCGCCCTTGTCCTTTACGCACTGAAATTCCTCCTCATTGCTTGAATGTTTTAATTATGTTATGCACTGTTGAAGGTGAAATAAGCAAATGTCTTCCTATCTTTCTTTGAGGAACATTGTTTTTAAACATTTCAATAATTTTCTCACGTATTTGTTGGCAAACTGGCGATCCTCGGCCCATCTTTGCTCCTAAAGGACTAGACCTTTCTTGGATGCTGCTTTTGTACCAAATCATAATTACAATCACCTGTTGACATCACCTGTTTCAAATCACATCATTATTTAACCAATTTACCTGATTACTAGCCCTTAATTTCTCCTGTCCCAACCTTTTTTGGAATGTGCTGCAGGTCTGAATGACAGGAAAGGATGTTTATTTACAAATGAAATTAAGTTGACCAGACAAAACATGAAATATTTTGTGTTCACATTGTCTGCAATGAAATACAAGTCAAAGTACATTTAGAAATCACTACTTTCTTTTTTTATTTGTGTTTTTCATACTGTCCCAACTTTTTCTGATTTGGGGTTGTATATATATATATATATATATATATATATATATATATATATATATATTTATTAGTGGTGGGCCGTTTTCGGCGTTAACGTGCTAGGTTAACGTGAGACTCTTATCGGGTGATAAAAACAATATCGCCGTTAATCTATTCTCAAAGTTGGGTTGGGAGCTGGGTCTATAGGATACTACACAAGCTATGATGACTTTCACCTTGATATTTTAGCGCGGATGTATACAGCCTACTGACTGTAAAACAGTTCATCACGACCTCTTATGTAGGTCTACAGTTCAAAATGAATGTTTAACTGAATAAACAGTCAGTAACAGTGTTATCCACGCATAGACTAATGTGCGGCGGTGCACCTCACAATCAACACCACCTGCCGCACTTGCGTTTATTCATTTTTTTTACCGCTATTTAAAACATGCAGCGTATTCGTTGAGCTGCTCTCCTCCGTGTCTGGTCACTTGCGTCTGCCAGTGTGTTAATGTCAGAGTCCCGACCGACTCTTAGCAAACCAGCGATTTTGCCCGCTTTAGAAAGTTAACTAGTTGCAAGTTTGCGGTAAAATGCAGTTGGATTGTCGAGGTCAAAACACTATACGTAGCAGCTGTGAATCAAATAAATGTATTATAAATAATGTTATGTCATTTTTTTACTCTTACACTGAATGTTTGCTGCTTCAACCCAGATGAGTATTGCAAAGTATTTTCCGCGACTGAAAAAGACCACCGCAGAAACACTGTAAACACAAGTAGGCTACATCTTATTGAACATGATTTATTTTTTAATCACCAATTCTCAAGCAGTTTGTGATGCATTCTGGAAACAGGAGAGGAGCCCCTGGTCTAATGCGCCACCTGGCTTGAGAAATCCGTTCTCAGAGACTTACTTTTAGTCATTATTTGGGTAGCACACATATTCTGAATGCTTTCGGCAGAATCCAAATGAGCCATTTTAATCTAGATTAATCTAGATTAATTCCAAGATTACAGTGAGATTAATCTACATTAAAAAAATTAATCTATGCCCCCACTGTGTGTGTGCGCGCGCGCGCGCGTGTGTGTGTGTTTGTGTATGTCTGTGTGGGTGTGCTTGTGTGCGTGCGTGTGTGTGCGTGTGCGTGTGTGTGTGTGTGTGTGTGTGTGTGTGTGTGTGTGTGTGTGTGTATAAAATATAGATCTGTACATGTTAGCATGGCCTTATGAGGTGCAGGAGCACATGTCATGATCATCACTTATATACTTCAAACATCAAAATCAAGGAGGCCAACTTTTTCTAAAATATTCAGTATGGCTGTGCCATTTAACAAAAGGGAAACAAATGACTAAACACTTTAGAAGAGAAGAAAAGTAAAGAAATGAAACTTAATCTTAAATGGACTTTTACTGCAGAAGGAGAATTTTTATTAATATAAATATAAATATAACTTAGACCTGTATGTTGTTGGTAATACTTCATTCTACTTTACTTTTACTTTTTGAACTTGTAATTGAGTATTTTTGAATTGGGGAATATAATGTGATATGTGTTTATGGTGTAGAGTTGGAATATCTATTTTTCACAGTTTCTTTATGCCCTTGTGTGTTTCTGTGGGCTGTTTAGCTGACGGAAAAGGAAACGAAACTGGCTGCACTCTCTGCACATCTTTTATGGCTTGGTAGGGAAGTTACTGCCAGGGCACCCCAAAGGGGAAGCAACTCAGAGAAACTCAGAGAAACTCAGAAAAACTCGGAGAAACTCAGAGAAACACAGAGAAACTCAGGCTGACAAAGTAAGTCAAATTAAGTAATTATTATTTTTAATCCTGTTTTACCGTCTTATTTCCTTTAAGTTTCTGGTTTGCTGTGTTGAATAGGCCTATATTGTTTTATTTTTGTGCTTGCTTTAATTTATTGTATGTGTCTATGTAAAATTATTATTTACTATTATTATTATTATTATTATTATTATTATTATTATTATTATTATTATTATTATTTAAAAAGAGTTTGTGGCTGTATTGGTTGAAAATGTGAATATCCTTACATATTAGTTGGTGTTACTGAGCTTAGGTTAGTTAATAGTTATACTCTAATGCTCACTCTGTAATAGAAACGTCTCCACCTCTATGCAGTACACTTCTCTGTGCTGAGGCTACTGCTTGGTTCACTGCAGTTGACACAGTGAATAGGCACCACCTAGTGGACACTGGGTGAATGGGCACCACCTCCCCACCACGAGTATGCCTCGATATCCTGTCCATAAATACTACGAACAGGATTGGTGACAAAGCGCAGCCCTGGCGGAGGCCACCCCTCACCTGGAACGAGTCCGACTTACTGCCGAGAACCCGGACACAGCTCTCGCTTTGGTCATACAGAGATTGGATGGCCCTGAGAAGGGACCCCCTCACCCCATACTCCCGTAGCACCTCCCACAGTATCTCCCGGGGGACCCGGTCATACGCCTTCTCCAGATCCACAAAACACATGTAGACTGGATGGGCATACTCCCAGGCTCCCTCCAGGATCCTTGCGAGAGTAAAGATCTGATCCGTTGTTCCACGACCAGGACGGAATCTGCATTGTTCCTCTTCAACCTGAGGTTCGACTATCGGCCGAACCCTCCTTTCCAGCACCTTGGAGTAGACTTTACCAGGGAGGCTGAGAAGTGTGATACCCCTGTAATTGGTACACACCCTCTGGTCCCCCTTTTTGAAGAGGGGAACCACCACCCCGGTCTGCCACTCCTTTGGCACTGTCCCAGACTTCCACGCAATGTTGAGTAGGCGTGTCAACCAAGACAGCCCCTCCACACCCAGAGCTTTCAGCATTTCCGGACAGATCTCATCAATCATGGGGCTTTGCCACTGTGGAGTTGTTTGACTACCTCAGTGACTTCCACCAGGGAAATGGACGACAGTCCCCCATCATCCTCCAGCTCTGCCTCTGTCTGGATCCTTTACATTTCCTAAAATGTGAGGATTTTTCTCCATTGAGTACTTTTACTTTTAATACTTTAAGTACATTTTCCTGATGTTACTTTTTACTTGAGTAACATTTTCAATGCAGGACTTGTACTTGAAACAGTATTTTTACAGTGTGGTATTGGTAAATACTTTTCCACCACTGTCTAGAGGAATACATATAGTATTTGTATTCTAAGACAAAACCTTGGAACATACTGTAGTAAGGTTGAAACCGGTTATATTATATAAATAATGAAGACCGATCTCAGGAAAGCCACAGAAACCACCATGATACATTAACTCAGTTGCAAGTGGTAAGGCAAGGCAATTTATTTATATAGCACAGTTCATACACAAAGGCAATTCAAAGTGCTTTACATAAGCATACACATACAAAGCAAATACACCATAAAATTCAACAATCAAAAACAAAGCAAATAAACAGTCAATTTAAAAGACTTTCAAACCATAGAGGAGAAATGGTCATCTCTAAATGACCTCAGGAAATGCAACGTCGAACAGAAAAGTTTAAAGTCTTGCTTTAAAATAACACAGGGTGGGGGCAGATCGTAAGTGCTCAGGAAGTTCATTCCATAACTGCGGTGTGTAAAAATGAAAAGCTGCTTCTGCATGTTTGGTTCTGACCCTGGGGACGGTGAGTAGGCCTGTCCCAGATGATCTTAGAGCTCTGGATGGCTCGTAACAGAACATTTTGCTCCCAAACCATTCAGTGCTTTGTAAGTTAAAAGCAATATTTGGACTTTGGTCCGTACGGGGACTTGAACCAGCGACCCTGAGCGATTTTTTACAGAGACCTGTAAAGACACTGTTACAGTAATCAAGTCTGCTAAAAACGAAGGCATGGACATGTTTCTCTAAATCCTGTTGAGACGTGAGTCCTTTAAGTCTGAACTGAAGTCACTGAACTGAAGACAGTTGTAAGCAGCACGTTAACGTCACAGCATTATGAACAGTTATCCTACGCTGATTTAAAAAACTAAAATATACAGTCAGTATCTATGAATTTGAATAGTTCCAACTGAACTGAATAAAAACACTTAAATCAGCAAAGAGAGTTGTAACTTATTATATATAGAACTATACATAATGTGGAAACATAACTTTAATACATGTAGCCAAAATTATATTTACAAAACACACAAATGCAACACAAAACCAGCCACTAGTTAACCCTCTGAGGTCTAAGGGCATTTTCTCGATTTTTACACATCTTCTTAAATTCACCTTTTAAGTGTATTTGCATATAACCTTGTGTGTTTCATATCAAAATGTTCGGAACAAACTCAACTTTCTGTAAAGTGGGACCAAATCTATCCTAGAGCAATGTGTAAAGAGACAATTTGGCCCTAAAGCTGAAAAGTTGATGTTGGCTTTTTGAAATTCCTCAAATCTCTTGTGAAAACATTTACACCTTTACTCGTTTGGACGAATTGTTTAGGGGCTTGAAATGAGTTTATCAAAGTCTTAGGTTCACAAAAGTAGCGTAACATACAAATAAAACAGTAAATAAATGTATAATAAATTTTGTAATATCCCTTTATGAATATATGTGCTGTCGGTGGACGCACCGGTGGGTCCATCGCCCTCAGAGGGTTAATTAGGGTCAGGCAACTGAATGGACTTTCTCTACAATAAGTCTGAATCAGTGTCTGTAGGGTGATATCTGGAGACCTACTACATTATTGCCACCAGTGGATTATTATTACTATATATCAATATAAACTATAATACATGCAAAATATCTTTGTCTTGTCAAAATTGCCAATTGTTACCAATGAGAAATGCTTCAGAGCATATCAGACCTTTGTGTGAACATATATACCGTGGGCCTATGTGTGTGTGTGTGTGTGTGTGTGTGTGTGTGTGTTTGTGTGTGTGTGTGTTACAAAGAAATGCATATGATGAATACAATATGCATAACATATACACTCTAAAATACCAATATATGTACACACACCCTTCTAAAGAGTGTTTTACATCATTTCATATCATATCACAAGCAATGTATACTGTGATTTGCATTTCACTCACTGAATGATTGCAACAACCAGGGTGCTGCTGTAAGTAGGGTACACTCCATATGGATCTGTGTGAGGAGAGGGATGATGACGTCCTGTCATTTAAAGTCTCTTATCATTAAACCTCACCATAAATCAGAAAAAAAACATACCTTTGTGTTCTGCTAAAGCCCAGTCCAGCAGGAGACACCAGACCCTGCTGAACCCAGCGCTGTGTCTATGAAGAGCGACCACTCTATTGCTGAACCCTTAACTTTTAGAGATGAAAATCACTCTACAGAGCAGAGGTGAAAATGTGTTCAATAGACGATTAACAAAAACACTATGGTAAGCACCCCCTGGGCGCCTCCCTAGGGAGGTGTTGCAGGCACGTCCAGCTGGGAGGAGGCCTCGGGGAAGACCCAGGACTAGGTGGAGGGATTACATCTCCAACCTGGCCTGGGAACGCCTCGGGATCCCCCAGTCAGAGCTGGTTTATGTGGCTCGGGAAAGGGAAGTTTGGGGTCCCCTGCTGGAGCTGCTCCCCCCGCGACCCGACCACGGATAAGCGGACGACGATGGATGGATGGATGGACTATGGTAAGCACAATTAAACAAGACATTCTACATGTTGATTCTTTCTGTATTTCTATCAGAGTCCAGCAGGAGACACCAGACTCTGCTGAACCCAGCGCTGTGTCTATGAAGAGTGACCGCTCTATGGAGCCACCTCTTGCCTTCAAACACAGGCACCACTCTACTGGACAAAGGCAATACTTAGACTAGATGAGTTTGTGTCACACTTAGTTGAATTTGGCAGCTACGTTTCCCCTTATGAATCATCAAATTCAAATCTCAGAGCAGCATTTCCATTGGAGTTCACCTTGTGTTTAGTCCACAAAACAACTATCTTCATAAGTATGATGGCTGCATTTTGAGGTTCAGTATAAAAAGAGTATAGTCCAATTCAGCGTGCAACAGTTCCACTGACGCATGAAATAAGTTTCTTGTTGCAACACTCAGCCACAACTTCCTTCTCTCTTAAAGTTTTACTTTTGAATCAGCATTAGAAACTGATTTTTTTTACAGGATCAAATACAGTCTCCTTTTTTCAAAATCTATACACAATTTTCCAAACTACACACACAAAATGCCTCATAACTCCTTCAAAGTGAGGCATATGCATCAAATTGCAAACACTTTTTCATAATAGTAAATTTCATATTCTTGTTGCGTGGCGTAATTCCCGAGAGGCCGTCCCGGTTGGGACAATTGGGAGGCGGAGTGCACCGTGTGCAAAGCTGGCACATACAGCAAAATATGGATGGGCAGACAAGGAGGATGAAGAAGACAACTAAAGATTAAAAGTATTATAGTACTATATATCATTTTTGTTTGTTAAGTTAGTATCTTTGTGAGACTGTTTTATTATTTATCTTATTACATTGAAAAGGCATTAAGAGATATTTATTTGAAGCTGGATTTTCTGACACAGAAGATGTCATATTTAGAACATTATTTCATATTATTTATTTATTTGAAAAGAGAGCTATTATTTTGTTACAGTTTATAACAGATTTTATTTTATTTTATTGCAGAAGTTATTTTTGTACCATTGAGGCATAATAAAGTATGTTCATTAACCTCTGAGAAGCCGGGGCGGGTGTCTCGAGGCCGGGCCGGGTGTCCTCTTTTTTGGAAATCAAAATATGGTCACCCTACACAACGTTAACATGCTATACTAACTATTCCACCGTAATGATCTATTTACCAAATGGGGGTTAGGAAAACCACACAATAAATTCCGTGCATCAAACATTAGCTTGGGATGTTTTTAAGCATTAGTAACCCGTAACAAGAGGAGGATAAGAAAAAACTTCCATTTATCTCCAACATTTTGGAAAAAGTCGTGGCATGCCAGCTGACCTCCTTTATGGAGCAGCATGACTTGTTTGATACTTTTCAGTCTGGTTTCCGAAAATTACACTCCACTGAAACAGCCCTTATCAAAGTCTCTAGTGATGTGATGATGGCAGCAGACTCTGGCCGCTACACTGTACTTGTACTACTTGATTTGACTTCTGCTTTTGACACTGTGGATCACAGTATACTGATCAATCGGCTTCATAATGAGATGGGACTATCAGGATCTGTCCTTCAGTGGTTCTCTTCCTATATACATGACAGAACTTTTAACGTTGCTGTAAACAATGTACAGTCTGATGTAACCAATTTGTCCTGCGGAGTGGCACAAGGGTCCGTTTTGGGTCCTATTTTGTTTTTACTGTACATTTTGCCACTTGGTCAAATTATTGGTTGTTTCAAGGATGTATCATATCATTTCTATGCAGATGATGTCCAGTTGTATTGTTCCTTTAATGATGCTGAGTTTCATCGTTTGTCTCTGTTCCTAGAGTGTGTGTCCTCCATCAAAGACTGGCTGGCCACTAACTATCTGCAGATAAATTCAAACAAGACTGAAACGCTGATCTTTGCTCCAGACCATAAGATCACGTTGATCAAACAGCACCTTGGCTCCCTGGGCCCCTCTGTCAAACCCAGCCTCAGAAACCTGGGGGTTATGTTTGACCAGGCCATGTCTTTGGAGACACACTCAAAACAGCTCGTCCGAAATTGCTTTTATCATCTTAGGAACATCTCCAAAATTCGCAAAATGTTGTCAAAGAATGACCTGGAAATGATAATTCACGCTTTCATATCAACAAGGCTGGACTACTGTAACTCTGTGTTTACCTGTCTGAATATGTCTGCTTTGAACAAACTGCAAATTGTTCAAAATTCTGCTGCTAGACTTTTAACAGGTGCCCCTCGAAGGTCTCATATCACTCCAGTCTTGTCAGCTCTCCATTGGCTCCCTGTAAAATTCAGGATCGACTTTAAGATTTTAGTGCTGACTTTCAGGGCCTTAAACGGTCAGGCCCCACAGTATATCCGAGACCTTTTGAAGCCGTATTTCCCTAGCCGGACTCTTCGGGTCCTCTGACCAAAATTTGCTTGTAGTCCCTAAGACTCGTTATAAGACCCGAGGGGACCGGTCTTTCCAGTCTGTTGCTCCCAGACTGTGGAACGCCCTGCCCCTGTCCGTGCGTCTGGCTGACTCTGTTGTCTCTTTTAAAAAGGATCTGAAATCTTGCTTATTTAGGAAAGCTTTTGGTTGATGGGTTCTCACTAGCGTCCCTTTCTTTTGATATATGTATATGCATTTTATACTGTTTGTTCTACCTATTCTGTTGTACAGCACTTTGTGATTTTATCTGTGAAAAGCGCTTTATAAATAAATTTTACTTACTTACTTACTAACAAAGTGTTAGGAATATCTGGTCCGTCTATCTATGTAATGTTTATAGATGTTTTAAAAATGGCTTCTTAAAAGTTTACAAAAAATGTTTAATCATTACCCGATACCTAATATATTACATGATAGATATAATGTGTGTTACAATAAACCGTTAACTTACAGCACTAGTCCTACTAATAATTATTAAACATGTAATTATAATTTCATTATTTGTTAACAGTAAAAAGACTGTTTGCTAACAGTTAAATGACAATTAACTAAAGATTAATGAACTATCAATTTACCATCTATTAATGATTGTTATTATAAAGTGTTACCATCTTTTCTTTCTCCCTCAAGGTGCTTTGCTGACATTTCTCAGCCCTCAGGCTCTTCCTAAGGATACCTCCACTGATGAAGGTAGAGTGAATTTCTCTCACTAAGCTGAGCTGTTAATAGTGACCTGTTTCAATATGCTAACAGTGAAATGGTAAAACGTACTTCACAGGTAATTTCAGATTTTGTTTTCAATTATTTTCCCAGCTACACCATCAACTTCATCCTCAACATCAACAGATGCATCACTTCTCAGTGCTGATGTTTCCTCTATAGCACAAGGTACCACCACAAGCTCTATAATTACAGCTGATATCCTGCACAGCCCAGAGTTTAAACTGATAAGTGTGTGCTGTCATATTGTTAGAAAAAAAACCCACTGCAAATCACTATTGAATTCCCACCAAACTGTGTAAATACAGTCACTTTTGCCCATGGACATTTCAGAATTTTTAATATACAGTAGTGCCTGTCAAATTTCTAGGTGCACAGTTTATGCAACAGCAGTTTATGCACTGTAAACCTTTTTTTATTTATAAAAAACACTTATAAAGTGTGGGCGAACTTAAACTTTATGGCTATGCTGTGGTTCCTGTAGGCTTTGCATGCGTGCGGGGCAGGGGGTTGGGGGGGCCTCCATGTCCATTTTGCTTGGGGCCCCCAAATTCCTTCAAACGGCCCTGCCTGACTGAGATGTACATCCGCTTCCTGGTGGTTCAGTCCAAAGTAGGGAATGTCAAGTATCGTGGAGGAGCTGAGACGGATCCACTCTGGAACACAGAGACCAGCAAGATCATCATGTCTCTAGGGCAGAGATCTTCAACAGGGGGTCTGGGACCCCTAGGGGGTCCTCAGAGTCACTGCAGGGGGGCCTCCAAATAATTGTCAATTGCTAAAAGTTTTCTCAAAATTAAAAATGTCTTAACATAATTCCAACATATTATTAGCAAATATAAATCCCCACTGATGATAGGCTCACTGGCCTATTTGTAAGGTAGTCACTAAGGTAGCCACACACATATACAGTTCATCCTGAGGATTCACTGTGCCGCATGTATGTATAACATTAAAATCATGCCGACAATTCATATTTTAATAGCTTAGTATTCTATGCAAAGAAAGGTTTTAAGCCGCCCTACACGTTATTGTAGGCCCAGTATAATATGCAACTTCATTTTATACAGTATATGTAGTAGGGGGTCCCTGCTCCATCTGTCTTTCAGTTAAGGGGTCCTTGGCTTAAAAAACGTTGAAGAGCCCTGCTCTAGGGAAACTGGCTTTTGAGCAGCTGCAGAAAGGCAACCTGATCTTCTATGAATCCGACCTAGGAGAGTGTGGCATCGATATCACAGCAGCCTCAGTGTACTCAGGGGTGTTCACACAGATCTTTCAAGAGGAGTGTAGGCTGCACCAGGAAAAGGTCTTCTGCTTCGTCCATCTGAGCTTTCAGGAGTTTCTAGCTGCTCTGTATGTTTATGTGCAGTTCATCAAAACCGGTGTCAACCTACTGTCAGAGCCACAGTCCAGATCCTGCTGGTCTCTGCTGTTAAGGGACAAATCTAAGGTTAACCTACTCTACCAAAGTGCTGTAGACATGACCATACAGAGTCCAAATGAACATCTGGACTTGTTTCTTCGCTTCCTCCTGGGTTTCTCACTGGAGACCAATCAAACCCTTTTGCAAGAACTGCTGACACCATCAGGAGGCAGATTCCAGAACTATCAGGAAACAGTCAAATACATCAAGAAGATCGGAAGGATTCCATCTCCAGAGAGGTGCATCAATCTGTTCCATTGTCTAAACGAGCTCAATGATCACTCTCTAGTAGAGGAGAGCCAACAGTTTTTACAGAATATTACAGTTTTTTACAGTCACTTTGCTACTAATTTCAGAACCTTGACGTCATTTTTCAAAACTCTAGACACAAAACTCCCAACCAATGATCAAAATACACATTTTTCAAAACTCTAACACTTTTTTCAATTGCTTGGATACAATACACATAAACCAAAGATCATTTGTTCATTTAACAAGATCACCTGTTCAATATGACACAACTTAACATCAAAGTACTACTACTTCAAAAAGCAATTCACACATTACATTTCAGATGATTGTCTATTCATTTTATTCCAATGATCTAACTATCAATCGATACAACTACTCAAAATGATAAGTAACTGTTGCATTATTCTTAATGCATAGTTGTATCGAAACAGACAAACAATGTTCCATGTTTAGATCATGAAAGTTTCAAGATAACGAGATTCATTGTCACAAATTAGTGTGGAGCATGAACCAATCAGACTACAGTATCTATGGATGTAATATTTCATCATCATTCTTTACTGTAATGTACTACTGTTTATCAGCCACTGTTTATATGGTCCCATGTACTACCTTTACTGTAATGTACTACTGTTTATCAGCCACTGTTTTTATGGTCCCATGTACTACCTTTACTGTAATGTACTACTGTTTATCAGACACTGTTTCTATGGTCCCATGTACTACCTTTGAGACTATTTACAGTATTGACAGTACTGCACTGTATGCATGCAGGCCCTTGGAATTGCTTGTCCAATTCTGCCAACTTGTTACTGATGATTGATATATATATATATATATATATATTCTAAGGGTGGTCCGATCAGGATTTTTGGGGCCGATCACCGATTGCTGGCAGACGTATCGGCCGATACCAATCACCGATCACTTTTATGAACTGAAAATTACGCCATTACATAACAGTCACACATGTTTAGAGAATGTATCAGTAACTGTTTGGCTTTCTGTCCTAGCTCAAAATCTAAAAAATGTCCTTTCAATCACTGCACATTTCTTCAGCACACACAGACACACACAGTCAGTCACACACACACACACACACACACACACACACACACACACACACACACACACACACACACACACACACACACACCGACACACACACGGGGAAACAGCTGTTTGAGCGGCGCCGGAGCTGCTAGCTACACGGCTCACACACACGGACCGACACACACACACACGGACCGACACACACACACACGGACCGACACACACACGGACCGACACACACACACACGGACCAACACACACGGACCGACACACACACACACGGACCGACACACACACACACGGACCGACACACACACACACACACACACACACACACACACACACACACACACACACACACACACACACACACACACACACACACACACACACACACACACACACACACACGGGGAAACAGCTGTTTGAGCGGCGCCGGAGCTGCTAGCTACACGACTCCGCTCTGCCTTAGCGTTAGCTAACTTTGAAAACTCCTCATCCTCCTTTCTGTGACTAACCTTCAAATGTATGATGAGGTTGGTGGTGTTGAAATGCAGGGCTCTCAAGTTTTGAAGACAGGCAAGAGTGACATTCCACCCCCCCCCCAGCTTGTTAATATCCAGTGTATGTTCATTATAGCTTCCAGTTTGTAGATGTTAGTTAGATGGCACCAATAATCATAGCTGGCCTGGCAGCCCAAAGGACAGGGTTCTGGTTCCAGATTTGTTTGGTGACTTATGATGGGGGGGTTCTGGGGGTCCACCCCCAGAAAATGTTGAGCATTAACGATTCATTTCCTGCATTGTGGTGAATTTCTATCCACCTATTAGTACCTTTTTCTGAATCAATATGCTGGAAATATCTTTATGTAAAGGGACACAAATTACAATTCAAATATAAAAACATAATGGAATATATTGCAATAAGGCTCTCATGTATTCTGTATTGCTTTCAACTATTTATTCTCCTTTGGCTCAACTTTCCTAATTATATCTGAGTCAGCACACATGTAGCTTAGGCATCATTTACTCTTACCTTCTCTTTTGCATCTTTTGTTGGGGAAGTAACCTCCTTAAATGTGTATTTGACAATTATTCACCTCAATTATACATTATTCATTTTAATGGATTAATAAACCCCTGGACTTTAATATTTCAGATGTGTTTGAGCAAGATTTCTGCTCATGTCCAAAACGTTTGCACATTCAAAATATAACTCATCCCATGTTCTCTGAGATTTGGAGGAGTCGTGATATTTTGTGAAAAATAAAGTGATAATAGGCTATTACAAGAATAAAGTCACAATATTTCGGAAAATAATCCACCTGCACAATAGTCTGCTGTGCATTACGTGATTGCTCTGCTGATACGGTAGACCTCAGACCTTCTGACAGACCATAGATCCCCGTCTGGGTCTCTGAATGCGACAAAGTTTAGTGAAGTGGCTGAACGCTGCTCTACGTCGGAGGTGGAAAACAGAATTAACGGAGCTCAAACGCGTCACATCTCCCGCAGCATCTCCACAGCAGAGCGCGTCCATAAACCTGAAGCTGCAGCTTTTTACAGTGAGAGTGGACACTAAGCCACGTTTCATATTTGTCAGTCAACTTTTCAAAATACATTCAGGGCTACACTCAAAACATTCGAGCCGAAGCCTCGGCAATATCAGCTGACGGCGCGTCTGGTGTATCCCCTTTCTTTGTTTTTTTTGATTGGCTGATTGATAAGCGGCAGGCTCGACTAAGAACTCCAGGGGAGACGCTTGATTTCTGCCGGTTCCATAGTGAGAGCGGCGCTGCCAGAGAAATTTTGGGCGGTGCGGAATATTAAATATATTATAAATAGTTTTTCTGCGTGAGAAATACAATGTGTGGCGGGAGTGCGTGACAAAAGACCGAAATGAGTGACTGTCACGCTCAATGCGTGACACTTGAGAGCCCTGGAAATGTCTTTGGAGATTTCCGCCTCGTGGTATTTCCTCGGTACACACGTTGCTAATCGCTAGTGTATTGTCTTTTTCCCAGATAGCAACGAGTCGGCGGACCACCAGCGGTGCTCCAGAGGCAGTAGAAGCGTCAGAATGGTGTAATCACAAACACGTTTGCCGGAGCACCACCGGTGGCAGCCGCTTTTTAAAAGCAGTCTGTCTTCCTAGCGTCTTCGTTCCGCGGCCTGCCGCGGGCCAACTGCTGTTCTGCCACCGTTCAGACACCTTGTAGAACTGCCAGACCGGTGAATGTAGGGACGCCGCCATTTTGAAAATGTTCTCAGGAGTAGTGCGCTCTTAATACATCCGTGGTAGTGCATCATCTGATCGGCCTATCTGATCGGCCTTTATGGAGACCACCGATCGAACTATTTAAAGCCATTATCGGCCGATACCGATCGGTGGCCGATCGATCGGAGCACCCTTAATATATTCATATACATATATACCACATTGTTCGCCATGCCCGAAGGTTTTTTCCAGGATGTTTGGCTAATTGCAATGTAGATGAGAACCTGCGGCCAAATCCACAAGACAGAGTTGATGAAGTACAGTAATCACGTCTTTGTTTTGCTTATTACAGTACAAGCAAGTTGAGGAACACTGCATTTGATGTTTTACAGTACTGTCTTTTCTTTTCTATTTTGTAGCTAATTATTTTGCTTTGATTCTAATAAACCTATGTTGTGATCGTACTGTATTGTTTTTCATCAGTACATTTCAGGTTTTGTTCAATGATTCCACTGTGTCTGTAGTATTCTCTCTACTACTGCAGTACTTTTACAGGGATGTATTTACATCTAGTACCATAATGAAACATGTATCACCTACAACCCCAAATCAGAAAAAGTTGGGACAGTATGGGAAACACAAATAAAAAACAGAAAGTAGTGATTTCTAAATGTACTTTGACTTGTATTTCATTGCAGACAATGCAACAGCACATCATTTAATGTGTTCCTCATGATTTTTATTGTTTTTGTTTCAAAAAAACAAAATTCCTATTTTGGTTCTTGCAACCCATTTCAAAAAAAGTTGGAACAGTAAAGCAGTTACCACTTCGTAATGTTGCCATTCCTTTTCACAACACTTAAAAGACGTTTAGGGACTGAAGACAAGAGTCTTCGTTGTCGCATTTTGCGCTTCAAAATGCGCCACACATTCTCTATTGGAAACAGGTCGGGACTGCAGGCAGGCCAGTCAAGTACCCGTATCCTCTTCCTCCGCAGCCAGGACTTTGTAATGTGTGCAGAATGTGGTTTTGCATTATCTTGTTGAAATATGCATGGACGTCCCTGGAAAAGATGTCTTCTTGAAGGCAGCATATTGTGCTCCAAAATCTCTATGTACTTTTCAGCATTAATGGTGCCATCACAGAAGTGCAAGTTACCTTTGCCAAGGGCACTGACACAACCCCATACCATGACAGATCCTGGCTTTTGGACTTGTTGCTGGTAACAGTCTGGATGATCCTTTTCTTCTTTGGTCCGGAGTACACGGCATCCATTTCTCCCAAAAAATACCTGAAATACTGATTCATCTGACCACAGTACACATTTCCACTGTGTGATGGTCCATCCCAGATGCCTCCGAGCCCAGAGAAGTCGACGGCGCTTCTGGACACTGTTAACATAGGGCTTCCTTTTGGCACAGTACAGTTTTAACTGGCATTTGTGGCTGTAACTACGTATTGTGGTACTTGACAAAGGTTTGCCAAAGTAGTCCTGAGCCCATGTGGTGATATCGCTTATAGATGAATGACGATTCTTGATGCAGTGCCGCCTGAAGGATCGGAGATCACAGTTGTTCAGCTTAGGCTTGCGCCCTTGTCCTTTACGCACTGAAATTCCTCCTCATTGCTTGAATCTTTTAATTATGTTATGCACTGTTGAAGGTGAAATAAGCAAATGTCTTCCTATCTTTCTTTGAGAAACATTGTTTTTAAACATTTCAATAATTTTCTCACGTATTTGTTGCTAAACTGGTGATCCTCGGCCCATCTTTGCTCCTAAAGGACTAGCCCTTTCTTGGATGCTGCTTTTGTACCAAATCATAATTACAATCACCTGTTGACATCACCTGTTTCAAATCACATCCTTATTTAACCAATTTACCTGATTACTAGCCCTAAATTGCTCCTGTCCCAACCTTTTTTGGAATGTGTTGCAGGTCTGAATGACAGGATGTATATTTACAAATGAAATTAAGTTGACCAGACAAAACATGAAATATTTTGTGTTCACATTGTCTGCAATGAAATACAAGTCAAAGTACATTTAGAAATCACTACTTTCTTTTTTTATTTGTGTTTTTCATACTGTCCCAACTTTTTCTGATTTGGGGTTGTATTTTGTACTACAATATTTAATGATTGTACGAACGATGAGTCAGTGAAACTATGGGTAGCTTGTGTGTGGGTGATCTAAAGTAACGTTTCAATGGTATTTCACAATAAATTCATTTTTTGAACCAATGATTGTGCAAGTGCAAGACTTATTTAAAGATATGAATGCACAATACAATGTTTTGAACATTGGACAGTCTGTGTTACAAGTGATGATTGTTTTGAGTTTTGTGTCTAGAGTTTTGAAAAATGACGTCAAGGTTCTGAAATTAGTAGCAAAGTGATTGTAAAAAACTGTAATGATAACGCCCTAATATTAGGCCTATTATTGTTGCTACTATTGTTATCACAAATAATTAAAAAATTATATCATTGAATGACAAACAACATAGGCTATTTATTAGTTTCCCAGGTATCAAAAAGTCATGTGAACCATTTGACATTCAGTTTAAATTAGGTAACCGCCAATCGGAACAACTAAATACTTAACATTCAAATTTTATATATTAGTAGGTAGTAGGTAGGTAGGTAATAGGTAGCCTACTACAAACACTAACAGTAGCCAACCAGAAACAACAATTTAACATTCAATTCTATTTTTTATTCAAATCTAAATCTATAATCAAATTGTTCCAACGGAAAACAAGCTGGCACTTATCAAGGGGTAAAAGCAGAAGGATATAAGTACAACCTTTGAAAGTTAGTGAGAGGCCTTTTTTATGCTTAGAAGAGTATTTGCTAACTCCTGTCGTTTGGAAAAATCGTTTGGAGTAACGCAACCCCACATCATGCTGCGTTTTGTGGAGCTGTGAGAGTCCCGTTCAGTAAACAGTGACATCACTTCCTCTATCTCTGCCACAAGAAAGTTTTCAAACACCAACACAAGCCCTGGGGTCCGTTTCAGGTAGGAGGTTCAACAAACTCTGAGTCTGAGCCTGATCTCTGAGTTGATTGAGCCTGAGATGGGAAACTCTGAGTTTTCGGTTTCACAACGGCTGATTCGAGTTGGTTCAATCAACTCGGAGTAGGTTGACTCAGGGTTACGCGCGTGCACCAAAGACAGCATGAATGGCCATGATACTACGATTCACCATGGCAACAATCACAAACAAACGGGTCGGCGGACATACTCATGCGCACAGACAGCGAGTTTGAACATGTATTTCGTTAAAAAAGCAACACGCGGCTGCTGCAAAGAGAGAGAAATTGCGCTGGAGAAAATTGCTGCTAGAGTAAAGTGCTTATATTCCAATATGATGTATATCATATTTAATCATAAGATAATATTACTTCAAATCTACCGTATTTCAGGTAGGTGCAATACTCCGGGCGAAAAAGTCCTAGGCTACTAATCCCATTCTGAGGCTGCAGCACCATCATTAACAGAATTATAGTTCATCATCTTATTTCAAAGGGTTTACATCATTCACCTGCAATCCTGTGGAACTCCTTTTTAATGTCTCTGACTGGTCTGTGTCCAGGGACACTACACATGTTTAAACTCTTTACTTTCACTGACCCAGACACTCACGCTCAAAGTGGACGCTGCTTAAACTTTGTTATAAATTTGACGCATTAAATCTTCTAAATATATGGTCATGCAGCACATCGGTTGAAAGCTTAGACTGTCAGGATTTAATTAAGCCCAAACACAAAGCATGAGATGATTTATAGCAGTTATACAACGTTTCAGAGCGATCTCTTATGACGGCGCTTTATTAAAATTATTATTATCACTAAGGTTGTAGAGACAACTGTAGCCTAATGCAAGAATGTGCTGGGATGTAGAGCATGTCCACGATGGGTGACGTTAGTGATATGAGGACGGATAAGGTTATGTAGCTTACATAACTGATAGACTGGGAAGAAAAACCATAGCGCTCAAATAGATAGTTAGGCTATCTGGAAATTAAAATGCGTCAATATCATCTTCCGACATATGTTTAACTCCCTGCCATACAGCGTCTTCATCAACGGGATCGTCGACAAAAGGAAATGTCATGTTTTGAGAAAAAACAATGTTTTAAAGACTGCCTAACAGTTAATAAACCAACAATGTTTTTTTATTCATGCCAATATAACAAACTGCGCTGAAATGTCCCTGATCCAGACTGAATGAATGAATGAGGAAATGAAGAGCGCTGTGTCAGAGGGAGGAGCGTTAATTCTCTTCATACATCCATGGGGAGGAGTCTTCAAGAAACTCGAGGTTTCTTGAAGCAAACCTGCTCCCGACCAGGTTAGGTTCATAGGCTCAGTTACCATAGTAACTGACTCTGAGGTTCAGTTATCTCTCTTTCTGAAACGGAAAACTCAGAGTTTCCCTCATCTCAGGCTTAACAAACTCAGAGTTTCCACTAATCCTCCTACCTGAAACGGACCCCTGAACTGCCCGTGAGTTTGGGGAACAGCTCAACGTTTGCCCAACAACACAGCACAGTCGATATCTCTCACTCGTCACTTTTCTTTCTCTTTTTCTCCATGAAATAAAGCTGCCTTCAGGTGCAGTAGGAAACGTGGGGTTCTATAAAAGATCTGATGGAAAACTGTGACTGTTACTGTGAAATATAGTCTACTTGTGCTACATTGGGGGGTTAAAAACCACAACAAGACGTCGCACCACTCTGCGGGGATTTCTTTTTTTTTTTTTATCTGAACGCAGCTTCACGCTAAAGTACGGAGCTCTGACGTCCCGTTTCCGTGAAGGCAGCGCGAATTGTTGAAGAAAACTAATCAGTCCCTCCAGAAAAACGCGGAGTTTTTTCGTGATTGTTGCGGGCAAAAATCCTTGATTATGCGGCACGTTTTCTTAAAAAATGCGATGGAATATGCGGGATATTTATGCCATTTTATGCGATGAAATTGCGGGAACTTGCAAAAATTGCGGGAACTTGCAAAAACTGCGGGAACTTGCGGGAACTTGGAAAAACTGCGGTTTGATGAAAAAGAGAAAAAAAGTGATTCCCCAATACCGTGTTCTCAGTAGGTGAAATTACGTCACTTCATAACGTTCCCATGGCAACAGGGGAAAATGGCTGCTCTTGTGTGAAGTAAACGCAACATTTTTGAACTTTCTGCTGAGACATATGTAGGGTTGGGTATTGTTTTTTTTTTTTTCTGATACTGGCGCTAAATCGGTACTTTTAAAACGGTGCCTGAACCGATACTTTTTAAGAAAGTTTTTTAAAAAGAAGAAACAAGAAGGATAGGCCTACTCAACAACAGTCTGTGACATTAAGGACACGTTGTTTATTACTAAGGCCATATGGTCAAAATTAAATGATTTAATAGTAATGTAATAACTATAACTTATAATAAACAATAACTTATTTCACCAGTAAATGACAGCAACCAGATGGGAAAAGGGTATTTTACAATAACCAACCAAAACCAAACAATTACCAGAGTCCGTGAATGCACCATCTGTGCGTTTCCGACGTCGGCAGCTGCTGCGCTGCAGAGCAGACTGTTGATATACAGTCACACTTTACACTGTTTAACGTTACCTGTCAGCATTTTAACCGTGTTTAATCACGCTGCTAGCTAACGGTAGGCTAACGTTACCTGCTGTCCAGTGTAGTGTAAAGTCAGGCACCGAAATAAGGCACCGAAATCTTCGTTCTTATTCGGTCTCGTTAATTACTACCGTTTACGTCGGATCCGGGGGCCCATTGGCACCGAGTTTCGGTACCCAACCCTAGATATATGTGACTTTTTTGCAACGAAAATGCGGGGATTATGAAATCATGCAAGCCCCGCATATTTTGCGCGGAAATCGGCAATTTATGCGGCGAAAGTGCGGCGTTTTTAAAAAAATGCGGCCCCCGCATGAATATGCGGACATTGGCTGATTATGCATTGAATTCTGCGATCGCATAATCGCGTTTTTCTGGAGGGACTGACTAATGGTGCGTTCTTTTTGCCTTGGAAGTCGGAGGTCGCAACTGGGAATGACGTCACACACGAGTTGAATGCGTTCTTTTTGCAAGTCGGATTTTCATTGTTTTCATTAGCTCTAGCCAGGTTAGCCGTTGTTAGCAACGCCAGTTTAAACAATGTATACGCTGTTTTATGTGCATACAAACCGCGTGACAACACAGATAGAAGACAGCTCTGCATGTACGACTGATTTAGTGTGACACAAACAACACAGAAGTGCTTATAACTATGTTACTACAGCTTTCACAACTGTCGATACAAGGGGCAGCCATGTTGGATTTTGAACTCGGGGTACTCGGTGTTGTACGAGTTCCGATCTCGTAAATACGAGGTCAGGGGGCGTGTTTACAAGCTATGGTCTGTATTCTTAAATCCAAGTCCTCCAGTCTGAGAGAGCTGGACCTGAGTAACAACGGGCTGCAGGATTCAGGAGTAAAGCTGCTGTTTGGTGGACTGCGTCCACACTGTAGACTGGAAACTCTACGATCAGTAGTCAGGAAGACAGGAACCATTTCAAGACATGACCATTGAAGCAGATCGTTTGAGCAAGTGTTTAGGCTTTTACAGTTATGCCTTTTCACAGATGTGTTTGACCCAGCACAGCATCATTAGGAATTAAATTCATATCGAACCATATTTCCATATCCTGTCAAAAACTTAATTTCATGAGATACTTTCTTGTGAGCACTGATAAGGTTATTGTTAACTAAAGGTGTCACGATTTCGATTTTAAATGGAAATTTAGTCACAATCTTGAATATCGAATAAAAAAATGGAATCGTCGATACTGCCATGCCCCAATGCCACGTCCGGTCGGCTTGTCAAGCGGAAAAAAAAGCCACAGTTTGCAAGCTCATGTGTGTGTACCATATTCTGTGTGTTTACCATTGCACATTAGCCTAGCAGCTAGCGGATATTCCTTCTGCTAAAAGCTTTATCCCAACAAAACCGCACGGTTGAATTGATGCCTGCATGCACATGTTTTGTAGCCTAAACAGAGCAGCTTATATTGGTTATATTAGAGAGAGCAACAAGTTTGCGGACTGCTCGAGCCGCCTTGCTATCGGTCTCTGCTGTGCTGGCTCGATGGTGTTTTAAGCCCCCAACTTATCCTTCAAGGCAGCGCTGCGACCATCGTCTTCAACCATAACCATTGCCTAATCCTAGTGCCTTCCAGGCAGCGCTGCCTGGAAGACGACGTTGGGGGCTTTAAGACCAAACTCTGTGTGGTGCGAAGCGTCTGCCCTCAGGATTGTCGGTAAACTTTTTTTTTCTTTTTACTTTATTGACAAATTGTCAAGTTTCAAATTGACTGAAGATATGTTATTGTTACATTATGTTGTTAATAAATGTTTTAAATTTGACAATGTAATGTGGTACAGGTCAGATATTATATTACATACAAGTCTAGTCTAAAAATGGCATAGCAACCTGTGCTTTAAAAAGAAGAAGTAAAACTCGAGAATTGAATTGAATCGAATCGTGACCTCAGAATCGAAAATGTAATCGAATCGAGGATTTGGAGAAACGTGACACCCCTACTGTTAACCGATTTAATACTGTGAATATGCAATATTAACTTTAGCCACATAACGTTAGCAGTAGGCTACTGCGTTAGCATAATTTTGCTAGCCTTAGATTGGGTTCTCATGGGCATAAGATACTTATCAAGTACTATACAAGATAAGTATATCGTGCTCATGAAAAAGTTTCTCACGTGCACCAGAAAGTTTCTTGTGATCATGAGAAGCATGATAAAAAAATAAAAAAACACAGTCACTCCCATCGCATCAAAAATGCTTGGTCAGGGACCTTTGGCGTTTGATTCTGACGCAAAAGGCGTCCTTCAGTGTCTCATGCAGACACAGGGGGCTTCCGTGGCAATATTTGATGCTCAAAGTGAGTGCTTCACCCATCCCTCCCATTGAATAACGGACCTTACACCCAGAACTCTCCTTATTGCTGTTTTTTACGTTACTGGGGATTTTACCACGATATCTGCGACATTTCTCAACACAAAAACAACAGTGTGTTCTTGTTTATTACGCAATATTTAGGGCTAATGTTTTGGACATCCATTTTAATTTTTTTCCCCCTCTGATTCTGAGAAACAATGAGGTGTCTTGTCAGTTTTGGATAGCGAAGGCACTACACCACCCATTATCATCAGCTGTTGTTGCTATAGAGACAACGCCAGTCCGCTCTGCATGACAATACCGTTTTTACACAATTTATAAAAGAATTGTCAGAACACATAGTCTGACTAATTTTGAAATACATTGTTGGATTTAGCTGAAAGCCCCCTGCATCTGCATGAAAAGCTAAAGGACACCTTTTGTGTCAGTATCAAACGCAAAAGGCCCCTGACCAAGCGTCGGTTTTGACGCGCTGGGAGTGACACTGTGTTGCCCTTTTTTGGTTGGTTTGACTTCATAAAGTATTCATTTTGGAAAGATTGTTTTTTGTTCAGTGAAGATATGTAAGTAGAGAAGTTAATTATATCAAAGATTGTTTCAAGAAGAAAGATTAAAGCAGCATTGTGTACTACCTTTCTGAGTTGTGTTTTTCTCGTCAGGTTGAGTGGCTGTAACCTGTCAGAGAAAAGCTGTGAAGTTCTGGCCTCAGTTCTCAGTTTGCAGTCCTCCAGTCTGAGGCCATGTCCACATGAAGACGTTAGGATGCAAACGCATCCGTCTTCCCTGGATTCGGTTCAAGAAAATTCACGTCCACATGAATCCATTTGTAAATGACTCAACACGCTACTTCATATGCCAGGCCTGTAGGCAGCGCTGTTATTGCTACAGAAATTAACCAAAAGCGAAGAAGAACAGCCTTCAGTCACTTCCACTTCCCTTCATAACACGACTAGCTAGTTCTCTTAATACATCCATGGACTAGACTTTAATAACTTTCACCACTGCTTGTTATAGAAAACGTGTCTTTGTTTACATTGTATAATGTGCTGTTGGATTGCTTTTTATTTTTCAATTCTGTCTGCTATCGGACATGATTGCAGCTAACATCGGCAGTCAAACAAATCTACAATAAGCGGTGCTAAAAGTTACTATAATCCGTTCAAGGAGTTGATAAACAGACAGATTAGCTAGCTAGTTGATAAGTTGTCTACTTCCACTTTATAACCAGCGTTGCGTCCCTGCTAGAGCAGTCAGCTGGGTTGAAGGCAGTCAGCTGTGAGGCTGAGGTGTGTGGCGATGACATCATCGATACACACGTATGCGGCGTCCATACGAAGCCAAATGTGAGCCGTTTTTTTTTTATTCACCCTAGGACCAGGTTTCAAAAAAGTGTTTTTACAGGCAGTGCGTTTACAGGATTCGTGTGGACAATCGGCACAAACAATGCAAAAAAAGTGCGTTTGCATCCAAACGCATCTTCGTCTGGATGGCCTCTGAGAGACTGGAACCTGAGGAACAACAAGCTGCAGGATTCTGGAGTGAAGCTGCTCTCTCCTGGACTAGAAAGTCCACACTGTAGACTAGAAACTCTAAGGTCAGTAGTCATGAACCAATTCAATTAATTATCAAAAAAGCAGATCTTATGGTCAACTACATAGGCATCCAAAGTTTTGCCTGTTCACAGATGTGTTTGATTCAGCCTGGTATCATTAGTAATTAAGTTTGTAATCAGTGCCGATCCTGACCTCCCTGGGGCCCTAAGCAAAGTTCTGCTAAGGGGCCCTCTACTTGACCCGTGAGCTATGTAAACCATTTGCCATTGCCACACAGTCACACCTGACACTTCAGTGCTCCCAATACAATCCTCCCTCCTTTAAACATAACAGTCAAAGAATAAGTACAACAATATAGAACAGAATGAGGTTCAAACCAACAATATTTATTGAATAGAGTATTTTCTATAATATTAAGATAACAAGTGAATATTATTAAATAAGTGAATATTAATGTAAACATAAATAAGAAGAAAATAATAAATTATAACCCTGAACTTTGGCTTTTGGGATTAACTTTGGTTCTCTCTACAGTCTGGGCATTTTCGGCATCAGTATGGGCACCACCAGACTATTTGGACTGTCTAGAATAAACTGAGAAGAATATCACATAGTTAGTTAAGCAGTCATTTACACTACTTGTTACATGTTACAAATGTGTAAACATTTGAATGTTTGAATTAAAATCTTAGCATCAAAATATTCCTTTTCTGCACTTTCTTGTAATATTTAACTAGTGAACTAGTGATGCAGATATCAATAATCCCTGTGAGTGATATCAAGAATTAACTTTTGTACAAGTGAACATGTAATTCCTGATATCAAAAATAGACATTGGTAGGTAAAAATTAACTAAGGGGCCCTACTAGTAAAAATAATCAAGAATTCACTTTGCAAATAGTAAAAAAATCGAATTCTTGATATCAGAAATGCATAAACTGTAAATGAATGAAAGCTAAAATGGCTTGCCATAGCATGTTAAAGTTTGCATGTTGAAGCAATTCTTGATTTATGGTTATTATTTACTGAGGGATGTGCATCCATATTGACCAGTATGTCCAGCTAATCAACATTTTAAATTCAATATAGCCTATAAATCAATGTCAAAGTGGCAAAACATTGCTTCCCATCTTGTATAATTAGTGCAGTTGTTTAGAGTTTTTAACTACACATTGTCTGAGACTAGATAATCAGTGTCTTAAAAGTATGTATAATGTGTACTTTGATGAGGAGTGCCATCATTCACGCCCATATATTGTACCCTACAGTCTGTCTGGTCTTCACATATATTTCTGCTTGAAAAATGCGCATTTCATTTAATGTACGCGCCTAACGCATGATAACACACCCGCCGCGGTTATCTTTTCCGAGCTGCAGTAAACAAACACTGTTGCACTTTGTCGTTTATCAAACGTAATCAATAATTGTATTTTACTCTCACTTTTGTCAGGCACAAAGTCACAAAACACAGCCCTGGAAGTGACTGGCGTTAGCAGCTAGACCAGAGATGCACTGCCTGCCTGCCCAGCTAGATTAGCAAGAAATGCACATAAACATAACTTTACTTTGCTGACATCAAACTTGGAGAGGAGAGAACACAAGTTTACCTGATTGTTGCTCCCACAATTCACTCTCATGGTGTTTTTTTTCCTCTTTTCGTGACCAGAAGGATAGTTTCGCTTCATTTTGTCATGGATGTTGTAAACATTAATTGATGCGCTATGACATGAGGGGGAGACGGGGCCTCAATTAATTTCCGGGGCCCTACGCAGCTTGCGTAGTGAGCGTATAGGGCGGATCGGCTCTGTTTGTAATGGACAATTCTGCAGGTCACAATTTACATCCAGCACCAACACTGAGTGCCAATACAGAAAGTAGTGTATGTAGTGATGCAAAAAGGAATGGAGTGGAGGTTTGGGTGGTGGATAGGCATGTAAGCAAGTCTGACTTTTTACATTTATGGACTGCATTTATGTAGCACTTTTTATCATTTACAATGTCTTACAGTCATCATTTAAAATGCAAATGTGATCACTAAGTCAGTAGTGTGTAACAAAGGAAATTCGTCCATTAACAGTATGCCACCATGTTATCACAACTAATTGAAAATACACGTCACTAGTTAGAACATGTCATGTAACACATACAGTATGTTTATGTCTATTATACTTATATGCATAGGTTGTCAGGCTGTCAGGTCACAGAGGAAGGCTGTGTCTCTCTGGCCTTAGCTCTGAGCTTCAACCCCTCCCATCTGAGAGAGCTGGATCTGAGCTACAATCATCCAGGAGACTGGACACTCTCTGGTAGATTACATTAATGTACAGTTACAGCTAATTCACTGACAATTCTGACACACTGATCCATCTCCACACCTTCAACACCACTTTCACTGAACTACTCTATCCCGTGCTCAGGTCTGCATCTGGTTCTTCAGTGTCTCTGTGTAAGTGTGAGGAGGGAAAATCAATCAGCTAAAGACCCACACTGCTTCTGAAACTGCACACAAAACTATACGCCGAACTCACACACACACACACACACACACACACACACACACACACACACACACACACACACACACACACACACACACACACACACACACACACACACTCTCTTTATTTGTATATGAGTGTTTTATTAGAAGGAAGGGCTTCTTAAGATAAATATACAGAAAATACAAAATTCCTTTTTCAATGCAAATACAATTTTGTACTGTTATATTATCAACATAAAATGCTTAAAAAATGGTTTCATCCTCTTTATTTCACACGGTAATATATTGTTTTTTATTGCACGGCTTTGTTGAGTACTCGGTTACGGAATTCTACCCACTAGGACTGGGTACCAAACTATGATACTTTTTAGGCACCGACCAAATTGCTTCCTTAGTATTGGGTATCAAAAAAGACCTTGTCATTCAATACCCACTTTCAATACCTTAGGGGTAAATCTCATCAGAGTCAGTGAGCCAATAAGCATGCAGCATGCTTCTACCATGCTGCTGATTGGCTGTCTACACATCGTAGAAACATGCAGGCAAAACACTACGTCACAGAGACGGCTCACGTGTGTGTGTGTGTGTGTGTGTGTGTGTGTGTATGGTTCTTTTGATAGGCTTGACCACAGTGTGCGTCACATAGGTGTGAAGGAGCTGAGAAAAGAGATTTGTATTGTAACATATGTTTTAATTTGTTGTTTTGTTTTTTGTTAAAAGGGATTTTATAAAATTGGTATGGAAAAAACTATTGTTCAGGGAGCGGTTCAGATACACTGCCCTATCTACCGCTGCTATGGATAACAGACTGTTGCAATGGACCCAGTTCTGATTAGACTCTGGAGGACAATTTTAAATCAATAAAATCATTTACAATCTATATTTTGTGTCGTTATTATTTTTTTGTCAATTATTTTTTATTTTCAAAAGAGAAGGGCATGACACAATTCAAAGACAGTAGTACAACAAGTAGTATCCACTTCCCTCCACCCACCCCACCAGAATATCCCCCGGAATAGCGACATCCCCCCTCCCTCAATGTCCCAACATGATCTTCTATGTTACATACAGTACACATAGTGATACAGCGCATAGGACATTGATCATATCAGTGTCCTATAGGCCAAAGTAAGTGCACAGAAATAAACAAAAAATTACAAATAAAGACATATTCCTCAGCTCAACTCAATAAATCTTTAACCACTGCCACCGCAGAGGTCCAGGTTTGGATTGTTTTCCGACTAGCTCCATGCATTTTTGCTACATACAACTCCGTGTAGAGTATGTTCAAAAATGATTGTAGCCACTGGGTGCGTGTGAGTGTGTGGGGGAGCTTCCAGCACAAGCCCAGCATTCTCTTAGCTTTAGTCAACCCTGCTAATAGAGTGCGGGTCCGAGTAGAGGACAGGCTCAATGATGAGGTGTCATTTAAAAGCAGTATTTTAGGAGAACATGGTATGTCTACCACAAATAGATCTGATAAAGTGGAATATACTAATTTCCAAAAGGACGCCACATCAGGACACTACCAGTACATATGTAAGAATGATCCCACACGACCCAGAAAGCATAGATCACAAACAGGTGAATGTATGAGCTTCATGAAGTATCTCTTTCTTGGCGTTAGATACATTCTATCTATGAGTTTGAAGTGTATAAGTTTGTGATTAAGGTTCTTTGATGTTTCATCTAAATTGCTCCAGACAGTCAACCAACATATTTCGCCACTGGGTAAATCAAGGTCACCGGTCCACACTTGATGAACTGCCAGAGGTCCACAAGAGGATGCTAGTAAAAGAGAGTAAAGAGCAGAAACCAGGCCTCTCGATCTTACTCCTACATCTAGCAATGTGTGTAGCTTGTGAGTGGGGAGGGGAGTACCCCAGGGCACACCGTACGCTTGCATCGCAGATCTTAGGTGCAAATAGAGGAAAAAAGATGTACCTGGTATATCATAAGTTGCTCGCAGATCAGTAAACAACCTCAGACCCCCATCATCACAGACATCAGACAAGACGTTAACCCCTCTCTCACTCCACTCCCTGAAAGAGAAAGGTACCCCGCCAGTGAGTAGAGAGTAGTTATGAATAATAGGACTTTGTGCATGCCACTTCAACACAGAGCCGGTCATCCTCTCCACTGAGTGTCACACAGTCAAAAGGAATGACATAATGGGGCCCAGCTTTAGTTTGGAGCGTTTAATGGAAAGGCCTGAGTGTATTAAATCTTGGAGATGGTAAGGGGAGGCCAAATGTTCTTTTATAGGTCTCCATGATAGTTGTGTCTGGGGGTCCAGCCAATTGGGAAGCACATAAGACCAAGAATAAAATTTAAAGTTAGGGACAGCAAGACCCCGATTCCATTTATTGCACTGAAGAGTAGTTAGTTTGATGCATGGACGTCCCCCACCCCAGATAAACTTCAATATTATACTATGCATCTTGTCCCAGTAGCCTTTAGGTGGGGGAATGGATTAGAATAAAAGTTCACTCTAGGAAGGACATCCATTTTGATTATGGACACACGTGTTTGTAAGTTGTTTGGGAGCCGCACCCACCTCTCCAAGTCCCCCTCCACCCGTTTCATAATACCCTGGAAATTTTTGCTAGAGATGGAGAACAAGGAGGGGAAGACATCCACGCCCAAATATTTGAGGCTCCCAACCACTGGTATATGTGTTGGCAATGTGGAAGTGTCGAGAGATGAGTTAAGGGGCATCAGTGAAGACTTAGGCCATGTCCACATGAAGACGTTTGGATGCAAACGCATCCGTCTTCCCTGGATTCGGTTCAAGAAAATTCACATCAACATGAATCCATTTGTAAATGTCTCAACACGCTACTTCATATGCCAGGCCTGTAGGCAGCGCTGTTATTGCTACCGAAATTAACCATAAACGAAGAAGAGCAGTCTTCAGTCACTTCCACTTCCCTTCATAACACGACTAGCTAGTTTTCTTAATACATCCATGGACTAGACTTTAATAACTTTGACCACTGCTCGTTATAGAAAACGTGTCTTTGTTTACATTGTATAATGTGCTGTTGGATTGCTTTTTATTTTGCAATTCTGTCTGCTATCGGACATGATTGCAGCGCGCTAGCTAGCAGAGCTAACATTAGCGGGCTAGCTAGCTAGCGCGCTAACGTTAGCTCCAATGATAGAACAGCACATGGAGACTTAATATTTTTAGAAAAATATATTGTATGAAGAAGTCTACGTAAGTTATCAGCATAAACCCAGTCTGGTCATGATGTACTAATTAGTCATGAGTGTCTCAATCCGTGAAGCCAGGACTTAAGCATATATTTTTATTTCTGAATTCAAAAGTGACAGGGGTCTGTAATTGTCACAGAGGGAGGGATCCTTATTCAGTTTGGGGAGAACGGTGAGAATAGCAGAGTTGGTGTCCCGGTCAAATGAGCCCCTATCCACAGCTGCGTGGATCATATCCAGCATTCCATCCCACCCCGGCGATTTCCCCTTTTTCATCCTCTGAATGGCCTCTTTTAGCTCTATCAATGAAATAGGCTTCTGCAGGTCATCTGTCTCCTTTTGGTTTAACATTGGCCTTCCGTATAAACTGTCTACATCTGTCACTGTCCAAATTAACCTCAGAAGTGTAGAGGTTAGAGTAAAAGTTGTGAAACTCCGTATTAAAATGTTCTGTGATGACCCATAGCGGATAGTTGTTATGTTGGCAAATTTCTCACTTTGCTTGTGTCTGAGCGACAGAAGGTGACTAGGCCTAGGGCCTTGAAAATAGTATGTCCTTCTGGTCTTGTGAATTAAAAATTCAGCCCTTTGTCTGAGCAGAGAATTCAGTTCAATTTCTGTCACATCGATGACTTGTTTCCAAGCTTCAGAGAAAGAGAGTTGCTGTTGATGCTCTAGAGAAGTAAGTTTAGATTCAAGATTATTTATTTTGGCCAGCCGAGTCTTACTAAGATGTGAGACAAAAGCTATCGAGGTGTTCCTGATACAACCTTTCAGAGCGTACCAAAATATTCAAGGGTCATTAACGGAACCAGTATTCTCAGCCACAAAACTGCTCAGTTCTCTCCGGAAGTAGACACAATATTCTTCACTGTTGAGCAGAGTTATGTTAAAACGCCAGTGAGCTGCTCTGGTAGGTGTGTTCAGTAAGGTAAGTTTGACTAAAATGTTGCTATGGTCAGATAATGGAGTAGGAGAAAGCACTGCATTATGAATTTCGGAGATTGAGCTAGAGGTTAAGATGTAGTCAATGCGGTGTATATGTATATTAGAATAGAAACTGTATTGCACGAAATACATCAATTAAGCTGAAGTCAGATATAAATTTGGACAGAGAGGCTGAAATAGAGCTTTGAGAGTGAGAACAGTGTCCCGTGGGGCTCGAGCAGTCTAAGGGCCAGGCTTACAACTGCATTCATATTGCACTCATGATTATATCAATTGAGGGCCTGTATTATGGACACAAATAGAGATGATGATGGCTGTGTTACAATAAAGATAAGATCTAGAAGATCTTAAATACGTTGCTTATTTTATCTGCTTTTATATTTTTAACTGTTTTTAACTGCTCTTTAATGTTTAATTTCTTATACTGCGCTGTAACTTTTATTCTTGTATTTTAATTGTCTTCATGTAAAGCACTTTGAATTGCCCTGTTGCTGAAAAGTGCTATACAAATAATGCTGCCTTGCCTTGCCTTACACAGTTGGCCATGAACTTAGCTACAATAGTTAGCCATAACAATGTTAGATAGAAATCAGTCAACATTCTGCATGCACTGCAGATTGGCAGTGAGCAGGAAGGCTAGGCCATTAGAAGGAAAAAACAACAAAAGTTGAACATGTGGGAACTGCCATCAGCAAGGCCGCTTTAATGCACGGGCTTACCGGGGCTGAAGCCCAGGGGCCTCCCAAGTTCAGGGGCCTCCCATATTCACGTTAGTGATGAGATGAAAAGGTCATATTGTTTTCTAACTTGTCAGGTTTTCTGTCAATCACTCTAGTCGCAGGTTACATGGCTGCTGATTGATCCAAATTAGGAGTGACCCACGTGGCCCCGTCACCTATGGCCCGTGAGCTTACCTATCAGCATGTCTATAGTTAGTTTTGGGGTGTGTCCCTCTATGACTGAGTGATGTCTTCTGTACTGGTTTGCGCTTGAGAGAACAATTTTTTCACCGTCTTATTCATCATTAAAGTCATTTCTGACGTTTTAGGCGAGAAATGATCTGTTTAGATTTTGAATATAAGCGGTCATCTGAAAATCGTTGCCGAATTGACAATTTGCTTCAAGGTTTTCGGAGTTGAGAAGCTCAGCTGGTGGTGGCCCCATGGATGCATTAAGAGAACGGTGGCCCGGATCGCTCGCTCGCTGGCCGGCCTGTCATGCTGGGACGCCCGATGTAAGTTGCCGGTCTGTCAGACCGATCTCGTAAATAATATTAATATAATAATAATATTTCGCCGTTGACGGATTGTTTGTTTAAATATCACAAACCTTGTCCATCATAAGATTAACGGGAACGTGTGGTTAACTGCCTTTTTACCGTTAAACTCCACAAGCGCCTGTCGCCGACACACACACACACACACACACACACACACACACACACACACACACACACACACACACACACACACACACACACACACACACACACACACACACACACGGCCACAGGCAGCGAGAGAGAGAGAGAGAGAGAGAGAGAGAGAGAGAGATACCTTCGGGAGACTTGTTTAAATTATGACATAGGCTACATTCGATTTAGTATATAGTTCTTACTTTTTTTTGGCGTATTTCTTTTCTGATTTTAATGCTATAAAGACCGTTGCCGTGCTTGCATCACTCCCCTTACCCCTCCTAGGCCAGTGGGAATGCACTTTCACTTTCACCTCTATCAGCTATAACAGTTAATTTTTAGTCGGCTATATTTTAGAACCTATCCATAACCCTTTTTTGCTATTTGCCTCATTATTTGATATACAAAACTATAAATATAAATAATGTCACACAGCGAATTAGTAATCATTTAAAAAATATAAAATCCAGCTCCTGCCAGCAGGTGCATGTGATTGGTTCACAGGGCTTGCTGAGGCTCCTACTTTGATCTGTTGCTGTTCTTTGCTAATGCTGTTATCAGTTATTAATGTTTGTGCAGACAGGTGATGGTTGGTGATGTTTTTCATAATATCGTTTGAAATCATACTTTCACACATTTTGGTTTTATCATCACCATAAGTTGTTGTGTGTGGTTGTTACATAAAGTGTCTTGTGTTTATGCTCAGGTGGACTCGGTGATATGTTAATAACAATATTATGGTGATGTCTGGCTCAAAGAGGGAAAACTCACTGTTGTATGCCTAACTCCGTGCCAATCACTGCTCATGCACACGCATTCATTCTCCCTTGTAGGGGGAGGGGCTTAGGAGACAGTTTTGGGTTTTGGGCATTTTCTCAGTCCCTCCCCCCTGAAAAGGGGGGAGGGACTGAGAAAATGTTGATGTTAAAATTTTTTGGCTGATTCCTGGAACTTCACAATCCTACCTACAGCACCATTAAATCACCTCTCAAAACTCCTTTTTTTAGACTTGCTTTTATGTGATGTCTCTTTTTACTCCCCTTTTATTCCCTTTTGATTGTATCACTGTATTGTTATGTTTCGACCTGTATCTTTTAGTGTTATTCTTCTCTATTCTATACATACAGACTATATGTTTATTTTGTCTTCTCATTACTTTGTTTTGGGCTTTTCCGGCCCCACTGTTTAGCTGTCAGTTATTTTCACTAACCTCATCTGCCTTGCTTGTCTGTCAAAGCACTTTGTACACTTTGTTTTTAAAGGTGCTATATAAATAAAGTTATTATAATCATTATATGATGATAATTTCACCCTAAAATAATAAGTAATAAAAAGATATGTATAATCTGGGATGTGAGCTCGACAGTGTTTGTCCAAGAATATGTAATGTGTCATTTTACGTAATTTCACCCAACAGAATAACAGGAATCATGATGAGGTTTTTAGATGGAGTAGGGCCTCCCCCCTTGTGGTTTCAAGTGACCACAGCAAATCTTTTCTATTACTGATAGCTGTTATACTTGGCATGGATATGGGTCAAAAATAAAATTACAAGATCGAATTGTTTGCTTTTAAAATCAGACAAACTTTATTTATAAAACAATTAAACAAGTAAGCCCATACATATCCCAAGTTCTGGAGCCAAGCTGATCACAGCAACTGTGGGAGCACTTTAGCACTGGAGAAGAATACAGTATCAACATGTTCACATTCATTTCACCCATAATCAAAACTGGTATTGGTAAGTTGTATCAAAGAGACAGTCTGCAGTTTATCTACTCACTGGATATTAAAGTGACCATACGTAACTTTATAATGTTTTCTGAAGCAATGAATCTCATTATTTATCTCCAATCGAGAGTCAATATTGGTTACCGTTAATTTGATACCTTCTGGTTTATTGTTGTGTCAACTTTGATTTTAGTAATTTAAGATAAGCCATTTTTGGATCCTGACTCTGAGTTCAAGGTACATCGCTGAACAGTTGCAGTCTCACATGAGGTCCAAAGGTCCAGTCATAGTGGCTATCAAACACAGCTGGCATGGTCTACTAGTTAGATAATCCATCCAGTAAACGAAAGGTCACAGGTTTGATCCCGGTACATCTAAACAATACCGTGGACTAGGTGAGGGTTGAAGATCTTGTACTGGAAAGGTTGAAGTTTAATTCCTGCAATCACCTATATTATCAAGTAGATAATGCAGCAGCTGACACCAGTGCCTCAGTGGCCACTGGATGTTTTTTTTCTATTGAAGTGAATTTTGTATTTTTCAAGTAGTTTTTAAAATTGGTAATTTAAAATGTACTTGATTACGTTTTGAGTGAAGAATTGTATTTCGCTACATTACAAATCCCATCCGTTACTGAGTAAAAAAAACTTTGACTAAAGAAAACCGAAAGGAAGAAAAAAAGATCACGGCCGGAACCACTACAGTGACGAATGATCAGCATCTAGGCTGCCTACCAGGAACCAAGTCTTTCTGTAGGAGATTGAGAACGAGATGGAGGTGGATCAGGTGAGCGACGACGGTTCAGAGACTGTTTCATAGCTGAATAGCATCATCATGCAATGCCAGATGTGCCTGCCAAATGTGACTGACCTGACAGCATTCAATAACTCCACATCTAATCTGTGGAAGCATGTTTTGGTAAGTATTTGTGCATTGGTACTTCAAACGAAGTTTTCATGACTAATAGCAAATTGGCAATTAGCAAAACAACAAGGTTTCGTGGCATTGCTAATTTTTGTCTAGCACTAGCAACCCGTAGGACAACGTATGTAAGACACTGGCTAAATCCCCCCGCCCCGTTTTACTTTTTTTTTAATGTAACTAAGTAACTTTTACTTAAAGTACATTTTAAATGAACTACTTATTACTTTTAGTTGAGTAATTTTTCAGATAGGTAATTTCACTTGTACTTAATAATAATAATATTATTATATTATTATTATATTATATATTATAAGTAATATTTCATCAAAGTATTGGTACTTTTACTTGAGCACAATATTTGAGCACTTTTTCCACCTCTGCCATCAACTGACAACAAGCGGAGAGAGAGCTGTAAACCCAAACACCATGCTTTAACCTCTCCCTATTAACGCACCACTGTTCATGTTTAGTGTGGGTCCTCTCATTTCCCAGCCCTCTGGTTCTCATCTCTGGCAGGGTCACCTCCTGGAAACACCTCTGGGTTCTCTGCCAGAGTGGCTCGCACTTTCTTCTTCTCCTTAAACCTCCCAGAGTGAGAAACCTTGACCTGGCGCCCTTTGCTGGCCGTTGTTTTATCCATGATCCTCTCCAGTCGGGCGTCCAGCTGAGAGTCGTGCACCATGTCCTCTGGGTGGGCAGCAGCTCCGGTGGCTGGGCCGGACCCATGCTGACCGGTGGAGGCATAGGAAACAAATTCTGCAGGAATTTCATACAGAACCTTGGGCTGGGATTTTTTTCTCCTTAGGAAAGTCAGCTTCCACCAGCCTTGAGACGGCTCTGACATGATGGATGAATGGTGGGATGGAGGGATTGCTGTGGAGAGGGAAAACGGGGCAAAAAGGAAGTTAAAATAAAAAAGAAATAGGCTGGGTATAACAAAGAAAACATTAAGAGATTAAAAAAGGAATAATCTGAAACACACAAACACTGCATGTACACGTCTCTGTCTTTATATGAGTATATACGTATTTCTGTGTGTGTGTGTGTGTGTGTGTGTGTGTGTGTGTGTGTGCGTGTGTGTGTGTGTGTGCGTGTGTGTGTGTGTGTGTGCGCGTGTGTGTGAGCACCTATCTATCCACCGATGGCACTGTTAATATTTCAGTGTAATTCAATAGCCTCCATATGCTGTGGATGCACACATGCTCAGGTTACCATGTGTGTGTCAGTGTGTCATCAGTGTGTGTGTGTGTGTGTGTGTGTGTGCGCGTGCGCGTGTGTCTGTGTGTGTGTGTTTGTGTCAGGTCACATTTTATTTTCAGAGCTGATCTTTCCTGCTGTTTATTCAGCTTATGAGAGATGATCAGCCAATGAAAAAAACATATTATTTATCTTATTATATTATCCGAAGTGATCACAATGTCAGGTACAGCAACAGCAGAATACACTGTATGGCCCAGTGCATGTGGAGACCCGACATTGCAGCCATATGTAAAAGTGTAACGTGATTACGTCACCATGGGCATTACTGTGCTCCTATAACAGCCTCCATCTTCTGTATTCAGGTTCTCAGTAGATGTTGAACCTGTTGCAGGGATTTTCTCCATTCAGACACAATAGCATCAATGAGGTCCAACACTGCTGTTGGCGTTGAGATCTGGCTCACAGTGGTGTTGGATTGGCTCTGTGTAATTATTTCTTTATGGAGCTGGATTTGTGCACAGGGATGTTGTTATGTTAAAACAGGAAAGTGACAAAAACTAAAATCAAGCAACAAATGGGTTGAGACCAAACTACGAAAATCACCTCAGCCCAAAACTACCCAAAAGTATGTACACAGGGGTGTCTACATACTGTTCCATTATTTGGACAACTGTCCCAGCTGGCATGCAAACTGGCTGCAGGTCAGCTACTGATTGCCTTCTGGCTCAGGGCAAGTTTTTATAGCAGCTGAGCAAACAGAAACTAACCCACATTGTTTTATTGTTTATTTTCTTCTCTCTCTCTCACACTCTTTCTCATTCTCATTTCATGAAGATGTGATACGCTCAGCTACAGTAAAGCTGATTATTGTTTGGCTAGCTTTGTCCCTTTTGATGTAGATTCTATACAAATGTGACGTGACTGTGAGTATCAACTTTCTAGCTGCTCTGAGTCTGAGTTTGACTGCCTTTCAGTGGGACTCTATGGGTGATACTCTCCTCCAATCCCGAGCATGTACCACTGAACTTTGCGTAAATGTAGCCGGCCAATCATGACGTGCCTACTCAAATAAGTGCAGCCAGCACAGTATATAAGGCAGCAGTGTGCCGGTTTGCCACACCCTCTGCAGCAGTGGCATAGGAGCGACAGGACCCCTATAGAGGGTTCCGCCAGTACTTAGTACAAAGGGTTACAATATCGTAACCTTTGTTTTATCTCACACAGGCTAAATGAATGCCCTGACGCAACATAATACTGACCCAACAACACTGATCCTGGCCGACTCCACAGCCCAGCTACTTCTGAAAAACCACGCCACCACGGCAGTTAAACCGTATGAACGGAAAGGGAGCAGACCACGACGCTGCCGCACATAAGTCCTCAACGATCACCCCACCAAACAAGGCCGCCGACACTGCAACACCGTGTGCTGAGTGTGTGTCTGTTGGGCCGTGCGTTCCACATAACATGCCAGCGCACAAACTGGCAGATGCAATTTGGCCTAAAGAAATTTGGAAAGAAATAATGGTTATAATGGTTAAAGAAATAATCACAATTCCTTGTAATTTGAAAACTGGTCACTGCAGGTACCCTTGTCTGGGTGTAGTCATGGTGTTACCAACCACCATGTTGACTCTGAGAGAGAGAGAGAGAGAGAGAGAGAGAGAGAGAGAGAGAGAGAGAGATCAAACATGGGAGGGAGTGTTCAAAGGTTGTTATGCCTGGCAGGTACTGTCGAAGATTACTGGACCAGACATGTTCAAAACTCCTGCATCTACTAAATTAAAATGAAATAGGTCAAATGCACCAGCACTTTCATACACAGTGAACATGAGAATGGACATGCATAGTGAGGATTGAAGCTGTTATATAAAGCCACACTGCATTTCCACTAAACAGCAAACCCCTGAAGAGGAATAAATGTGTTACAATCACAGCCAGCTGTTTGAATTCTTCACTGGCTTACAGGTGAACGTGTGCTTCAGTGATAAAACATCGCAACACTTTCCTGTCCCACACACAATGGTCAGATTTTACAGTTAGCAACTTCTGAACCTGGTTGGGATTTAGTGTCCTGCTTGAGGGTATCACAGGACTCCAACCCTTGAGCTTTTGGGTACAGGAAAGTCCCTCCTGCCACTTGGAAAGCCTGCCATATCCGTAACATTATTTGTATATACATTTATAAAACTGATATACTGAAATCAATTTTTTTTCCTTCAGAGAAATGTTAATTATCAAGACAAAACCCCTAAAGTCCTGTTAGTGCATTCTGGCAACACAGTTGGGTTTAAGAAAAGATTGTGGGTGTGATTATGAAATGTAAAATAAAATGAACGTTTCAGTGACACGTGGACAAAAACCCCGGTCTCCGGTGTAAAAGTCCTGTGTTGTTTGACCCATCCACCACCCCAACCAGACGCCTACGTGGAATTTTGGGCTTTAATACTACTCGCTACTGTTGTCGCTCTTAAAATACTCCGTCATCTTAAAACGCCGCAGATCTGCTGCTCTGCCCGGTGCATTCCATACACACGCTGAAGAGTGATTTTTGCATCGTATCTGACGCTCTGCCCAAGCATCCGTATTTTGCGAGTTGGGAGTGAGAACTGTTTGATTCTGGAGGATACAATATTCCTGCATTAAAGGTCCCATATTGTAAAAAGTGAGATTTCCCTGTCTTTTTGATTATATAGCAGGTTGAGGTGCGATATAAATACTGTGAAAGTATCAGAAACTGTGCCTCTAAATGGGCCGTCTGGACTTCCTTACGGTTGTGATGTCACAATAGTATATATACTGTAGGTAGAAAGTGGCGCTACTATGCAGTTACAGTCATTCCCCGGCTGCAGTGAGGGTGCAGAGACTCAGAGAGCGCAGAAGTGGAAGATCCGAAAACACTGACCAATTACAGCAGACTGGGCTTTTTTTGGGAGGGGGGCTTAGAGAGACTAGCGCTAAAACGGAGCATTTCAGACAGAGGGTGAATACAGATATATTCAGACAGACAGTATGAGAAAAATGTGTTTTTGAACATTAAAGCATGTAAATAAAAGTATAAACCTGAAAATGACCATGATATGGGGCCTTTTAAGAAAGTGTTGGACCGTAGTCTTCAGCAATTGCTGTAGGCTGATTTTATCAGTGCTCAGAACTGTTGTCATGTGAGTAAAGGCTTTGTCACACCATTAAGTGCATGTCACTTGAGACAAAGCCTTTACTCACTTACCTTAATCCATCTGCAGGATATTTTTGGTTCTAGTAGTCAGATAGTGATGGGCAGACCGATTCTTTTCACAAAAACGGTTCCTTCAAGGGGATAAATGTAAATGTATTGAGCCAAGCCAGTCAAGTTTTAATAATTTTAGCAATGGCGTCATTTTCTCCATGACACTGTTATATATGTACAATATATACAAAACTTTTCTTCAAAGCAAGTCATCGGGCCCTATCTTGCACCCGGCGCAGCGCAAAGCCCAAAGCAAGTGTCTTTGCTAGTTTAAGACCGACACAGTTGTCAATTTCCCGTCCAGCGCCCGTGTCATTTAAATAGCAAATGCACCTGCGCCCATGTGTGCGCCCATGCGGCTGGTCTTACAGGGAGGTGTGTTCAGGTGAATTCTTGGCATATTGCTATCTTGAGGCAGCGGGAAGTGATCGCGCCATTGACCAACAAAAACCTGGTCTAAAGTCAATAACGCAGCATTTTATTGTTATTTTAACAGCAAATTAGTAAAATGCGCTTGGCTTATACACAGCGCACGCACACTGTGCTTGTTACACACACACACCGTGAAGTGCAGCAGCACACAAACATGCAAAAGATTACAAATACAAATATTGTGGTGCAAATCCGTCATCGTAATAGCAATGCGTCAAGGTACAAATGCGGCTGGCTTTTAAAGTGAATGGGAGATTGACACTCTGATTGGTTTATTGTTACGCCCAAAAGGCACCTATGAATTAATGAAGACACTAAGTACAACCCTTTTGAACCATGTGCCCGGTGCACGGACCCTTTTTTTTGCCATCAAACTAGCAAAAGTGAAAAAAAGACACGCCCTAAACACACCTGCACCAGGTGCTTCCTGCCGTGTGCTTAGATCGTTAAAATATGGACTGTATTTATATAGCGCTTTCCCAGTCTTAACGACTGCTCAAAGCGCTTTAAGAGAGTACAGGAACCATTCACCATTCACTCACATTCACACGCTGTGGCCGGAGCTGCCGTACAAGGTGCCACCTGCTCATCAGATAAACATTCACACACATTTACACTCCAATGCGCAGCATCAGGGGCAACTCGGGGTTCAGTGTCTTGCCCAAGGACACTTCGACGTGAGACTGCAGGGCCGGGTGATCGAATCACCAACCTTCCGATTGGCAGGCAACTGCTCAACCACTGAGCCACAGCCGCTAAAATAGGGCCCATCATGTATAAATTTACATTAATAAAGATAAAATATTCATTTGAATGCATTAAATGTATGCAGGTAAGCTATGTAAGCTCAGTACGATGTCACAGCAATGTCACTGGCCAACGATCTGTCGTTCTTTTTGAGGGGCAAGCAGCAGACGTCCCAGTTCCAGAGTAGGCTACGGTTAATTCGGTCCTGTTCAGTAAACAGCTGCCAGGCTGTCTCAACTAAAGTCACTCAGTGACATCCTCGTTCAGGCCAATGATTCCCGCTCATTGGCTGGTTGTCCCGCTTCCTATGTTTTGAGCAACTGCACCACCGTAGCAGGCAGCGTGAGGAGTACCCTACGATAACGTGTGGGCAGTATGAGTGGGAAAAGTCTGGGATTCATTAACACCCGGTACGTTTGACAGGCTGACCCTAACAAACACTAAAGTTACTTAAAATGATTGTTTATTTTCGCCATTCACTAGATCACTACAAGTTAACACACAAGCCAGCCTGGATGTGCTAGTTGGTCAGTCACTATAGCTCCCAAAGCTTCTTTCAATTTTGTCTGTACTAGGCTGCCCCCCCCCCCCCCCCCCCCAAAAAAAAAAAACTTACTGTAGCTGAACAACAGCCATTTCAGGACTAAAGATGACTGAATCTTCTGAAATAATGACCGAAAATCATTGCTGACACACAATCTGTGATGGCAGCCTGTTTACTTCTTACCATGTAAAGTTTGTTCTGAGTGTGGCCCTGGAGAAGGAACACAGAATGTCCAAATGGACTTGTATTAAAGAAAGGTGCTTACATAAGTACTTTGTTACATTCCACCACTGGCTCTGCAATGCTATAGACTCACCTGTTGGAAACAGACGTCTCTTTCCAGCTGTGGTTGACTTCAGCAGGTATCGGCATCAATTCCCAGCCTCTTCATTCCAAAACTGAATTCAGCCTTCTAGCCACAAAAACACTTTGTGAAACTGCGTTCAGCTTCTACTGCCCTGTTGGCCTCTGTTATATTTCTGTGTTTATATGCAAAAGTAGCACTTGGAGAGCTCTGTGCTAATATGGGGCCAGTTAATAATATGTCTCACCTGGTGGTTTTTAATCCCCGTTCCTTCTCTAGAGGAGAGTCCATAATCCTTTCTTCATCCAGAACTACACTAAAACCAGAAGTGGAAGTGAGGTTACATCTGAAGTGAATATGTTTGAAGTAGAATCAGGCCAATAAACCTATAACCAGAAAGGTAAATTGCTTGGCGTCGGCACCCTGTTGCAGGGTTTAGAGGTCTCTCCTAAAGGTAGCAATAGCAAATTACATTAAATACAAGAAGTGAGAGCTAAGATGAGTTGTTAGTAGTCCACAGCACGACTACTGTCCCTCTGGTTTGTCATTTATTCTAGTACTCTCTAGTTTCCTGTCCACATCCACTCCTCTGTTCTCCTAGGTGCTGAGTTACAGGTGCTGTGGCTGGCCCCTCCCACTGACACACACACACACACACGCACACTCACACGCACACACACACACACACACACACACACACACACACACACACACACACACACACACACACACACACACACACACACACACACACAAACCTTACTGTACTTCTAAGGCTTTGCTGAACTCACAATATTGACTACAATATATACCTTTAACTAACCTTCACCTTAACCCAGATTTAATCTAAGCCTATAGCGGCAGCCTATAACCTGACTGTCATTAAAATGAGGCCTTCTGATTATTTCTACGGTCATTAACCGGGGTTACCTTCATTTCTAAGGATAATAAGCATCACTCAGGTATAACAGCTGATTATTCATCAATCATTCAAAATTGTCTTGGCATGTTTGCACCTTAGTTCGATTTCATGCTGCGTTATGATTATATGCCACTAAAATCACACAGTGTATCAGATGCAAAGCTGCATGTTTGCACTAGAAAAGGCAAAATCTTCTGAAGGACACTCTGTTTTTCTTGGGGACTGAGCAGAAGTCCACATAGTTTTTTTTCTAATGAACTGTTGATTTTTAAAGTAGCTTGGGTTTAGGAAAAGACGAACGCGAGAGAACGGGATTTAATCCTGTGCAAATCGGCCTTGTCCAAAGCAAATTACCTCACATTTTTTCACCAAACACGGAGGTAATGTGAGAATATTAGTCCAGTGCATCTCGGTAATTTGGGGTCAAATCAATGTCATTCAAGAAGTGGAGAGCATTGGCATCAAATCCAGGGAATAATGTAAATAAAATCGAGAAAATGTGTCAAATACTGCACGAAATACAGATGTGGGGGAGTAATTTCTAAATCATCATGAGGTCCCCTGGTAATACTAGTCCCCTGCAAATAAGGTCTTAATCCCAGATCAGCTTTAATTTGAACTAGCCTTTTACCTCACTTGTAGCCCTAATTTTATAATGAATCCCGAACACAAGTGCTAAACCTAAACCATAACTCTTTATGTTAATGTTTTCTATTGGGATAGTAAAATAACACACATTCAGGCATTCAACGTTCAACAGAACACATTTAACATGAATCAAAACCTGTTTTAGTGTGTGGCAGTTCATATTCTCTTCACTGTAATTTTGTGGATAATTTACAGAGTCCGACCAAAAGAACATGCAAGTTAATCAATTAAAGAAAATAGTCTCCACACCCACTATCTCACTCCACTATTTATACATGTATATCTTCTCTCTCTATCATTCTCTCTTCTGAGTATCACAAACAATTCCACATGGGATTTTCCAGCTGTAAATGAGTGATAGTGTGGCTGCTGAATAGGCTGCTCTCTGTTCAGTACTGTATGTATTCATATCTGCTGTGATGGCTTCAGGAAGTAGGACATGAGTTAATCAGTTACCAAGTTATAATCTTCAGCATGGTCTCACACAACCATGCACGAATGCATGCACGCACACACACACGCATGCATGCACGCACGTGCGTGTCTATCTATCTCAGTGCCTTGCTCCAAAGCACCTTGGCAGTGCCCAGGAGGTGAACTGACGTGGTAAATTATTGCAAAGGATAATTTGGCTTCTTGTGATAATGTTTGTTTCTTATGACTGTTTAAAAGCCCTTCTAGGGACATGATATGGAAATAAGCAATAGCTATAAATGCTATGATGCTGTACATCGGAGATTTGTTGAACAAATGTCTATGTCTTAGAGCATCTGTCCCTATTCAAATAAACATGAAATTAAATTTATAATTCAAACCACACCTATTCTAATGTAATCATTAGATCTCGGGATCCCCCAGTCAGAGCTGGTTAATGTGGCTCGGGAAAGGGAAGTTTGGGGTCCCCTGCTGGAGCTGCTGCCCCCGCAACCCGACCACGGATAAGCGGACGAAGATGGATGGATGGATGGATGATTAGCAATAGAAATTATAACAATTGGTAAGTCTGATAAATTACACACAGATTCATCCACATTAAATATATTGTTTAATGTAAATAAATTACAAATACAAAATAAAACATCTGAATTTAACATCTGGCCCCAAACATGTCCACTGAACAGCAGAGCTCAAAGTACATACTGTACACTCTGGATTGCAGAACTTTTCTATGTCATGAAATCATAACAATTCCATGCAACATAAGTGTTTTATTATTAATATAACCTAAATGTTAAGAGAATTGAGCTAACATCACCACCTGTCTTTTGGTTTTGATATTTAACATGTACCTTGTCCGGCAACTTTCGCGCGTGGGAACTCGAGTGAAGATAATGATCTCTTCTGAAGAGTCTATTTTCAGTTTTTTTTATCCTGTGTCCTCCTTGGTTACAAGAAACTGTGTGGGGGTGGTGCACGATCACGGAAGGCTTGTATCATGTGGATGCAACAACAGTGGTGTTGTCAATACCAGAGCCCGTCTACGGAGAGCCTGTTCACTCCCTACTAAGCCCCATTGTACTGAATTTGGTTGCAGTTCCACCAGAGTTCCACTGGGTGTGATCACGGTCCAGTGCAAAATGAATGGGACTCTATGCTAGAGCTAGATGGCTGAATTTGTCTCTTTCGCCTGATTGTCGTTGAGAAATCTCAGATTTTATTGTAGTTTTTGCAAGTACAACATAGATTATAGGTTGAAAGTTGAATGAACGAGTACTTTTGTCGTTTGGATCTCTTACAGGTTTAGTCGTTGCCCATAACACTGATCTGATTGATGATTGGTCAGTGAAGGACTGATTACAACCAGAGATCCCACTTGATGGCATCCAAAGCGGAACCAGAATGTCAGAGCCAGAGTCTAAAACATTAGCAAACCAAACCTCTTTCTAGCATGTGTATTGACAGGGAGAGCCTAACCTGTTAGCTGTGTTGTCGACGCCTTGAGAGAAAAAAGGAAGCGACTCAGGGCTCGCCGTAAAGCGGTATCTCTGGCCGTATATGTGTATGACGTCATTGACATTTTAAAAGGCTTTTTAGAACAAAAAAACGACTTTAAAAAAATCTAACACCCAGCAGTATGTATTTTCTTTGCCTCCCCTTTCGAATGCAACATTCAAATTACTAGACAAAAAATTATATCCTGAGAAAAATGGATTTTGAGGGGTATAGCTCCATAGAGTCCCATTCATTCTGCATTGGCCTGTGAGCGCATATGGAACCAGAGTGGAACTGCAACCAGTTCACAGGCCGGAAATTTCCCGAGAGTGGAAGTTCTCCCCTTATTAGACATTCTCTGTCAATACTTAGAATTCCTCATGGGGGAGACGGAAAATATGCACTATAGCTATAATGCTTTCTTCTGCTGTCTTGTTCACTGACCACACTAGGCGTGAGAACAGCATGATGGCGGTGCGTGAATGCGCTGTGGAGATCCGCTCCACAGTCTACTATTTGTTTATTTTTTCCATTGAATCACGTCGGCAGAGGATATTAATGGTAGGGGTGGTACGGTTCATGAAAAAACATGAAAAGCTTGTTGAAATCATCAATGTCTTCCCTCTTGCTGTATCAAAATCTCACCTAGCTTTCCTCTAGGGGTGGTACGGTTCACAAAAACCACGGTTCGGTTCGTATCCCGGTTTTAGGGTCACAGTTTTTGGTTCGGTTTTTCATTTAATCTTTAACACTCCAGAAATATATTTCAGCATATCATATATAGCTTAATTATCCACAATGTAGGATACAGTATTACAAAATAGTTATATCATGTAATCATGCTCAAACTGAATTTGACTTGACTTTAAGCCCATTATTGGGACCATCTTGGAGGAAAGCCAGGTGAGATTCTGATACAGCAAGAGGGAAGACATTGATGATTTCAACAAGCTTTTCATTTATTTGGCAAAAAAAGGAGAATGTGTATTGCCATCTACAGGAACTCATGTGCCTTTTTAGCACAAGAAGATTTAATATTACAGAATATCAATTGAAATAACTTGCATTTATCAAACTGCCAACGTCAGTGTAGCTCTTACAAAAATTGTAGGCCTATTCTTTAAAACAAAAAGAGAGGAACTCTTAAAGCTCCGTTGAATAAGTCAGAATACGTTAAACATAAAAAAGCTGCGATTTTCTTTTTTGAATAGTTCTTTAAAAAATAAAAAAGGAAACTTGTTTTAGGGAGAATAAAGTTACTCTGGGCTGAGTTTTCCCAGTAACCTTACCAAAAAGGATCCGGATGCTGCAAATGTTGGTATAATATGAAAATGGCTGATGGATTTAAGACAAAAAATAATAATTTATTGAATAAATCAAATTTGAACATGTCTGGCAGTGGCTGGTTGATCTTTAGCCTACAGTGTTTAGTTAATTTCCTATCCTGACATGGAACACATTCATACGATTTGATAAAGTACTTATTGGACTTTAACTCATTGCACTAACAATAATGAGCGTAGCTGTCCTTAATTTTGGTCATCCTGTACGTCTCATGTCCGTTTTTTCCTGCATCCAACTTGTGTGTTTGTGCGTGTGCGCGCTTCAGTCGCGGGGGGAACTGAGCAGCCCCGCCCGCTGCAGAGCCGACAGGATTGAAACAGCAGGGCTCCGCTTCAGCGGCGTCAGAGTGAAAAAACGTTACAGCGTACATTGATGTTAAAATGAATACAGGTTGGCAGGACGGTCTGAAATGTTTAGCACGGTCTTTCGCCGTACGTTTTGTTGGTAACTTGTCCACACCTCTTCTTTCGCATGGAAGGGAAACACACTGTCATACGGGCACCTGACGGGCACGAGGCGTCGAACCGTGGCTGTGTGAATCGCGCTCATAATTCTGCAGCAGCAGTGCGCACATTGTGTATGACGGACGTCACAATGACCCTTGCCTGAATATTGGCCTTATCTAAAATACTGCTGGTTTTGTGATGTTGGCAATTCTAATCTGATGCCTGCATAGAAGCACCAAATCAGGCGCGTCAATTATCGCTTCCAGTGCGTTTGTGCCTTCATCAGCGTGACAAACACATGGTGTGGCATGTGAGCGTGTGAACTGGTTGAAATGTGAGAGCCTTGCAATGTGAAAGGGGTCGCTCAGTGTTACAGCCAATTATCAGTTGAATCTGCAGCTCCCCTATACTTTACGGAGCTTTATAGTTAGTTTCAGCTCATTGTTTAGCGGAATAATGAGTTTCAGCTTATTGTTTAGCTGAAACTCATCGTTTCCAGCAGCAGCAGCAGTAGCTGTTTTTAGAGAAAAAGCTCTGATAAACCCAGTGTACACTACCTGCCCAACACCAAACACACACAGTTAGAGACTATCTGGTGAACATGGTATGAGAGGAGTGATTACTTTGATGATCACTTTTCCTAAAAAGTGGTAAGCGACACTCCACTGATTTTAATCAGTTTACTCCTCATGAGGAGCACTACTCTAGCCTGGCTCCGCCCTCCTATGTACTTCCGCTCAATTTCCATTTTCCTTCAACAAACCGTCTGGGTTTGCGGTATATTCTTGGGTTTTCTTTGGCGGTCCACCCTGAAGAAGGCAGTATGTGCCGTTACGCGTGGGTTGCTTCTTCCTATGTCTTTTAAATTTTCTATTATGAAATAGCCAGCAAAATAAATGCTTTTTAAATCATTTTGAAGAAGAGTGCCTTGGTTTTCCCTTTTTTTCTACACTCTTTGGAGGTCCAATCAACGAACAGAGGGAATGGCTGAGAACAATGACGTTAAAGTTCAATTCATTTCAATTCAATTTTATTTATAGTATCAAATCATAACAGGAGTCATCTCAGGACACTTTACAGATCAGTAGGTCTAGACCACACTATAATTTACAAAGACCCAACAATTCCAGGAATTCCCCCAAGAGCAAGCATTAAGTGCAACAGTGGCGAGGAAAAACTCCTTTTAGGAAGAAACCTCGGACAGACCCAGGCTCTTGGTAGGTGGTGTCTGATGGTGCCGGTTGGTGGTGTGATGAACAGTGGCAATAACAGTCACAGTAAAGATAATTAAACACATACTAGAAATAGTGGTTGTAGTAATTCATGGCATAGTGGGGCACTGCGGGGCGTTACAGGATGTAGCATGGCACAGCAGAGTGTAGCCGGACGTAGCAGGATGCAGCAGGACACTGCAGGGCACCGTTAAGAGTAGCAGGGTGTAGCACGGTGTAGCAGGACGTGGACTCAGAGCAGGACCACGGCGACAGCTGCATCCATGATCTTGTTGCCACTCTAATCCAATGAAACATGTTGGGCGAGAAAAACCATAAAGACTCCGGGGATAGACTCCCCAGAGCTAGGTTAGTAACAAGCATTTCTGGGACATGGAGGCACACAAATGGGAAGAGAGAGGAGAGAGAAGCTCAGTGTGTCAAAGGAAGTCCCCCGGCAGCAGGGGCGCCGTATAGGGGGGAAAAGTTAGGACAATTCCAAGGGCCCATGACTGACAGGGGCCCCACAAAATAGGTAAAAACTAATATAAAATTATTAAACATTATCATTCAATATATATATTTCAAATATAATAATAAAATTAATGATCTCTTGTTTTTACTTGTTTTTGGCAGTAAAAGTTAAATATCCCCATTGATCAAAAAGTAAACATCCATATTGAACGACCACCCCCCTGTATCTGCATGAAATGGTTTGGTCCTGCCTTAGCGCACTAGTGACGGTGTTTAGTTGCAGTCAGTAGATGCGCCAGAACTACAGTGAACACAATGTTTCCAAGTAACGTTAAATCAAAATCTGGTTTTCAAAAAAGGAAAGAGAGGAAAGAGAGAGGAAAGACAAAGGAAAGGGTGTCTGTAACACTGTAACCCAGTTTTTCACCAAGAAAGGTGGGTAGCCTGTAGTCAGTGAGTGGTATTAACCTGTTGGCTTCATGTCCATAGTGAAATAAGCTAGCTAGCTACAGACTAGTGTTAGCCTTCCTTTAATCACCATTTAATCAGTGCAGGGAAACGTTTAGCCAGATATTCATATTAAATCACTGCCCCTGCCCCTTTTAGCAGACTTAACAACAGACAACTCAGCAGCACCCCCGTCTCCCCCTAACTGTGCCCCTCCCTGTCCCAGTGAAGAAGGTGAGCAACATTGGGTTCAGTGACATGCCAGTTAGCATCACTGCAGGGAGTCTGTGGGTCTCTTTCTCTTTTTACATTACAAAAACGAAAATGAAATATGTATTAATGACAGAAATTCAAACACATTAATAACAAATTTTTTTCTCACATAATGATCATTATGAAATACAATTAAAAAACAACAACCTACTGTCTGTACTGATGCTGGACACTTGGAAACAGTGAGTAGCTTACCTGAGCCTGCATGTAAGATACAGACAATATTAAAATAATCCAGTTTAATAGGTTAATTTAGATAAAATTATGTAATGACATCTATAGATACAGACTTTATTACTCCCATCATGAAGGGCAGTTAATATATATTTATATATTTAAGTTTGTTTGTTATTCTTTTTTTTAAATCTTTCATTAATTATAATAATAATTAATAACTAGAACTGCAAGCAGTTATGAACAGGGTCCAAGCCTCCCTGCACCAGGCCCACCTGGCGCGAGTCGCCCCTGGTGATGCTAAGAGCCCGTGAAAGCGGAGCCCGCGAAAGGAGAACCCAAAGCGCCACCGCGGAGAGGCAAAAGTCAGGAAATTTGACCAAGTGCAAGCTCCAAAGTCTGTTGTGAAATGCAAATTTCCTCTTCATTGCTTAAAAGGCCCAAACACTTCTACCTCAATTATAGCGCCCCCTAAAGGTCGATTATCACCAAATCTGGTGAAGAGCCGCAGAGTGGCATGGCAAACAATAATCTCAAGTTTTGTGATGATAGCATTTACTGCTGCAGAGATATTTCCATTGCAAATTATTCCCATTTAAATGCATTGATTTATTTGCCAAAAGGCCTCTATGTTAATTATAGCGCACCCTAACAGCCGATGTTCACCAAATTTGGTAGGGAGGCTCAGAGTGTGATGTCGAACAACTCTACCAAGGTTTGCTTTGATACCTATTAATTTGGCCGAGATATGCTAAAGGACGTGTTTTGTGGCTAGCTACGAAAATTTGTTTGCTTGTAAATTACGAATGGTGTAACATAGCAAAATTCGTTTAATAACTTTAGGTCAGGTCCCTATGGAGATGGTACCTACCAAGTTCCGTGCACATCGGTCACACGGCCTAAGACGAGTTAGAAAAATTTGTTTTACGCATTGCGCAATATTACGACAAAACTTCTTAGTGCAAATGGGCGTGGCCTATATCATCAGACTCAGATGGATTCAAGGAACACGTGGATATAAGGTTTTCTAATCTCCAATGTAGACTGTGGGAGTTATAGGTAAAAACATGTTTTACGTCATTATAGCGCCACGTAGTAGTCCATGTGTGTAATATTTGGTAGGTAAGGTCCATGATCCCTTGTACATCTACACTGTATATTTAAGTTGCTCCCATTAGTGTAAGTGGTGAATCCAAACCTGGGTCCCATAGGCCACGCCCACTTCGACGAATCAGTACCCCACTGTAGGCGTGGCCTCACGAGTGGGCCTAGATCGTACAGAGCCGTTCATGAGATATAAACCTTTTGTACTTGTACCGCCCCCTAGTGGCCAATTTTTGTAAAATTGGTTGGGGAGCCTTAGAGGGTCATGACAAACAAGATTCTAAAGATTTGTGATGATACCATTTATTTTGGCTGAGATATGGCAACCTGATCGTCAGTCAACCGTTAACCACCGTTAGCGTAACTTATTTATTACAAACCATCCACATTCGGTATTATCATTCGGCAATTTGCAAACGTAACCCGTGGATTCAGGGTGTTCAGTCCTATAAAAAAAGTTTGTTATTTCCAGTCCTGACACTGGAGGCAGCCTGAGAGTGGAGCCTGCAACGGAAGCAGCCTGACACTGGAGATCTGCAGCCAGACCCTCTTGGCAACGTTTGTGTCTTCGTAGCTAGCTACACAAATTTGTTTGTGCGTAATTTATGCAATTTTCATCCGACAAAAATTCTTTTGATAACCTTTTGTCAGGTCGGTCTGGAGATGCTACCTACGAAGTTTCATGCAGATCAGTCGCACGGTCTAGGAGGAGTATGAAAAAGCAGGTATTACGGTTTAGGCTGTAGTATCAGTTTTATCAGCGGAAAAATAATAAGAAACCTTAGAAAAGCAATAGGGTTCCACAGCCCTGCTGTGCTACGCTACCGCCAATTCTTCCAGCCTCGGGCTTGGACCCCTAATAATAATAATTTTGTTAAGAGAATTTTTGTCAATTTTTACAATAAAAATACAATGAGACTGTAAAAGATGGCCTTCAGCACATGTTTTATGGTTGCTTTTAATCTTGCATAAAATAGTGAACTGCATACTAGACTTGCATGCATGTACAAATCACCAGCAGTAAATATTGTGCTAGTACTAGTTTTGAACTACAAGAAGCAAGACAGTTGCAAGCCTTTAATTAGAGTTATGTAAAGCTTTTGATGGGACAGTTAGGTCCTAGAGATGTGGTGACAACAGCTGCACAGAGGGGGCCCAATTAGATTTTTTGTCATGGGGCCCAAAATTCCTGGCAGCGCCCCTGCCAGGCAGTCTAAAACTAAAACAGCATAACTAAGAGAGACAGGTTAAAGAGAGGTGCCTGGTCGGGCTAGAACTCTCCCCAACCGGATTGGGCTGTACTGGCCTGCCTCCCTCTACTTTGATTATATGGTAGATGAATCTAACAACTATGAAAAGAAGCAGAGAAAAGAAGGGGTGCCGTGTGTTAGCAAGACCTAACTTTGAAACTAAGGTCACTTTCACACCTGTAGTTTGGTTTTGCTGCTATTCCGGGGTAAAGTTGTGGAAAATGTATATTACTTTGGTTTTCTGGTTCTGGTTAGTGTTTCTAATATTTTCGCCAAGAAGCCAAACATTGTGAGCAGCTGACAGACAGCGAGTGAAGGAGAGGGCAGCCCTGGTGGTGAGAGCAGGGGCGGTTCTACATTAAATGAATCCCCGGGCGAGATCCCCCCTTTCAGCCCCCCCCCCCCCCCCCCCCCCCACACACACACACACACACACACACACACACATGCTTTTTTTAAGTGAAGGAGAAAATTGTTATATTATTATTTCTCAATTGCACAAATCCTTCATTAGAACATTTGACAATCACACTTAAGAGAATCCAGATATTTAACTATTGCAATTACACACATTGTGTGCACTGTTAGGGTTTTGTGTTCAAAGTGACCTGCATCTATTCAGCTATTTAAAAGTTTATATCATCTGGCTGCTCTAAAGTGACATTTTCAATGCAGCTTTTACAAGAGAAATCAGAGCAGAACCATGGCAGCAATGAATGGAGACCAAGAAATACGTATGTGTTCCTGTGCGTGTGTATATCAAATATGTGCACACACAAAACAATGCACTTACATGTTCGGAGCCTGCTGGAAAAAGGAGGCGAGTGGCAAGTCCAGAGTGCCTTTGTGCCTCTTAACTGACATATAAAAGTGTGAACGTTTGTGTGTTGGGCAGACACCCAAAAGGAGAGGAGATTATATACCTGAAATAGGAGGAACACAGGAGGAACAAGAAACACTGAACGCTGTTTTCAACCAAGCTTTGGAGAAGTTGCGGTTCAGGAGCTAGCTAAGCTACGCTGCAAAGCTAGCGCTAACTAGCTAGCTCCATGTCTACAGTCATTGAGTCCCCACTTCCGCGGAAGATTTCATCATTATTCATAAACACAAACAAAGAAATTGCAGATCTTAAAGAAGAGATTCATATGACTCTCAGATGACCTAAAACACAAGGATGCTTTACTAAACACCTGCCTGGATGTGTCGCTCAGGATTACATCTCTCACGGTGGCCCTCCAAGACACAGAACCCTGGGATCCATCTGCCTACCACCAGCGCCCATCGTCCTGCTCTACGCCGATCATCAAGGCGCCCTGGTCCGAGGTGGTTCGCGGCCGTAAGAGGGCCTCCGATAGGGCTCCATGTCCTTCCCCAGCGCCTCCCTCCATCAGCCTTTCAAATCGCTTCGACGCATTGTCGGAGCAGCCCCACTAACACAAAACGTTTAGGGAACGTTAGATAACGCTAGTTTTTGGTTATCTAAAGGTTAGTTCGAACCAAACCAAAAACTAACGTTGAGGTAACGTTTCCTCAGGGTTATAACGTTCCCTCAACGTTAGGGAAACCAACCAACTGAAACCTTATCCTGTGGTTGCGCTGTAACCTCCACACAACGTTACCGTTTAGTTGTTTTTGGTTGTTTTTGGTTGTTTTTGGTTGTTCTGAGTGCGGTTTTGAAAATGTTTATTCAAACCAGCTCCAAATGACTGGTCTTATAAAATGTAGCTAAGTAAGATAAACAGCATAGCAAGAAAATATATGTATGTTTAGGCTGATATCAATTTTGCTAAAAAACAATAGTTTTGTGGGTTTTTTTTATGCACTGTTATCTCGTGATAACGACTTATTAATTTGTTATCTCGATATAACAAAGTTTGTTTTCTCGAGATTTTGTTTTTATTTTCTCAAGATTTTTTATTTTTTTTTGCCTAAGAGACACCCTTCCATTTAACCCGGGGAATGTGCTCCATGGGCGGATAGAGGTCTGCCGTTTCTCCCTCCTCTTCTCCAGGTTAAATTGAAGGCTGTTTTAGTTGGATTTTTCCCGAGTATTTGACCAGAGAAGAGAAGGAAGAAACGGCAGACCTCTATCCGCTCATGGAGCCTCTTCCTCGGGTTAAATGGAAGGGTGTCTTAGGCAAAAAAAAAAAAAAAAAAATCCATAAAAAAAATCTTGAGAAAACAAAAAAAAAGAAATTTCGAGAAAACAAAAACAAAATCTCGAGAAAACAAACTTTGTTATATCGAGATAACGAATTAATAAGTCCTTATCACAAGATAACAGTGCATACATTATTTTTTTTTAAATCCAGTTTTTAACTGCATTAGATGAAACTACTTAAAACAACAGTCACCCCCGCGCCAGTAGGGGGAAGGCAGTCTGCTTTCAGGTGACCGAAGGTCTGTCCTAGTGGTGCGTTCTTTTTGCCTCGCAACTCGTATTTTACAAGGTCAAAGCCGTAAACACGCCCCCTGACCTCGTATTTACGAGTTCGGAACTCGTACATCTGTCACTGCACGATGTGAGTCTCAACGCGATCTGAGTCGCGTCGAGTTGCGCATTTGACTTGTAACTTTGCTTCATTTTGACTTCTACTCTAGCGGCCTCACAGAAGAACTTCCCCACGCTGACTGCAGCAGGAGTGGAGGACTTGATCGGGCTAGCACTGAAGTTTGCCCCACACAGACGGTAAATTGAAATTCTTCTATATGATGTGAACAAACAGAGTTGTTAGTAAGGCAATTAGTCTTGCTTTTGTCAACGTATTGATTCTTAGTATGACAAATCTAACTTTTTTTTCTTTCTTTTTAGGCCAGCTGAGAGGGACTAAGCCATTGAGCTCTATTTTTGTTTTTTTCCATTCATCATTGTATTTTTTGTATATATATATTTTTTATTATATTTGCACACTACATTTGCACTACATTTCCAGGCCTGTTTATATTGTTTTGTATTTTTACCTATGCAAGAAACATCTCAAGGATGCACTGGGACGCATCCTCAGTGATGTATCCTGGGATCATTGGGTGTTTCGGGTCTCGCAACATCATACACCCTCGCCCAGGCGACCCAGCCGGGGTTGATCAAGCCCCGACTTGCGTCCCAGTAGCAGTCCACGGATCAGCCCTCTTAATCCAAAGCCACCTTGTGGCCTTCTCTGCTGCTTCGCTTGCGGATTTAATGGCCCTCTTTTTGGCCGCCCCTGTCACGCCCAACCGACTGAGGACTTTGGAAAGTGAATGACCTGCAAAGCCTCTGCAGCCGACTTCTATGGGCTCATAGAAGGTTTTCCAGCCTCTCTCCCTGCACTCCTCCACCAGTTCCTGGTACTTAGCGCATTTCCTCTCATTGGCTTCCTCAATACGCTCTTCCCAGGGCACCGTAAGTTCCAGCATGATCAGATGTTTTGAAGCCTCGGAGGTAACTATCATGTCTGGACAGAGTCTTGTTGTTACAATATGCTGAGGGAACCTCAGCTGTTTTTCCAGGTCGACCTGCAGCAGCCAGTCAGAGGCTTTGTGGAGGAGGCCTGTTTTTAATTGTGAGCATACCCGAGTTTTCTCTCCAGCTTTGATGAAGGAGACTGCCTTCTTTGGAGCATTATGGTGTTTGCTGGTGTTGATGGCTGAGGCTAAGCTCTCAGCAACTGCCTTAAGCACCTGGTCGTGGCGCCAACGATAGCGACCATCAGCCAGAGCTTTCGGGCAACTGCTGAGGAGATGTTCTAAGGAGCCTCTTCCAGAGCAAAGAAGGCAGGAAGGTGTCTCGCTCTTCCCCCAGACATGGAGGTTAGCTGGACCTGGCAGGACATCGTAGACAGCTTGTACCAGGAAACGGACCCGATGGAAATCTGCCTGTAAAAAGTTTGCCCACGTAATCCTGCGCTGTAGTGTACTCTCCCACCTTGTCCACGCCCCCTGCTGCCGGAGTCCCGCAGCCCTGCTCACTCGCTCTTCCTCCACGCCTGCTCGAATCTCATCCTGGAATAGATGGTGTCTTTCTTTGCCACAAGCCTGGCTGACCAGCCTCTTTGGGAAAAAGCCCAAACCCGCTCTACCTATCGCCACGGTGCCCACCAATTCCTTTTGTCTGAGGCGTGACTCTGCCACCTCCACTGCTTTCCCAGCCTTCCATTTCCTTCCCATCCTCACCTCAATGTCGGCTGATGACACCTTACAGTCCCTGGAGTCCCTGTACTGTAGGACTTCTCTGGTGCGTACCACCATGAATTCTTCAGTGAGGCCGCTGAAGGGCAGCTGCAGGATGTTACTTGTCCCATATAGTGCAGCGCTTGTAAGACTGCGTGGAAGGCCCAGCCACTTCCGAAGAAAGCCACTGATCTTCCTTTCTAGGGACTCAACTGTTGTCATTGGGACTGCATAGACCAGTAGGGGCCACAGGACTCGGGGCAGGATGGAATGCTGGTAGATCCAGGCTTTAAATCTACCAGGCAGACCGGACTTGTCAACCTTGGTGAGCCAAACTCCAAGTTCTTTATTTGACTTCTGGACGGCGACAGAGTCTTTCAGGCTGGAATCAAAGAGCTTCCCCAAACTCTTGACAGGTTGCTCCGTGATGGTTGGGATGACAGTTCCTGAGATGGAAAAACGGAACTTGTCAATCACTTTCCCCCTCTTCAGCACCATGGACCTTGACTTGGAGGGCTTAAAACTCATCCTTGCCCAGGTGATGAGTCTCTCGAGTCCTTGTAGGATCCACCTGCTCCCTGGGACCGATGTTGTTGTGATGGTAAGGTCATCCATATAGGCTCTTATAGGGGGCTGTCGTACGCCTGACTTGGTTAAGGGCCCTCTGCATTCTACCTCGGCTGACTTGACCACCAAGTTCACGGCAAGAGCAAAAAGAATAACAGAGATGGTACAGCCTGTTATTATTCCTTTCCCAATGCAATGCCAGTCTGATGTTCCTGACCCAGAAGTGACCCACATCCTGAAATTATTTTTAATTTTATATTAAAGTTTTAAATCTGATCAAGTTTGCCTGTTCATTCATTCCTGCCAAAATATAATAATTCATTCCTGCTCATGCACAGACAGTTATGTAAGGTTGCAACGTTAGGGGGACGTTAGGGTAACGTTATCTAAAGGTTGCAACGTTAGGGGGGCGTTAGGGGAACGTTATCTAAAGGTTGCAACGTTAGGGGACGTTACAGGAACGTTATCTAAAGGTTACAACGTTAGAGGAACGTTAGGGTAACGCTATCTAAAGGTTACAACGTTAGGGTAACGTTATCTAAAGGTTACAACGTTAGAGGAACGTTAGGGTAACGTTATCTAAAGGTTACAATGTTAGAGGAACGTTAGGGTAACGTTATCTAAAGATTACAACGTTAGGGTAACGTTAGGGTAACGTTATTTAAAGATTACAACGTTAGGGTAACGTTAGGGTAACGTTAGGGTAACGTTATTTAAAGATTGCAACGTTAGGGGAACGTTATCTAAAGGTTGCAACGTTAGGCGAACGTTCAGAGAACGTTCGACCAAACCAAAAACTAACGTTTACAAAACGTTCACAAAACTTGCCGTGCGGACCAAAAACTAACCACAGACTAACCAAAAACTAACCTTCAGGGAACGTTTCCGCAACCAAAAACAAACGTTACCAAAACGTTTTGGGAACCAAAAATTGTTAGCTGGGAGGCCGCTGCCGGTCCTGGATCGTGCTGGATCGTGCTCGAGCACTGGGGTTGCTGGAGCTTCCTCTTGGTCGGCGGCGGGTGGAGTAATTGCTGTGGGACCGTCCCCACCGGTGTCGGGTGCAGCGGTTTCCCATGGTCGCGGATCGGCCTGCATCTCTCTTTGAACAGCAATGAAACCCATGGACCATCTTCCTGACCGAGTAAGCATTCATTTCCTTGTCCTCCTGAAACTGTTAAAGACTGCTCTCTGCGTTCCTGGAGCTAAGGTTGCAGATATCCATGCTAAAGTTAGCAACCTGGTCCACTGTGGACACAATGACATGTCCTACCGGGAAAATGACAACACTCAGCGAGATTTTAACATTCTTATTGATGTTTTAAAGAGCACCGGGAAGTCAGTTTTTATTTCGGGCCCACTTCCTTCTCTAGGTTGCAGAATAGACATTTTTAGCAGACTCCTCAGCCTCAACACCTAGCTTCTGAATGCTTGCAACCTTCACAACATAGAATTCATTGACAATTTTAATCTGTTTTGGGAATGTGGCTCTCTGTTTAGCAGGGATAGAATTCATCCTAACGCACGTGGGCAGCCAGATGCTCTGTGGAAATATACAGCATGCCCTGCAAACGCAAAAGAATGACTGACAGTTGACATCCCAAAAGCACATACTCAAACAAACTTCCCAGATGCAATCTCCCATATCCTCCTCCTCCGCTACAATTAGCTCTACTAGTCCACAAAATAATTACATAATTCCAACCATTATTAGAAACAGGCCACACAAAGTGGCGTAGCAACACATTAAGAAGCACTCAACTATTAACTTTGTCAATTTATCCCTCATTCCCCGTCAGCTACAGCCTACCATAGCAAACGAGGCAGATAACCTTCACACACTATCACTTGCTCTTTTAAACGTCAGATCCCTAGCAGGAAAAACACTTTTGATCAATGATTTTATATTTCATATTTTATGAATAAGAATAGAGTTAGTAAGAGAGATGGTGGGATCGCTATTTTGTTTAAAGACTCTTTCCTATGTATGCAAATATCTGTTGGAAATTTTGCTTCCTTTGAGTATGTGGCTCTTCAGCTGAGGTCCTCTGCCAGAGCTGTTTTTCTGGATATCTACCGACCACCTAAGTACTTTGCAGCCTTTTTTGATGAATTTGCTGAACTGCTTTCTGTGATCTGTATTGACTTTGTGTAATTGTTGCTGGCGATTTCAACATTCATGTCGACAACACAGAGGATAGAGGTACAAAGAAACTACACTATATCTTGGATAATTATGGGCTAACCCAACATGTGACGACAGCCACACACAACAAGGGTCACATCTTAGACTTAATTATCACTAAAGGTCTGAACATCTCCAAAGTTGAGGTGAAGGATATTGCTCTCTCGGATCATTTGTGTGTGTTTTTAACAGCAATATCTATGACAAAAAGTGTTCAAACACAGATAATTAGAAAAGGCTACATCACTGAAAGTATGAATGATACATTTGTTCAGCTTTTCACCTCCACTCCCACCCCCTCTGGATCCTCAGTAACTGAGCTTGTAGATAATTTTAATTGTAGAGTATCAACTATCATTGACACCATTGCCCCCGTTAAGGTCAAAACTATCTGTAAAAAGAAATAATCTCCATGGAGAAATGTAGCAGCTGTCAAATCCGAAAAAGAGAATGTCGAAAAGCTGAACGTAAGTGGCGAAAAAATAATCTCCAGGTCCATTATGACATTTATAGGGAGAGACTTCGCATCTACAATTTGGAACTGAGGAAGGCAAGGCGGTCGCACTTCTCTGACATTATTGCTAAAAACTCTAATAATCCACGTGCTTTGTTTGCTACTGTAGATAGGTTGACAAATCCTCCTGTTCCAGTAGCAACTGAACTTTTATCCACTAAAGCCTGCAATGACTTTGCCATCTTCTTTAGTGATAAAATCCAGAAAATTAGACAAGCAGTCAGTGCCTCGATACCAGGTACAGGATATGCATTGTCAGACTGTACAAGCAAAGTGGGTTACCATATGACACAATTTAAAACGATTAACCAAAATAACCTGGAGGATATCATACAGAATCTGAAAACCTCTTCCTGTCTTGATATTTTACCAACACACTTTTACTTTTTTTTTTTAAATGTTTTTAATTGTATGATCTCTAATCTTTTACTAATTGTAAACAGGTCTCTTCAAGAAGGTATCTTCCCACAGGTCTTAAAAACAGCTGCAATCAAACCATTCTTAAAAAAAACAACCTTGATACGTCTGTAATGGATAACTACAGGCCGATATCAAACCTCCCATTTTTTTTTCCATAAACAATATTTTAGATACTTTACAGTCAGGTTTCCGATCACATCATAGCACTGAGACGGCTCTTCTAAAAATCTTTATTGATATACACTTGAACACGGACAGTGGAAAAACTACAGTACTAGTATTACTAGATCTCAGTGCTGCGTTTGACACGGTTGACCACAACATCTTACTAAACAGACTGGAAAACTGGGTAGGCCTTTCTGGCACAGTACTAAAGTGGTTTGAATCATATCTAAAGAATATAAATTACTATTTATCAATAGGTAACTTTGCTTCTGAGCTTACAAGCTTAACATGTGGAGTTCCCCAAGGCTCCATCCTGGGGCCTCTATTGTTCAACATCTACATGCTGCCCCTAGCAAAAATCATGGAAAGCAACAACGTAAGCTATCACAGTTATGCGGACAATACACAGATTTATATAGCCCTGTCGCCAGGGGACTATAGTCCAGTAATACAGCTGGCTAGCTGTATTGAACAAATAAACGTCTGGATGTGGCAGAATTTTCTGAAACTAAACAACGAGAAAACAGAGGTAATCATATTCGGCCTAAAACATGAACGACTAAAAGTCAGCACTCATCTACAAACAACAATGGCAAAAACAACAGACAAAGCCAGAAATCTCGGCGTAATTATGGACTCTGACCTGAATTTTAACAGCCACGTTAAGTCAGTAACCAAATCTGCCTTTTATCATCTAAAAAATATATCAAGACTAAAAGGAATTATGTGTCAACAGGACCTGGACAAATTAGTCCACGCTTTTGTATTCAGTAGACTTGACTACTGCAACGGAGTATTCACAGGTCTCCCTAAGAAATCGATCAGACAGTTGCAGCTGATCCAGAACGCTGCGGCTCGCGTCCTTACCAATACCAAGAAAGTCAACCACATCACTCCAATTCTGAAGTCCTTACACTGTGCACTGTTCTCTGTGCAACAAAGAATAGATTACAAATTACTTCTGCTTGTTTATAAATCACTAAATGGTTTAGGACCTACCTGTCAAATCTGATTCTAAACTATGAGCCCCATAGATCTCTAAGATAATCAGGGACAGGACTGCTTGCCATCCCTGGAATCAGAACAAAAAAGGGAGAAGCAGCATTCAGTTTTTATGGACCACATATCTGGAACAAACTTCCGGTTAACTGTAGGTCAGCACCAACTCTCACCGCTTTTAAATCGAGGCTGAAAACCTTTTTTTAATGCTGCTTTTTGTTGATTACTTGCACACAATTAGGAATTTAATCTTGAATTTGATCTACTTTTCATAGTTTAATTCTAGATTTTATGGTTTTTATTTTAGTATTAAGTGCTTTTAATTCATTATTAAATTGTATCTTATATTTGATATTTGATTGTGTTTTAATGTTTTATGTATCTGATATTTGATTGTGTTTTGATGTTTTATGTAGGCCTTAAGCATATTGAATTGCATTGCTGCTGAACTGTGCTATACAAATAAAATTGCCTTGCCTTGCCTTACAACAGGAAACATACTTTTTAAGGTGCACAATCTCTACCTCCAACATTGCCAAAAGACAATGAACACAATATAGAATAAATATTCTAAATAGCACAAATCCTTCATCACACAAATGTGAAGACACACTAAAGATAATCTAATTATTACACTATAGCACTAAGAACAGAAAACATAAACTAAAACTTAAACCTGACCTATCTGGCCTTCCTTGATGCAAAATCATCAATGATGTCATCGTATGAAATCTGCTCCCCTATTGAGAGATTGATACTGATGATGGCAAGGCCAGTGAGCTGTTCCTGGGACATGACCTCAGGTATAACTTGATCAACTTTAGTTTGGAAAAGCTCCTCTCTGCTTGAGCCACAGTTTATTTGAGCTGCTTGGGTAGCTTTGTTTAATTTTCGCGTTTAGACCATTGACATAAAAGAAAAGTTTAGACTTGTCTTGCTCCGTCTCTGTGTACTTCCCAGTTCTCCTGTCACTTTTGTGTTATTCCATTTCATTGTGAAAGTAAGGGGTGTTGACCTCTCTCAGCAAGCAGGGCGCCTGCAGTTGCTGGGGGCGCTGATCTGCCAATTCCCCCCACAGTGAAATGATAGATAACAGAAAACCGCTTTACGGCGCAGAGGATTTTTTTTCTTCTTTTAATTTCTCGCCACTGGGTGAGAGAGTTGATGATGTGTTGTCACACAGATGACGAGCAATGTGTTGTCATTGTAGGTTATGAAATGAAAAGTTATCATCCGTTGAGTCATTTATATGATCATAAATTGTGTGCAGGGATAACATTGCAGGCTAGTAACCTAAATGCGCTGTTTTTTTGGCTCACATCCTATTGTTGGGTCGGATCGCATTCTCACTCAAAGTGAACCGAACTTATAGTTCATTTGGAAGTGAACAGAGACCCCCGTTTTCAAGTGGACCAGAGTTCTGTTGTTTGGTCCGCACCAGAGTTTGAATGAACATCCACCCCAAAATGCTCCAGGGCTGTCAGAAAACTGTGCCCTCTTTTGTCAGCAGTGCGTCATGCAAATCAGGAACAATGGTGCTGCTGTGATCCTAATCCGTTTTGTCCTCATCTCTTTATCCTTTATCGCTTTTCATCAGAGACTGCTCCTTGTTCCTTTTGTTGTCTTTGATTCCCTGTATTAAAATGAGGCCGGTAGAGGACAAGCTAAAGACACGCAATCACAGATACTGTGTTACCCATATTGATAACAGTTCATTATTAAGAACAGCGGAAATACACTGACCATCATTGAAGCACACAGTATAGCATAAAGGGGAAGTATTCTAACCTCTGTGGCATATTACATAACATATGTCACCTGAGGCTGCCCCTGGATCAGTTACAGGTGACCTCCATCTCCACGTCTTTTGATAATGCTGACTAGTAATTAGAAAGAAAGACAGAAAGAGAGAATGATGGAAGAAGAAAGAAAGAAAGAGAATAAAGATAGAAGCCTTTATTATCATTACCCCTCCCAGCTGTGCTTAAAATAGTAAAACTATATTGCACACATCCACTTATAATGTCAGACAAAACAACAACATTCATTCAAAATTCATCAAAAACAAGTGCAGGTAGTTGCGTTTATAAATATATTGCACAGTTATTAATACAAAATAATAATATAAAAATATAATATTGCACAGATCAATAAAAGGGATTGTAAAAACACTAAAGAAGGAAAGAGAGACAGACAGAAGAAAGAAATAAAGAAGGAAAGTAAAAAAGAAAGAAATAAAGAGATAAAGAAGGCCAGCGAGAAAGAAAGAAAGAAAGAAAGAAAGAAGTTCATGTATACAGCTGACTGGTAAGTAAGGCGCTGGCACTTTGGTCAAGGATTGCCATCTTGTGGCGGATTTGGTGAAGTGCATCTCCACCGCCTGCTGGTCTGACTCAAGTTCCTTCAGAAAGGTAACGGATATTATGGATTGAGTGGTCAGAGCATGTAAGCATATTTCTATAATACAATAAATCACATGCCTACTTATATGTGAAAGTGCTAGTAGTGATGAAACCATAGAGAAAGAATGATCGCCAACTTTGCAGTAGCCCTCCAGAGCTGTAATAGTGTCTTTCAGCTCATTGTTGTGTTTGTTTTTTGACCCACAACTTTCTGCTTTGGTTCACTCTCACCACATACAGCATTATTTCCAGCAGCAGCAGGCAGCTGTTTACAGTAAAATGCTCTGCCAAAATGGGTCAAATTTGACCTGAGGACAACATGAGGGTTAATCAGAGTTGCAACACGCCGCACTGTCCAGGCCATCACTGCACTTTCTCACATCTAATCACCCAGTTGTGAGCTCAGGTCAATTCAAACCAAACCTAAAGAAACCAACAAACAAAACGGAACATTTCTAGACCATACGGAAGAGGATTAGGGCCACATGCAAAACAATTTATTTGAGTTCTGAGTTTGATGTCAGACTTCTGAGAATAAAGTCAGAATTCTGACTCTAATCTAAGAATTCTGACTTTATTCTCATAAATTTAGAACTCAAATACATTTTTCACCTTTTGGTGGCCCTAATCCTCTTCAACACGGAATGGAGGGATGCTAATAGAGAGGTGGAGAAAGGAGTGAACCGAGGCAAGAATGGAGGGAAGCGTGGAGTTAGGAAGGGCAGAGAGAGAGAGGAATGAATGAGTAAAAGGAAGGAGAAAGAGAGAGAGGGGTAGAGAGAGAGAGAGGCTTGGAGAAGCAGTAAGGAAGGGAGGGTCAGAGGGTTAAGGATGGAGGTGTGGGAATAGGGAGGGAGAAAGGGATGGAGGGAGGCATGGGAGGAGGAGCGAGCAGGTATCATTAGTCCTCTTTACCTTCCATTATATCTTCCGTACATATACAACACAGGTGACCAGTTTAAACCTGTAGGCCTGCATCACCCCTCTATGCCTGCGTAAGCATGCTTTCCCAAATTGTAATAAAACAGAAGTGTAAGTAAAGGTATAGGTATGAAGTATAAGTGTACCAGTAAAAATGTCAGTCACTATAAAGGTCGCTAAGCATGCTTTAAACAAAGTGCTTCTCTAACAGTGTTTGAAATTCCCCTTAGACAAACAATTTGTAATTTCCCTTAACAGACAATCTGACAAGTTATACAGAGGTGTGAGGATAGGATGGACTTGAACTTCTCTCTCAAGCTCTCTTTTTTCTCATAAAAGTACGTCTGTCACTTTTCATGTGTACATCATGAATTGCCTCCAAGGTGTAGAATTCTTGGAGAGATATTGGCAAGGCAACGTGATGCTACTAGGATGAGGCTAGGAAGGCGTGATGGTACAGTCTCACTTGGCAGAGATACTCTGGCATCAAATTGAAGTCTGATTTAAGAACACGTCCTCCACCTTTCCCTTTCCTTTTATAATCTTCCCTTCTCTTCTGATCTTGTCCCTTCATCCCTTTCTCCTCTCTTCACTCCTTTCCTGTGCTGCATCTTTCCTCATGTGACTTTCTCCATATCATTTCTCTCTCTATCTACACCCCCATCTTCCACCCTCCCTCCCTCTCTGTCATATACATCCATTAGGCGGGATTTTTAACCACCTCTTGTATCTCCTATTAAAGTAAGTTCTGCATCGTTTACCACGACTAGCTATCGGTCACTGTCACACACACACACACACACACACACACACACACACACACACACACACACACACACACACACACACACACACACACACACACACACACACACACACACTGCGGTGTGTGTGGTAATGCCTGGCTGTGTCAGAGGAGAGAAGGAATGGAGGGATGCTAATGGAGAGGTGGAGAAAGGAGAGAACTGAGGCAAGAATGGAGGGAAGCGTGGAGTGATGAAGGGCAGAGAGAGAGAGAGAGAGAGAGAGAGAGAGAGAGAGTGAGAGAAGCAGTAAGGAAGGGAGGGTCAGATGGTTAAGGATGGAGGTGTGGAAATAGGGAGGGAGAAACGGATGGAGGGAGGCATGGGAGGAGGAGAGAGCAGGTATCATTAGTCCTCTTTAGCTTCCATTATGAAGATTAAAGTGAAGACTGCCTGTTCGTCTTAACCCGTTCCACCCCCTCTGTGTTGGAGATTCCAGCTTGCTTCCAGCACTTTGGAAAGATTATCAAAATGCCTTAGGTCAAACAAATAAATAAAAAAAGAGAGATCCAAGACATTCCAACAACTTTATAGTAAAGGCTTTGTCAATGCAGCTCATCATAACTGTACACATTTCTCATAGTGACACATTTCACTGTGAAAGATGCATGAGTGCAGATGCGCCAAGAGATGCAAAGAGATGTAATTCGCTCTACAACTGAGGCCAAGATGTGTCAGGGTGAGTTGAAAACATTTTAGTAGCGGAAAGATGCACGCTTATGCCAATGATTTATGACTCAAGTCTCTCTTCTTTTCATTTATGAATTGGACGAAAATAACAGAAAGAACTTGTGCCTGGTAAGTTTTGTCATGCTGTTTTATTTTCTCATTGATTCAGATATCAAAGTGCATTAGCGGAGGTTATTGAATGTCAGAATCTGAATCTTGGTTGGAAATTAGTTTGTTACTCAGAACTATCTAAAGTTACTGCATTTATGCGCCGTCAGTCATATTTTTGAACATTCAAATATGACAAAGCATAAAATCCCCCTCAGGTCAGGATAAAACCTCTGCATGTCTTTCTGTTTTTATAACACTGACTCTGTGCACACAGTCAGCGGTTGGTTAATTTTAGTTTAAATTGTAGAAATCAGAATGAAGCTTTAGACACGTATAAATAATTATCTCTATCACTCATGATGTGATTGTTCGCACTAATGGAACATAATTCCTATAATATTGGAGATTTCTGAGTGGTGCAGCTGAAGAATGTAGTTATTTTTAACAGGCTGCGTAAAGTCTGAATGTTTTTTACAGAATTTCAGTGACTGTGTTTGAATTATAACTAAAAGACCAGTTTTAGGAGTCACATGAACTGCCTTTAGGACTTAAAAGGTTGGATGGCACAACAAATCCTACAGCTGAATGAAAGCAGGTCTGAATTTGTAGTATTTGCCCCCCTGACCAATCAGATGGTTTTCTCGCTACGATGTTAATTCAGCCGGAAAAAAGCCGACAAAGACCTACGAGTTGCAATGGTGCATGACACACCACAAAAACTAGGGCAATGGACGCTCAGTAAGTGAGTTTACATGCACAGCAGTAACTGGGGTTAAGTGAATAACCGGGTTATGCCAGTTCTCCCCGTATACATGAGTAGGAAAGAATGGGAAGAATTACGGGCATTAACACTACCTCTGGTACGTTAGGTGGTCCTCTTGCAACGCACAACTGGTCATTATAAGGCTTTTTCTTTCGGTTGACCAAGCAATGTTAAAATTACACCGACCGGCCATTAAATTTGTAAAATTAAACAACTTAATGCTTCATTCACACATTTTGTCACATCGTAGGAAAGCACAGTGCTCTTGCCAGATGCCTGCCAACTTTGTTTGGCTTTTGATTATCTGTAACGTTAAGTATCTCCCAGTGTCGGTTGGAATTAGCAAGCTAATGTTAGCTAACTAACCAGCGGCAGCAGCAGGTGGCTTGTTCCCCCCTCTTCTTTGCCAAGACACAGTGTTACACCGGTTAGATGGTCGGCCGTCGGTCAAAGTTGGGACGATGAGCTGAGACGCTGTAAACAATCTATATATAGCCTGTTAGCAGAATATTTTCCAACCTGATCAATGTGATATGGTCATAATATGATTACAATATGCTCTGTGTGGCTGCACATTCCCTCATACAGCACTCATCAAATGTAGTAAAAACAGCTGATTTCGGTTTCGGCAATCACTGCTCCTCCTGGTAGATAGATAAACCATTGCAACTGGTGTCGACACATGGCACTTACTGTAGGGGTGTTACGAGTCGGTACTTAGGGGCGTTACGAGTGGGCCCCGCGTTCTCTACGTCATTGCGTTGGGATTATTCCACCCATAGCCAGAGCATGCGTAGTTGAGATCTAAATGAAGGCCGGAGCCGGAAGATGTTTGTACTCCGAGCAAGGGCACCAAAAGTAGGGGAGTAGGAAGTAGAGAAGGGTCCATTAGCCCCCAACTTTACACCCCTGGCCCGATTTGATGTTGCGGCTGGTGTGATCCTATCGCAAGATGCTCTCTAGTTAACAGTTGTCTGGCTTGAGGATGAGATAAACATCATCCAAGAAACCCATGGACATGCAAAGACAGAAGAGAGAGGTTTCCTTAGAGCTCACACTGAGGTGAGATGCACAACTGTTCGTTTTTTTCAACAGTTTCGTCTGAGACTGTGGACTGATATTGTGATGTATTGTTCCTGTTATCAGTCTTTGAGCTTCCCATTCATTCTCATCAAGACACCATCCAATGGATCCCCTCTTCTTATCTCAGGCTTAGGTGCTCTTTTGTTTTGGAGTCACTCAGTTAGATGAATGTCATCAGCTGGATATCAGAGGACAAATTAACAAAGCCTCAGAGCTTCTGGTTTTTTATGTTGTTTTGTAGTTTTTCAAATGTCATTTTTCAATACTGTAAGCAGCATAATCAAAGTTCAATTTACCTCCATTGTATTGGGGTGGCAGAAGTTTTAGTGGCAGATATATCAAACATATCTGCATGGCTCGACTACTCTTAAGTGCAAGATAAATATGGTTTTGTGATTTGGGTGAACTAACACTTGAAATATACTTTCTGCCACTGCTACCTTCCGAGTATATGTGATGTGAATGTTGTGATGTTGATGGAAGCCCATTTCTGCAAAGAAAACTATATATTAAAAAAGGAAACGTTAGTTAGAAAAGTTAGTCATGATAAAATTATGAGAGTAAATCAAAAGTATAAGATGATAAGCAAAAATGTATTAAATCAATTGAGATTAAAAAATCATACTTTGGTTTATTAAAACAAGATAATGAGATACTGAGTAAAATACTGAGTAAAGATTTTGACCTACTATCTCATAATTTTGACTTAGTAAGTCGAAAAAGTATGACATTGGCCGTAGTATTCCATAGTTATAGTTTGAATACTAGCCTTGGCATTTATGGAACTCCAAAGCAGTTAATGATGAATAAGAAACTACATTATAAAATAACAACAATCATATTAATCAATTATGTGAAATATATAAGTGAACCATCAATTTGTCAAGTAACAAGATATAATTAAAATTCAACTCATTATTATGAAATTTTAACAGATACTATTGGATATCAGTTTTATTTCAAACAAAAGTCTGTTTTTATTTGATATTGACATTTTTTTGCAATGCTTATTATGCTTATTTCAGGTCAAGTTTTTATTTATAATGTTTTACAGCTGCTGCCGTTAACACTGTCTCTTGACACTGTGTAACAACCCACACAGTATCAAGTTCAAACGATAAATTATCATTAATTAAACATCTTCTCTAACTTACCTTCATGAGTTGAAATAGCATAGAATTGTATTTTTGCTTGACAAGAGGAAGCAAGTTTCCTTGAGTGGACAATGTAATATTGATAGTTGTTTTAACTCACAATACCAAGTTCAAACAATAAATGATCATTAATTAAACATATTCTATGAAACAACACTATTTTTAACGTTGGGTTTACTCACATTTTTAAGTCGGCAATTGAACTTACATTTTTTTTAAAAGATAATTTTTGGGGGGCTTTTTCCTTTATTTGAAAGTGGATAGACATGAAAGGGGGAGAGAGATGACACGCAGCAAAGGTCAGCAGGTCGGATTTGAACCCTGCACCGCTGAAGGACCCAACCAACATGGGTCAACCACTCTTACTGGGAGAGCTAGAGGTCGCCCCAACTTACCTTTTTAAGTAGAAACACCTGATAGTTTTTACAGTGCAGACGTGCCTAGCTAGTTAGCCAGCTCAGTAGGTAGCATGTACAGCTTCAATAAGCTGAATAAATAAAAGCAGATGTTAGTTTCTGTGGGTGTGCTAGCTAGATAAACGCTTCAGAATGACTTTGGTATTGTTGTTGCTCAAGCTAACAGGCGCTAACTGGCTAAATCTGGTAGCAGTTGTTGGGCTTGCTAGTTTAAGAGAGGTAGGGGGGATGTGATTGGCTAAAAGGTGAGTGGGGTGGTGACAACACTTCTGTCATGACGCCACATTATAAAATACAATGTGAAATGAAATAAAAACGGACTTGAAATAAAGATGTTTAATATGAAACATAATAAACTAATAAGAATGATGGAATAGCTTTCTTAAAGAGTTGAGTTTTAAGTATTGCTTCATTCATGTATTTCACACAACATAACATTTTGTTTTAGAATTGTTTATTTATTTAATGTTGAACACTTTGGGGCTCCACAGCTGGAGACGTTGCAACATTTCTTGTTTCATAACTGCCACAATGCACAATGCCTGCATTGTGTTTACTATATAATAACTCAATAGAGTAACGAATGGATACAAAAACATATACTGTTGAGATTAAAATGCTATTTTTAAAATCTGCTTATGGGGTGGGATGCAGGCCATTGTTATGCCACACTCGACTTGAGAACAACACATTCTGCTTAATATGTTCACATACATTCATTAGTCCAGATACACCTTCCTCTGTAAGCACACACGCACATACGCCTGTAGTTGACAGACTCATCTACATGCAAGGAAAAACATACTTACACACACATACACACATACACACACACACACACACGCGCGCGCGCAAGCATGCATGCACGCATGCACGCACGCATAACCACACATAACACAGCCTAATACATTTTAAGGATATGCAGCAGATTGAGATTTAGATCTCTCACTTGGATCCTTCCTAATATCTCTTCCCTCTGTTTCTCATGCATGCACACACAAGCACCAGCATGCATGCATAAAACCGTGACCGCATGCACGCACACGCACACACACACACACACACACACACACACACACACACACACACACTTTCATGTAAATCAAATCTCTGTCGGCTGCCCAGCTTTGTCTTTGTAGCCCTATGCAAATTACCAGTTAATAAATGCTGGCTAATGAATTCATTGCATGCTATCTGACACACGCACGCACGCACGCACGCACGCACACACGAATGCACACGCGCACACGCACAGACACACACCTATTGGTTGCTAAACAACTGCCGCTGGTAGCCGGGGTCCTGGAGCTCTGTAGCAGCTAAATACAACCAGCAACTGTCGCTCGTATTTTATTGTTCTAAGGCACTATGTGTTACAGCGCTTTACTTAGTTTAAAATACTTCTATACTTCTATATTATAAGATATGGTATGGTCTGTTGGTGAAGTCACATTGATCACTTTAATTTTGTAATAATAAATAATTAAGTAGAGGCAGGGATATATAGACCAGAAAGGGGGAAATCCCCCCCAGCAAATTGCACCTCTTTGTTTGTATTTAATTGCTGCTTAATTTTTTTTCTTTTTTTTTTTTTACCTGAATTTTCTTTCTTCCTTACTGCTGTAAGAGATTTAAAAAAGTGAACTGTGAGTAACCAATTGTAAAAAAAAAAAAGAAAACTAATAAAAAAATAATAATCCTTTCAGGAAATTAAACCAAAATTTAAGTTGTAGTAATTAAAGCACAGTAAATCACCTTTCGGCTTTATATGGAGTAAAGGTCAAAGGTCACAGTGCCTGACACAAAGAATGATCATCGAGCAGAGCGAGGACAGGAGAGGCATTAGGATGAGGTTTCTGTGTCTCTGGTCTCTCTTGAAGAAGCATAACACCGACAGTGAAACTGTACGGGGAAAACACAGGAAATTACTCTCATGAACTATTATGGTAATGGAGATGGCTTCAGGCTATATCATACAGGAATACATTTATGTAGTTTGTCCAGGCTCAATATGGTTCAGGTCAATGTGTGTGAGTGTGTGTGTGCTTGTTCCTAATGAATGTGATTTTTCATGCTTTCCCTTTGTGTCGCAAGTCAGTATGTTGTATATTCTCAAAAATAATTAACCCCTTTGTGCCCAGGGATATATGCATTTTATTTAAATATTTTGATACTTTCTAATCAAAAAGACACAGAACACTTTTTGTCTTTTTCTGAAAACCCTTTAGTTGTTGTAAAGCTCCTTGTCCTGTGTTAATGCTATAATCTCACACAAATTGTTTAAAAAACTTGTTACTGTCACCATTCATCTACGGAAGCCGAGAACGGCCATGGATTTTTTTTAATGCACTTTTATCTCGTGATAACTACTTATTAATTTGTTATCTCGATATAACAAAGTTTTGTTTTGTTTGTTTTCTCGAGATTTTTTTGTTTTTTGTTTTCTTGAGATTTTGTTGTTGTTGCCTAAGACACCCTTCCATTTAACCCGGGGAATGGGGCTCCATAAGCGGATAGAAATCTTACGTTTCTCCCTCTACTTCTCCGATCAAATACTTTGAAAAAAATCCCACCACAACACCCTTCCATTTAACCCGAGGAAGGAGCTCCATGAGCGGATAGAGGTCTTCCGTTTTTCCCTTCTCTTCTCCGGTCAAATACTTGGAAATCCAACTCAGGGGCGCCGTAATAGGGGGGGGGGGGGGGGGGGGGGGGTGAGTGAGTTAGGACAATTCCAAGGGCCCATGACTGACAGGGCCCCCACAAAATAGGTAAAAACTAATATAAAATAATTAAACATTATTATTCAATATATATATTTCAAATATAATAATAAAATTAATGATCTCTTTGTTTTTACTTGTTTTTGGCAGTAAAAGTTAAATATCCCCATTGATCAAAAAGTAAACATCCATATTCAACGACCACCCCCCTGTATCTGCATGAAATGGTTTGGTCCTGCCTTAGCGCACTAGTGACGGTGTTTAGTTGCAGTCAGTAGATGCGCCAGAACTACAGCGAACACAATGTTGCCAAGTAACGTTAAATCAAAATCTGGTTTTCAAAAAAGGAAAGAGAGAAAAGAGAGAGAGGAAAGACAAAGGAAAGGGTGTCAAACTGTAACCCAGTTTTTCACCAAGAAAGGTGGGTAGCCTGTAGTCTGTGAGTGGTATTAACCTGTTGGCTTCATGTCATGTCCATAGTGCAATAAACTAGCTAGCTACAGACTAGTGTTAGCCTACATTTAATCACCATTTAATCAGTGCAGGGAAACGTTTAGCCAGATATTCATATTAAATCACTGTCCCTGCCCCTTTTAGCAGACTTAACAACAGATGAGTCAGCAGCACCCCCGTCTCCCCCTAACTGTGCCCCTCCCTGTCCCAGTGAAGAAGGTGAGCAACATTGGGTTCAGTGACATGCCAGTTAGCATCACTGCAGGGAGTCTGTGGGTCTCTTGCTCTTTTTACCATTACAAAAAAGAAAATGAAATATTTATTAATGACAGAAATTCAAACACATTAATAACAAATATTTTCTCACATAATGATCATTATGAAATACAATTAAAAAACAACAGCCTACTGTCTGTACTGATGCTGGACACTTGGAAACAGTGAGTAGCTTACCTGAGCCTGCATGTAAGATACAGACATATTAAAATAATCCAGTTTATCCGTTCATTTAGATTGAATTATGGAATGACATCTATAGATACAGACTTTATTACTCCCATCATGAAGGACAGTTAATATATATTTATATATTTAAGTAAAAGTCTGTAAATCTTTCATTAATTATAATAATAATTAATAACTAGAACTGCAAGCAGTTATGAACAGGGTCCAAGCCTCCCTACACCAGGCCCACATGGCGCAAGTCGCCCCTGGCGATGCTAAGAGCCCGTGAAAGCGGAGCCCGCGAAAGGAGAACCCAAAGCGCCACCGCAGCGAGGCAAAAGTCAGGAAATTTGACCAAGTGCAAGCTCCAAAGTCTGTTGTGAAATGCAAATGCAAATTTCCTCTTCATTGCTTAAAAGGCCCAAATACTTCTACCTCAATTATAGCGCCCCCTAAAGGGCGATCATCACCAAATCTGGTGAAGAGCTGCAGAGTGGCATGGCAAACAATAATCTCAAGTGTTGTGATGATGGCATTTACTGCGGCAGAGATATTTCCATTGCTAATTATTCCCATTGCCTCTATGTTAATTATAGGACCCCCTAATGGCCGATGTTCACCAAATTTGGTAGGGAGGCTCGGAGTGTGATGTCGAACAACTCTACCAAGGTTTGCTCTGATACCTATTAATTTGGCCGAGATATGCTAAAGGTCGTGTTTTGTGGCTAGCTACGAAAATTAGTTTGCTTGTAAATTACGAATGGTGTAACTTAGCAAAATTCTTTTAATAACTTTAGGTCAGGTCCCTATGGAGATGGTACCTACCAAGTTTCGTGCAAATCGGTCACACGGCCTAGGACGAGTTAGAAAAATTAGTTTTACGCATTGTGCAATTGCACAAAACTGCACAAAACTTCTTAGTGCAAATGGGCGTGGCCTATATCATCAGACTCAGATGGATTCAGGGAACACGTGGATATAAGGTTTTCTAATCTGCGATGTAGACTGTGGGAGTTATAGGCAAAAACACGTTTTATGTCATTATAGCGCCACATAGTAGTCCATGTGTGTAATATTTGGTAGGTAAGGTCCATGATCCATTGTACATCTACACTGTATATTTTAAGTTGCTCACATTACTCTAAGTGGTGGATCCAAACCTGGGTCCCATAGGCCACGCCCACTTTGACGAATCAGTACCCCACTCGAGTGGGCCTAGATGGTACACTCAAAATTTCATAAAAATCTGAAGAGCCGTTCATGAGATATAAACTTTTTGTACTTGTACTGCCCCCTAGTGGCCAATGTTTGTAAAATTGGTTGGGGAGCCTTAGAGGGTCATGACAAACAAGATTTGTGATGATACCATTTATTTTGGCAGAGATATGGCAACGTTTGTGTCTTCGTAGCTAGCTACACAAATTTGTTTGTCCGTAATTTATGCAATTCTTTTGATAACTTTTTGTCAGGTTGGTCTGGAGATGCTACCTACCAAGTTTCATGCAGATCGGTCGATGAAAAAGCAGGTATTACGGTTTAGGCTGTAGTATCAGTTTTATCGGCAGAAAAATAATAAGAAACCTTAGAAAAGCAATAGGGTTCCACAGCCCTGCTGTGCGAACGGCGTAGCTTTGCTACCGCCGATTCTTCCAGCCTCGGGCTTGGATCCTTAATAATAATAATTTTGTTAAGAGAATTTTCCATTTTGTCAAATTTTACAATAAAAATACAATGAGACTGTAAAAGATGGTCTTCAGCATATGTTTTATGGTTGCTTTTAATCTTGCATCAAATAGGGAACTGCATACTAGACTTGCATGCATGTACAAATCATCAGCAGTAAATATTGTGCTAGTACTTGTATTGAACTACAAGAAGCAAGACAGTTGCACGCCTTTAATTAGAGTTATGTAAAGCTTTTGATGGGACAGTTAGGTCCTAGAGATGTGGTGACAACAGCTGCACAGAGGGGGCCCAATTAGATTTTTTGTCATGGGGCCCAAAATTTCTGGCAGCGCCCCTGATCCCACTAAAACAGCCTTCAATTTAACCCGGAGAAGAGGAGGGAGAAACGGCAGACCTCTATCTGCTCATGGAGCTCCTTCCTCGGGTTAAATGGAAGGGTGTCATGGTGGGATTTTTCCTGAGTATTTGACCGGAGAAGAGGAGGGAGAAACGGCAGATTTCTATCCGCTTATGGAGCCCCATTCCCTGGGTTAAATGGAATTGTGTCTTAGGCAAAAAAAAAAAATCCATAAACAAAAAACATCTCGAGAAAACAAAAAAAAAATCTTGAGAAAACAAACTTTGTTATATCCATCCATCGTCGTCCGCTTATCCGGTGTCGGGTCGCGGGGGGAGCAGCTTCAGCTGAGGACCCCCAAACTTCCCTTTCCCGAGCCACATTAACCAGCTCTGACTGGGGGATCCCGAGGCGTTCCCAGGCCAGGTTGGAGATGTAATCCCTCCACCTAGTCCTGGGTCTTCCCCGAGGCCTCCTCCCAGCTGGACGTGGCTGGAACACCTCCCTAGGGAGGCGCCCAGGGGGCATCATTTCGACGTGAAGGAGCAGCGGCTCTACTCCGAGCTCCTCACGGATGACTGAGCTTCTCACCCTATCTCTAAGGGAGACGCCAGCCACTCTCCTGAGGAAACCCATTTCGGCTGCTTGTACCCTGGATCTCGTTCTTTCGGTAATGACCCAGCCTTCATGACCATAGGTGAGGGTAGGAACGAAAACTGATCGGTAGATCGAGAGCGTTGCCTTCTGGCTCAGCTCTCTTTTCATCACAACGGTGCGATAAACTGAATGTAATATCGCCCCCGCTGCGCCGATTCTCCGACCAATCTCCCGCTCCATTGTGCCCACACTCGTGAACAAGTCCCCAAGGTACTTAAACTCCTTCACTTGGGTCACTTGCAATTCCCTACCTGGAGAAGGCACTCCATCGGTTTCCTGCTGAGAACCATGGCCTCAGATTTAGAGGTGCTGATCCTCATCCCAGCCGCTTCACACTCGGTTGCAAACCGATCCAGTGAGTACTGAAGGTCACAGGCCGATGATGCCATTAGGACCACATCATCTGCAAAGAGCAGTGATGAGATCCCCAGCCCACCGAACTGCAACCCCTCCCCACCACGACTATGCCTCGATATCCTGTCCATAAATACTACGAACAGGATTGGTGACAAAGAGCAGGCCAACCCTCACCTGGAACGAGTCCGACTTACTGCCGAGAACCCAGACACAGCTCTCGCTTTGGTCATACAGAGATTGGATGGCCCTGAGAAGGGACCCCCTCACCCCATACTCCCGCAGCACCTCCCACAGTATCTCCCGGGGGACCCGGTCATATGCCTTCTCCAGATCTACAAAACACATGTAGACCGGATGGGCATACTCCCATGCTCCCTCCAGGATCCTTGCGAGAGTAAAGATCTGATTCGTTGTTCCACAACCAGGATGGAATCCGCTTCATTGTTCCTCTTCAACCTGAGGCTGTATATCGAGATAACAAATTAATAAGTCGTTATCACGAGATAAAAAAAATAAAAAAATTCAATGGCTGTTCTCGGCTTCCGTATTCATCTGTATGTATAGCAGAACAGAAAATCTGCACACTTTCCCTTAAGTTACCAGCCAACACTAGCGGTAGCTAGCTAGCTTGGTTTAAATTTTTCAAAACAAATCTAGTCTGCAATTTGAGACCCTGCAAGATCCCCAGTCTATACATATTATGATTATATTATCATATATATTATTATATATTATATTATACATATATCGCAATCAACTCTCTCTCACCACGCAGTTGAATGTATGTTTTGCAGCTACGGTAGCCTTCACGCTTCAAAAAGCGAAAGTGTACTAAAGGCCGTCAATCAGCTGTGGTTGTTGGAATGCATGTCAGAGAGTGGCGCGGACGCGCGCTTCACACCACCCGACGGAAAGGAGAGAGAGAGCGAGAGAGAGAGAGAGAGAGAGAGAGAGAGAGAGAGAGAGAAAGAGACTGCAGCGGTCCGGAGGATAATTAACTAGTTGGGATTTGGTAGTCGGGATTTGCAGCTCCAATGTTCACTCTTTTTTTCTGATGACGCCAGTCTCTTGCTCTTTTCAATATCCGTTTTCTTATTCTGGGCGAAGAAGAAGACTCCTGTTCCTGAAATTTGGATTTTGAATACGTGTGGTCGTCCATGTTTCCTTCTTCAAACAGTATGTCCTGTATGTCCCTTACCGGCTAACGTATTTCAAGATGGCGCATGAATATGGAGCGTCGACCACAGTTCATGTAAGCGCAAATGTAAAATTTCAAGCCAATAGGAATACTTGAAAGTGATGGTCGTGGTCAATATTCATAAAAAAGGACAAGTTTGTGAAGGGCAATACAGATTTTGATAATGAACAGCTACAAACGTTACACACTGGGGCTTTAATGTTGTGAGATGATTGTCTTTGGGTGTGAGATGGTGTCAGACTTTAGTTTTTTCAAAGTCTGTTCAAAGTCTTATAGTGTATGGTAGGCATAAGAAGAAAGAACAAACAGGACTTCCTCCTGGCATACCCGTGTTCGTCACCTTTGTAAAACCACAAAAACGTAAACTGAATGTTGACTAACTTAACTTTATAACGCTCGTAAATTAATGCCACAAACATACATTGCTTTTTTTTTTTACAATAATCTCAATAATAATAATCTCAGTTCCCTTAACAAACATAGATTCATTAATATTTACATTCTTTCTTAGCACATCATTTATACTGCCAGCCTTTGCAAGCTCCTCAGCTAAACATGGACCAACTCCATCAAAAAAATCATGCCGCTAAGGTCATATTCTTAACCGCTGTATTGTTATTACTCAGGAAATAGTTAGAGTCTCCTGTTTTGCCTTTTTTATTCTTGATAATTTAATTCATCCCTTCCAGGTGTTTCTTATATTACTTCTGTTGTCCTCGAGTAGTTTACTGTAATACTTCTTTTAATTGCTTCTCATGATTCTGGTCAGTTTGTTTCTTACATTTTCTTCTTTTGTTCTCTTCTTTAAAGGTACAATATGTAACATTTCTGCATTAAAATGTCTAAAAACGACCATACCTATGTTATATATTTTTTTGATTTGTGTAGTTAAACGGCACGTTTCCTTTCCTTCCTAGTCGCCTGTCAGTGGCGTCATATAACCTTTCACCCTCTAGTTCCTCGTAACTTCCTTCAAAACATGACACACAGATGATACTTTTGAGCTAATTGTAAATCATACAATGTCACAGAAAAGAATACTCCTAACCATAATACTGCTTTTTCTGCCACGCAGCATCATTTTGTGATTGATAACATGCCACTTTGCAACACAGTAATACAGCAGAATCTTATTTATTGATACATATCAATATCGATCCAGTTTAACGTTACTACAATGTGTTGGTTGACAAGTAGCTAACTTAATGCTAGCTAGCTAATGCTTGGTGGATAACATTATAGGGTTACCACATCGTTCAACACGCTCATAAAGTTATTAGTAGCATCATTGTTTTCACCACGGATAAAAGCAGCGCTGGGCTAACCCACGAATGAGTTTACCAGTAATGTTAATGTTAGCTGTATAGATAAAACGACTAATCTATTGCTAATTTAGCCAGCTAGCACCCGGTCTGTCTGCCTGGGATATGAGCTGACAAAACAGCCGGGACATGTAACAATGTACAACAGCCAGCCACCATTACAGCAATCCATACAGTATAAGTACTATACAGCACTTAACTCCGGTGCCGGATGCTTACGACACTAACGGCAGTTTAATGAAGCATTGGGAAACAGACCATATCAGACCCAGACCCAGACCCAGATCCGAGTCGCAACAGCGTCCATCCATAGCTAATGTTAGCTAGCTCTATGTCTCCGTTAGCGCTAGCTACCGGTGTTCGTGCCGAAAATCTCCTCCCTGCCAAATTTCTCACCCCTTCGCGTTTATCTGTCTTTACAGTTAGCTAAATTAACCTGACAAGCACCAAAATTAATAGTTAAGATTAAAGAAAAATGAAGGGGGAGATCGTTCCAGGCAGCTTGGAGATGTTCTGCTGCTGCACATCGGCCATCGGCCGCCCTCGCTGTCCCGGGCCCGGCCGGAGATTTCCCCGGCAATCGCCACCCACACCCGTCTCTCAGGCTTGTTGAGTAGCTAGCTAGCGTTACAACAAACCCCGTCCCACCCCGGTGTTGAAACCATCCAAATGGTGACAGTGACATGTGAAATATATTGTGATAGTCACTGTGGTTTTAGCTGCTGGCTAACGTTAGCTTGCTGGTTCACTAGCTAGCTAGCTAGCTAACTGGTCAGCTACCAATATAGATCGAATCAAGAAAAACGTAATTATGTTGGGAAAATGCAGCTATGCTATTAGAATGACATGAATAAATGATACTAAACGTAAAGTGAATACATTTGAATGGGTATACTTGTCCGTGAACAGACACATTTTAATCGGCGAAGGTGTTTAATATTAAAAAGTACAACTCCCATAATTCCACGCAACTTACCAACGTCATCAAGAGACCCCTAGCGGCAGAAAGTTACATATTGTACGTTTAAAAACGCTTTATATATATTTTTCTTCTTACATGCATTTAATATACCATTAGTTATCCACGGTTTTTCATCAGATTTCTGTTTTACTCCTTTCTTTACAAATTTGTACCCAAAGCGTTAAAAAGTGCCGCAAAGGGGTACTGAGCAAGCTGCTTTATTTGACGAGTTGGAAGTGAGAATGGGTTGTCAGGTGAGGATTGGAGGCATGTTGTAATTGTATGGGACAATGTGGTGTTTCACCATCTCTTTCAGTCACAGACTGGTTTACAGCCACTTTTCCTTCCACCTTACTCTCCATTCCTCATCCCCTCAGAGGACCTCTCTTGTCATGGAGGTGAAGGTTTACAAGCAGCAGTCACATGATCAGATGCCCTTCTCGTACTCAATGAATGCTGGATGTCTGGACCTATATGCAGAAAATCACCAGGGGTGGATCAGGCATCAAAAAGATTCTTCTCCAGGCGTGTTGTAAGAGAGGACTAACTGTAAGGTTGGATGTCAATGAGGCCAAATGCAGGAGACAGGGTTGATTAGCACTGATGTATTTCTATTTTAGTGTTTTTCACGTCATTGTGTAAAGTGTTTCTGCAAATGTCGTGACATTGTCAGTGTTCTGGTTAGTGTTAATTTTGTCACCTATTTTTAATTTACTCTTAGTCTTAGTCTTGTGCCAAATGTCCTTTTAGTCATATTTAGTCATTCACATATCTTTTTTTGTTAGTCAAGTTTTAGTCGATTAAACGTCTCGTCATTTTAGTCTAGTTTTAGTCAAAAGAAAACTCAATATGTCTTAGTCAAGTTTTAGTCAAAACATTTTAGTCTTTTTTTAAATAACAAATTATTTCTGAGATTATTTCTGATAACCATTTCAGTCAAATAGTTAATCAAATTTGACACATTCAAATTTTTGGCAATATCATTGTATGTAAAATGCGACCAAATATCAAGCCTCTTCCTTATTTCACCAGTAAATTCCTGTTAAACGACAAAAGCAACCACTGGATGGGAAAAGGGTATTTTACAATAACTTTGAATGCAGCACAAGGCTAGCGAGGCAAGTTTCAAGTGAACGCAACATCTGTGTTGTTTTTCAGACAACTGCAGCGTCAGACTGTCATACGTCCAGGTATTGGAATCCTCTACAGTGAAATACAAACTTTTACACCATTTACCTGTCAGCATTTTAACCGTGTTTAATCCAGCTGCTAGCTAACGGTAGGCTAACGTTACCTGCTGTTGAGTGTAGTGTTAGCGTGACATGCGGCGGCGTTTCAGTTGCCTCTAACGTCCATTAAGGAGCATCAGAGAGAAGCGCAGGCATTTCAGTGGCACAACTAGCAACACTAGTAACAGCTGAATATTCTATCTCATGATGAAAAAGTAGAGACGATTGTAGATGAAAAGAGAGATTTTATCTTAGTTTTTATTTTATGCAAAACATTTTAGTCTCGTCTCTTTTTCGTCAACAATAATGCATGTTAATTTAGTCTTAGTCAGCGTTTTTGGATATTGGTGCAGTCTTGTCATCGTCTCGTCTTAGTCATGGAAAAAAAGGTCGTTGACGAACATATTTAGTCTCATCTCGTCTGACGAAATTAACACTAGTTCTGGTTCAAGAGTTGATCCTGAGATATATCAAGTGTTTTGGTTGTATCTAGAGATGTTCTGATACCAGTATCGGAAAAGTCTCTGATATTACCTAAAATGCTGGTATCGGTATCAGAAAGTACTGGAGTTTATGCACCGATCTGATACCACGTACTTTAGCCCCGAAGAATTTATTACTATAACTGACTGTCAAACTAGATAAAAAAAGATAGTTCTGTGGCCGTCTTGTTTGTGTTTGTTCATGTTTCACAAAGAGTTCAACCTGAGCGAGGCCGTACAACAAAGAGAGTACATTCAGAGATAGTAGTATACAGCTGTTAAAACATAATAAAGATATATGACACACTGGTAATGGATCGGTACTCGGTATCGGCCAGTACGCGAGTTCAAGTATTGGAATCGGTACTGGGAAGCCAAAAATGGTATCGGGCCATCTCTAGTTGTGTCAGTATATTTTGGATGTGAGATTACCTGTGGTGCTGAGCTGCATGTTGTTAAAGAGAACTGTGTGAACAGTTTTGAAAAAGTGAACTCAGTGTAAAGAAATGTGGGCTAGCCATTGTGAAAATAATATTTTCCTCAATGTATCCCACAATATCCCACATTTTCTCACATTGTCATCCTAAAGTGGCAGCAAGTAACTGTAACTATTTGACTTTTAATGACTAGGAAACCAATGTCAACATTGCCGTTTTCAATACTGTTTTTTTAATTTTGTTTAATTTCATACTTGTGATTTTTAGTCTCACAATTTAACTCCAGTGCTGGTAGCCCACAGGGACTGGCCAATCAGGAAGCAGGAGGGCCACGGGCACTTCCTGTCAGCAATCACCGCCATTCAGGTGTGATGGATGGACGCACACACACACACACACACACACACACACACACACACACACACACACACACACACACACACACACACACACACACACACACACACACACACACACACACACACCCTGCAGTGAAGTTAAACAGTGCTTGGTTTGTGACACTGCCATCCATTACACTAAAAGGAGTGTGTGTGCCAAAAAACCTGAAACTACACAGACCTGTGTGTGTGTGTGTGTGGTGTGTGTGTGTGTGTGTGTGTGTGTGTGTGTGTGTGTGCATGTGTGTGTGTGTGTGTGGGTGTGTGCATCAAATCTTTTGTCAATTGACTTTATTTGGTCTCCGCCTCACTCTCACCCCTTCATCCCTTCTTTTTTCTGTCTGATCCTCAGTCTCCCTCTCTCCCTCTCTTTCATCTCTTTCTTGATTCTCTCCTCTCCATGTTTCTTTTCCTCTTCTTTATGAGATTGTAAACCATATTTTGCTTTGATTGAGTTGCTTACAAAGTCACTGTGGAATGGGACAAAAACAAGAATCAATCCATTATTAATTCATAAGCTCTGGGGAAAAACAACAACACTATCATGTCTGTACTGTTAGTATGAAGCCACTAGGTTAGCTTATGAAGACACCTAGTCTGGCTTGGTCTAAAGCCCAGTTCAGAACAAAGATTCTTGATGAGACAAAACTGTTTTAGAACGTCGCAGAGAAAAGTTTTGCAGGTGCTGCACCCCCCACTTCCCACACCAACGAGTTTCAACTCATCTCGTCGCGAATCTTTGGTCTGAACTGGGCTTAAAGGTAAGAAAATGTGCCTACAAGCCCCTGTAAGGTCACCGATTAACACTTTTTATTCTACTTTGTTAAGAATGCTTGATTCTGATTGGCTGGGAGGAGGGCATTAACCCGGCAGGTTGCCTGCTGACTGAGCACAGCGTCATCAAATAGTAGATCAATACGCCGCTAGTATTTTTTTTTCTATCACAGACATTTCAAACATGAGGTCCATTGTAAAAATAAACCTTGTTTAAAAAAGTTTCTAAAATGTGTCGGAAATCTATCGGAGGGTCAGTTGATACATAGTTTCGCAAGCGAGATACAATGTAGCACTACGTTATTAAACTAACGTTAGTGATCAGATGCAGCCTTGTGTGGTTGCTATAGAAACTAACGTTAGCTACAGTTGAGCTAACGTTATTCGCCGTAGTTCTAAACATTACAGTGTTTTAAAAATGGATGAATTCATTGTCAATTTTAATATATTTGGAGTAGGGAAGAATTTGAGGACTGGTTAAAGAGCGACGAGGACGACAGATTGACAAAAGAAAAAGACGAGGCCCAGGGTAGGCTTCCTGTTTCCAGATCTGACAGATGAGGAGCTGCGTACAATTGAAGACGGGGCCCTGGAATCAAACACGGAAAAGGCAACTGTCTTTGCTGTCAAGGTTTTCACCGAGTGGAAGAGCCACCAGAAGGATAGACTGACAGTGACAACTGACCCGGACACCTGCAGCGCCGAAGAATTAAATGATCCGTAGTTCTAAAGGGGACTACTTTTTGAGGGAGATGAAATCAAACAGAGTATACATTTAATAAGCATGCAATACGAATAAGAAAAAGCATAATTATTAAAGTATTTGAATTGTTTTATTATGTTGGCAAGCAAGTAGAATAAACGGGATAATCACCTCAAGGCAGGGCAATAAACAGTTTGATATGCCCGGCTGTTGGACAGTAACCAGCCGGGCATATCAAACTGTTTATTGCCCTACCTTGAGGTGATTATCCCTTACATAGCTTGTTTGTTTAATGTACAAAAAAAAACCCCAAAAAAAACCAATTGGTTGTGCTTTTACAATGTGCTGGACGTAAACATGAATTTTCATTTTTTTTTTTACGTTGCAATTTTAAATGTGCACATAATCAAGTTTTGAAAAACTTGTACACAATCCAGTTTCACGTCCACTCCTTCAGTTCATTTGGTCCAGATCAAAGGAACATGATACATTGTTTATTTTTAGTTTGGCTGCTGTACATTTTCTCACTGACTTATTACAAATGAGCGGAGGGCTGTAAATATGAAGGAATACAGACTGACAGATAACTCATTCATTGGACAGTTTTGGTGATGTCATCCTGCATCATTATCACTACATGGACCCACAGAGGACAATCTTATTCTGGTGAGTGACACCAAGTTATAGACATATGTATACTGTGAAATTAAGTAGTGAAGTTAGTTAGGAAAAAACTAGTCATGCATTGCCAGACCCTCCTCTACAGTGCTGCGGAGGAGGATCTGGCGAGTCCACACAGCATTCCAGGATGGGAGAAAAAGGTGCTCTGATTTATTGGCATTTCTTTAAACCAATCACAATCATCATGGGCGCCACTAAGTACCGGACGGAGACACGGTGCCGCTGCAAAAAAGCCTCAGTAAGGAACTTATTACGGTTCAAAGGTTGTTTTAGTTGTGCAACAGAAAACTCCGATTGGACAGATAGTCTAGCTAGCTGTCTGGATTTTCCCTGCAGAGATCTGAGGAGCAGTTAACCAGAGTCCTCACAAATCCAACGCAATTTAAAATTACAACACAAAGAAAGAGGAAGGTAACGGACATCCGACCGAAATGAGAGACATCTGGCGGAATTTCCGGCGGCACCAGAGCAATCCAAAAGTGGAAAGTCGTGAATATAGACTAGGAAAAAACAAACAAACATGTAGATAGTGGAGAATATGATTGCTTGGTAACTTTAAAAATATTCTTGCAATGTTGGTTGGTGATAAAAAAAGTTAATTAAAAGCCCTGGTTACCAAATGATTTAGATAAATAAAGGATATACATTCTTATACAGATCACTTCCTGAACAGCTTATTCTTACACAGTCCTGTGGTTGGCCTGTTCCTCAGACCCTCTCACATTGACTTTTTTTTAAAGATTGGTTTTTTTCCACAGGACAGATGACAACATGAAAGCCACAGGTCGGAGTCGAACCCACGACCGCTGCATCGAGGAGTAAATCTCTCCATACAATCACCTGCTCTACCAACTGAGCTAACCTGGCCACTCCCTCACTGCATTTTTTGTGCCAAAACACCCTTTACAATAGCAATTCAAATTCTATGTAATATGCGTTTCAATTTGAGATGGAGTTGCAGTCTGAAAAAAAGGTGATGCCTTCTCAGGCAATCGGACTGCTTCACTGAAACCAAAACGCAATACAAGCATTTAATCATCAGCTCTAGGAGCCCTTTACACAAAAGTAACCTTTTCAATGATTTTAAAGCTAATTTATTAAACATGATTGAGTGAGAAGTCTGGTTTCAGTATGACATATAAATCCCTTAAAAAGATGACACCCAACAAATAAAGCTACTTTTTCATCCTGCCTGCGAGCACTGTCTCTGAAAGCGCTCTGTACTTTCACTTGAATTATGAACTTAAGGTAATTAATTTCCTTTAATTAAAACATTTTTCTCAAACTGCTCATGTAAACATACTTTTGAGGAACAAGCTCTTCGCCTGCTGTGTGTGTATGATTACCGATTAAAGAAAGTGTGAGTGAGTGATCGGGCCGGCGTGGAGCACAGATAACAGCCACCTCATGTTTCTCCCTCACATACCATTAATGTGGAATTTTGATGATGAAATTACGTTTAAATTGTAGCTGCAGTTTTAAAATCTCTCCTTTGTGGAGATGAAGGTGGTGTTGGCGTGTGTGTGTGTGTGTGTGTGTGTGTGTGTGTGTGTGTGTGTGTGTGTGTGTGTGTGTGTGTGTGTGTGTGTGTGGTGTGGAGGGGGGGGAGCCACTGAATGAAACGGTGTGGGGAGTCGGTGAGTGCAGATAAAGCCCTGCTCATGTATCAGCCTGCTCACCTGTCTGCAGCCACACCACTGTAATGGATAGACACGGGCTGCAACCATCACTCATACTCACACTGGCTGCCTCTGTCTGTGTGTGTGTGTGTGTGTGTGTGTGTGTGTGTGTGTGTGTGTGTGTGTGTGTGTGTGTGTGTGAGAGAGAGAGAGAGAGAGAGGGAGAGAGAGAGAAAAGAGAAAGAAACAGAAAGGGTGTATGTGTGTGTTTTGTGTATCTGGAGGTAGTGGGAGTGATTATATGTCTGCATGGGTGCATGACAGAGAGAGACAGAGACAGAGTGTGTTGCTGTGTGTATTTGTTTGTATGTGTGTGTATGTGTGTGTGTGCGTGTGCGTGTCTGTATGTGTGTGTGTGTGTGTGTGTGTGTGTGTAATTCCTGTCCGTCTTTCTGTCATTTTGATTGATACTTCTAACACTGACACCATTTTAGTAAAACAGCCTCTCTCCCTCTCTTTCAATCTTTCCCCCTCTCTCACTGTCTGTCCGTCTGTCTGTCTGTCTGTCTGTCTGTGTGTGTGTGTGTGTGTGTGTGGGAGGAAAGGGTTATGGGAAAGGGTCATCGGTGGGAACTGATGTGACGGACAGCTGGCAGGACACATTGGGTGCTGGAGCAGTAAGGGGTGAAGCAGTGCTGTCAATCCAAAAAAACAGAACAAAACAAAATAAAAAGGTTGGGGCTATTATTGTGTAGGCAAGAGGGCTTTAATTGTGCAGTCAAATAATTTGTATTCAAGCATGTTTAACCATGTGTTATTAAAATTCAAAATGACCTAATGAAGGTCTAAGACCGAAACGTATTTGCAAATTAAATTATTGTTTGCGTAATGGTCAGTGTGCGGGACTTCTTCTAAGCTTTTGATCTGATACTTTTGATCATATCCTACGCACCTTAGTTAGTTGCATTAAGTTTTGAGCTCTGCTGGGTTTCCTTCTCGTTTTTCTTTCTGACTGTGCTTGCATGTATCTACAGTATGTGTGCCATGTCTATCCCACTATCAAGTCCAGTCCCTATTCAATTCAATTTTCAATTTTCAAAAAGTATTGAACGAGTCCTCATCTCGTGATTTTGCAAACAGGACCAAACAAGGGGCAAGGTGAGCAGGCAAAAAGTCCATAAGGGGCCGGCAGGGGCCGAAAACAGGCAAGCAATATCAGGCAGAGTAAGAAAGCTGGAACACTTCGGCATGAGATCTGGTGGGGAACGAGTGGAGGTGGGACAGTAATTATACTGCAGGGGTAATGAGGGGATGGGGAAGAGAGGATGGCGGGAAGCACAGGGTTACTGCAGGCAGGGAGAGGGGCAGGATAGGGAACAGCAGAAATGTATTAAATAAGCAGACACAGTGACACCAGCGTATTGTGTCAGTATCAGTGAAGTCTCCTTCCTAAGAAATGTGTAAAGCTCAGTGATGTTCAGTAATGACCAACAGCGCGCTTTTGCATTCATTTCCTGTGTAGAAAATATATTAGAATTTATAAATTTTTCATTCACTTCAATACAGTTTTTTAGGACTACCGTCACCATAGCCATTGGGGAAGTCCAACTTAAGACATTTGGCTTCAACATAAAAAAAGGAACTCCACTGATTGTACACATAAAGTTCAGCTAATTCTTTACAGGAGTTGTGCTCAGCCTGTGTAAAGTGGTATGAGGTCTTCTGTGGCAGTGAAGGGAGCTATCCAACGTTTGAAGATATAACGCTGATGACGTCATGGGGGTTTGTCTCTGCTTGGGGCTTCAAGTGCTCATATTATGCTTTTTGGCTTTCCCCTTTCCTTTATTGTGTTATATATCTTTTTGTGCACGTTATAGGTTTACAAAGTGAAAAAAGCCCAAAGTCCCCCCCAAAGGGACTTACCATCTCCAACAGAAAACACTGTTCACAAACAGCTCCAAACAGCTCTGTTGTAGTCCAGCCTTTACTTCAGAGACAAACGTGGTCACTTTGGAACACACGTTATAATGCTCGCCTAGCTGCTAGCATGGCACGCCCTCATACTCTGCTTCTGACTGGCTAGTAGTCCTTACCTAGGTACTGTCAGGACACGCCCTCATACTCTGCTTCTGACTGGCTAGTAGTCCTTACCTAGGTACTGTTAGGACACGCCCTCATACTCTGCTTCTGACTGGCTAGTAGTCCTTACCTAGGTACTGTCAGGGCACGCCCTCATACTCTGCTTCTGACTGGCTAGTAGTCCTTACCTAGGTACTGTCAGGACACACCCTCATACTCTGCTTCTGACTGGCTAGTAGTCCTTACCTAGGTACTGTTAGGACACGCCCTCATACTCTGCTTCTGACTGGCTAGTAGTCCTTACCTAGGTACTGTCAGGGCACGCCCTCATACTCTGCTTCTGACTGGCTAGTAGTCCTTACCTAGGTACTGTCAGGACACACCCTCATACTCTGCTTCTGACTGGCTAGTAGTCCTTACCTAGGTACTGTTAGGACACTCCCTCATACTCTGCTTCTGACTGGCTAGTAGTCCTTACCTAGGTACTGTCAGGACACGCCCTCATACTCTGCTTCTGACTGGCTAGTAGTCCTTACCTAGGTACTGTTAGGACACGCCCTCATACTCTGCTCCTGACTGGCTAGTAGTCCTTACCTAGGTACTGTCAGGACACACCCTCATACTCTGCTTCTGACTGGCTAGTAGTCCTTACCTAGGTACTGTCAGGACACGCCCTCATACTCTGCTTCTGACTGGCTAGTAGTCCTTACCTAGGTACTGTTAGGACACGCCCTCATACTCTGCTTCTGACTGGCTAGTAGTCCTTACCTAGGTACTGTCAGGGCACGCCCTCATACTCTGCTTCTGACTGGCTAGTAGTCCTTACCTAGGTACTGTCAGGACACACCCTCATACTCTGCTTCTGACTGGCTAGTAGTCCTTACCTAGGTACTGTTAGGACACGCCCTCATACTCTGCTTCTGACTGGCTAGTAGTCCTTACCTAGGTACTGCGCATATGTGACTCCCAACAAAAATGGAACAGAAGTGCGATGTCTCACTCTGTAGCTAAAACAGAGAGCTCAACACACAGGGTGAAAAGAGGAGCTGCAGCAATGTGCAGTACAACTAAAATATGGTATTTTTTGAAAATTAAACCACATAAACCTATTCTGGTACAACCTCTAAATACAATTATGAACCTGAAAATGAGCATAATATGAGCACTTTAATCATTTTTAACAGAAACCCTGTTTTACAAAATGGAGAGAGATTCAAAGTAGGCATTTAGGAGGCAGGGATGGTCCCAGAAAAAGATTCTATCGATTTGCAATATGTTACAGTGTTTTTGGAGTTAGGCCCTTACTATGGAGAAAAAAAACAAGATATTAGTTTCTGCTGCTTTGATTTGGACCGTTTTTTTTTTAATCCATCTCTTGTGAGTCCCTTAACTTTATTGGAGGGCAACACTCAATCACTGGAGTGTGCCTTTATGCATCATCATTTTGTTATACCTGTAGTTTCCATTTGCAAAAACATCACAGAAAAATTGGGCAAACCTGCCCTTTCATTTTGTCACATCACCTGAATTGTGCAAACAGTTCCGTCTTTCTGCCACCTGGGTCCACTAATGAGTGAAATGGCCTGATGGAACTTTGAGAGAAACAGATTTAAGTCTGACATGGGCTAAATATGTTAATCAACAATCAACTAAAAAAAGTACATACACATATACTACATATATTACAGTATATGTATAGCATATACACACAAAAAACAATGCACACAGAACTTCATTGTTCAAAGCCAGATGCCCACGTCTTTCTTTTCAACCATCAGGGATCGTTGCATGCCGACCCCTGGGACCTGACCTCCCAAGGGGTGAAAGGTTAGCCTCCCAGCCTGCTGCTGTTGCCACAGTGATGAATGGCATCCTGAGAAGTGTGTGTGTGTGTGTGTGTGTGTGTGTATAAGAGACAGATTGACTTTGTTCTCCATCAGTCATAATCTGAAATAGATTTCGGATAATTTCATTAGGAATATTACAGATCTGATTATGGGACAGCAGCAGGTCCTGTGTGTGAATGGGCCACACACAGAGCAAGGATGTATACTCACACTGAACACACACACATACACAACTCTTACAGAACAACATGTACACAACTGAGGCACACGCACGCACACATGCACACACACACACACACACACAGACACCCACACACACACACACACACACACACACACACACACACACACACACACACACACACACACACACACACACACCAGAGGGCCCCTGTATCCGTGTCTCCAGGGGGTCAATTTCCCTGAGGCCAAAGGAATGACATCACTAGGGGAGGCCAAAGGTCATGACACAGGGGTAGTAGTGTGTGTGCGTGTGTGTGTGTGTGTGTGTGTGTGTGTGTGGGTGGGTGTATGTGTCGTACAGAGAAAGCGAGACAGGAGAGGGGTTAAGCCTTAGTAGGACAGACACATCTGTTTTTTAAACAACATCTCTCCTTCACATTAGTGTCCAATTATACAATGGGCTAGAGTTAAACAGACTGTCGTGGTTGTGGTTTTCAGTTGTAGTTTTTCCTGTTTTATTGTGTTAATTCATTCACTGTTTCCTAGTTTACTGTCTCATGTGTTTCTGTATTCTGTGTTTTACCATGTTCCATCCGTGTGTATGTTTTATGCTTCAGTTTCCTGGTCATATATGTATGACTTACACACACAGATATAAGTGTGTAAGTCAGGAATACAGTATATCTACACTTCTTTTTCCAATAATAGTTTATTGTAAGGAACAACTGGTGTAAAAACACATAAAATATAATACAAATGTAAATGATTGTCCCTCCATATTTTGGACCCAACCATCAAACGTAAAAATATATAAGTAAATAAATGATGTAAATAAATAATGTTGGGCTTTCAACTCTTATATAATGCTTGACAGTTTAATTAATAATAATGCATCATACTTGCTTCTAATTTTTGTATAAGTCTGAATCTGCAATGTGCAGTAACATGTCTCTGTCAGGTAAATGTAGTACAATGTTTTCCTTGGAAGTATTAGTACCCAGTAAATCAGTAGTATGCTGAGTTGCTTTGGGTGCCTTCTGTAAGTTATTTCAGGGTACAATGAGTTAGAATAGTAAAATAATTCAATATTTTTCATGTCTAAACATCAAAATAAATCTATAGCTGTACAGTATGGGGTGCTTTTAGTTGGGGGGCCCCAGGCCGTTGCCTAATTGTAAAGTCTGCTCTTGGTGTTTTTTTCCTGTGAACCAAAGTGTATTTCACCGGTGTTTCTGACCGTGAATAGCTGCAACTTGTGTATGTGAAGCAACTATGTCATGGCACGTGTATTGCTCAGGACCCAAAGAAGCACAGTGTGAGTGTGAAGTTGTTTGGATGAGCGGTTCTGGAGAAAGCTGCAAGCAGCGATACCACAGGCCAAGCTATCGGTACTAGTCAGAACAGGCACGTTTTCAACGGGCACTGCAATAGGGGATTACGACACTTCTCACATTCTCTCTCAGAGGCATACATGGTGTTGAAGTGACAAAGTGAAGAATGAATAAGAGAGAATTTAAGGTTTAAACCTGGCTTACTTTTACACTTGCACACATCTGGCCAATCACTGCATGAAGTGGGCGTGATTGTGTGTTTTGGAAAGTTGCAAAAATTGTTGGATGACTGAATCTGACATCAGAATGGGCATTCCAGACGCTGCTAGTGTTAAGTGTAGCAGGGAACGGAGGACCCAAAATGCAGAGAGCAGGCAGGCAGACAGTCTTGCTTGATTATTTAATAAATGAAAACAAATACAAAACCAAAGAAGTCCTGGAAATGGCAGGCAAAAAGGTAATAAAAAAAAACTAAGTCCAAGTCAAAAAGTAGAAAGCACCAGAACAAAAAGGCAAACCAGGAAGACTCTCCAACTAGAAATATAGACAGGAGAAAAACACACTAACCACAAACAAAAACAGTACAATGATCTGACACAGGACAAGGGGGACACAAAGACTAAATACAGAGGATAATGAGGAAACAAGAGGCAGGTGACACGAGGGCTGGGAAACAGGTGGAAAACATCAAGCAATCACAAGAGTGGGAAAAACCAAAAGACAGGAAGTAAAACACAACACAACAAGACAGAAAACCAGACCGACAGAATAAAACAGGAAACAGCCAAATACAAAAACAGACTACCAAAATAAGACAAAACACCAAAACCATAACAGCTAGACAATCACTTGAAATTTATTTTTACTAAGGCCTCCTACACAGCAAAACAGGTTGTCTTCACCTTCCAGAGATGTAAAATAAAATAAAAAATCTAATCAATCAAATCCAAAACCACCCAAATTTTTCTGATCTAACCCATTCTGACATACCTTTTTTATTGGTTTTGTGTTGCTATAATAACATCTCATTAATTCCACCACCAGTCATTATAGAATGGTATCATTTGGCTTTTAAATGTTCCCATGTCACCCCCATGTTTAAAGGTGGGTGTTGCAAAAATGGGTGCCTCCAAGTTGTAGCAATAAGATATAGATGTAGTTGTTCTGCTTCCTCTGATATCTTGAGAAAAAACAGACACACATCCATTCTGCTCAGTAAAATGTCCCACAACCTCGTGCCTACTGAGACTCACCATCACTCATTCATAGCCACGGCCATTTTCTATGTCAGGCTCCTTAAATGCAGGGAGCAGGATGAATGTTTATGGTAATATGTGTGTGTGTGTGTGTGTGTGTGTGTGTGTGTGTGTGTGTGTGTGTGTGTGTGTGTGCAGTCAGCAGGAGAGGTGGAAAACAGCAGTTGCCTCTGCAGAGATACACAGTGGGCTTGTTCCCTAAGAAAATAGATATTGTTAGCTAGCTGCTGCACACACACACACACACACACACACACACACACACACACACACACACACACACACACACACACACACACACACACACACACACACACACACACACACACACAAAATAGATATCATTAGCTGGGCTGTTTAGTATTCATACCCATCCACTCTACCTCTCTTGCACACTCACGTTGAGGTAGAAATTAGCCAGCAGCACCTGACACTCCATCATGATGCCACAGCGGGGGTGTGTGTGTGTGTGTGTGTGTGTGTGTGTCATATTAGGGGCTGGGAGGAATAAAAAGCCTCCAGCCATGCCATTAGCTACCTAACACACCCTCCGCTTCCTGGAGGGAGCGAAACGGAAAGACAGAGCGACAAAGAGAGAAAGAGAGAGAGGGGGGATGGACATTTGAAAGACCAGACAGTGGAGAGGAATAACAAATAACAAAAGACTTGCAGAACTTACAATGTCAAAAAGGATGGACATTTCAGACTTTACATATATATGACTTACAGTATAATATGTAGATTTTAGGGCATACTTGGCGAATGCACTAGGGCAAATGCATTTTTTTCTGGAAAGTCTCAGTTTATTTTCTATTTCCAAGGGCTATGATCAACGAACCAATCACAGCCACGAGTTGGCAACACTGGACGAATCTGTCAGAGCAAATGAAACATGAGCTAGCAGATTTGTGTCGTTCCCAGGTTAACAAACCCTGAAGATATTTCTGCAAAACCGTAAAAACCAAACACCACAAAGACTCTACAGCAGTCCTGTCCAAAGTCCGGCCCGGGGGCCAATCACGGCCCGTGGCCAGATTTCATACGGCCCGCAGCCTCGGTTTGTGAAGGACAAGAGCAAGAGTCATATGTTGTAAGCTTAAATGTTAACAAACTTTGCATTACTCATAATAAGTCATGTTTAAAATGAGCTAACGTTAGCTAACGAGCCAGCAGCCGGCCGTTCGGTCGCTCCGCTCCCACTTCTTTGCCGAGAGAACGGATGACAGTTCAGGAGATGCACAGTCCAGTTAGCCATCTCCCGGTACCGCAGTCTTCCCGGTGGGGAGTGAAGCAGAGGGACCATAGGCTCTGCTCGGTTCTGCTGCTGCTGGCTAGAGCAAACGCTGTTTGTTGTGGGTGTTATAACAAAGGTATCCAGTTTCCCTTGTTGAATGATGAATAGATGACTGCCGCCTGCTGGTATGGGGAGTTATTTCCTTGCACGCATGCACATGCGTGGTACTTGGCTGTCGGCTGTTGTCTGTGCTGTGTGTTCCAGTGCAAATTTTTTGCCCAGACAAAGGCAACGACGGCCGACAAGAGGCGACGTCACAGGTGGTCGGCGGCGGCGCAGGACTTGGTGTGTCAGGGCCTGAACACAGAAGAAACCCCATAAAAGAAGGAAAACAAAACGGCCATCCAATAGCTTAATTAAAAGTACACTAACAATCTTAAACTGGGAAAAACAGTGGTTGGTTTATTCAGCAGTGTCTTTGTGTAGAACGTCCCAAGCTAGAATAGTCCCTTTTCCCTATCTTGAGACATGCAGGTGACTGGAATCTTATTTATTGGCTGATATGCCTAAGCAATCACTCCAATTGTTTGTCCCTCACCAAACATGACATGGGGAATCAAATCAATCACCAAACACAGGCTGGCCTCACCTGCTCTCTCAGGTGTGTCTTAGTGCAGGAAGAAAAGGTCAGGTAAGCTCTACCCCACCTTTTATAGACGCTGCCCCTTGTCTGAGTCATTCCTGTTTCCTTCCCTCCCACATGAAGAACAAAGGGATTAACATGTTAGCATTGTCATTGTGCCATACAAACCACTACAGTTTTTTACATGTTTTACATTACTTTTAACCAAGACTGCTAAGGAAAACAAATCTTTCTAACAATTTGGCTCTTTATGGCAACGCTACAGAGCTGCTAGCATGGCTGCACATGGTTATTCTTATTAATAGTATCTTATAGTAATGCCAAATCTTCAAATGACCTCCTAGCTCACCATTAACTCAAGTACAACCACTTTGTGTATAAGATCACACTGATTCAAATAACTAACCCAGGAGGTTAAAATAAAGGCCACTACGTACTACTCTAATTGTGTTTATCACTTTACTTACTTTCCATTTGCACTTTCCATATTTCAACTTTCCATTTGCTAATGATCACACTATATAGAGTACGTATGTTTGTAGTTTTACTAGATACACTTGTCCCTTTCAGATGTTTTAGTTATCCTTCATTGTAGCTGTTGCTGGTGTGCACATGTTCAAATATATCTCTTTACTCAGTGCTCCAAACTGGCTTGGGTCTGCCCGGAGTGCAAATCATTTTCTGAGGAAATGTTTTAGAGAACAGTGTCTCACATGGAAGAAATACAAGAGCATCTGACAACAGTATGAGTCAGTGTGTGTAATCCCTACTTGATCTAGCATAAGTATATTTATGGTAAGGCTAAAGAAATTGGTAAGATTAAGAAAAAACACTAACTGTAGAGAAGAACGTTGACTTGTTTTCAGCTTCAGTTTGGACTCTAAAAGCCTCCCTGTCTGGCCTCTGCCTGATCCGACCTGATGCTGTCCATATGGGAACTATTGATCTGCATTGACGTCTGTGCCCAATCAATGATCTTCTCTTAAAAACTCCTCCAAGTGGAGAGGAGACATTGACATGTAGGTGGAGAACTAATGACATAACTGTATTAGTGGCAATATTGTAAATCAATCAATGTGTTCACTGAGAAATGGGACAAAAATCGACAGCCGGGCAAAGACCATGGACGCCTCCCAAAATGAATGGCATTAATGGATACGTAACAGCATTACATATTGCACAGAGAGAGAGAGAGAGAGAGAGAGGGTAAAACGGAACGAAACCCACAAGTAGGCACACAGGTGACGGCCTTTAATAAATGGCATAACATAAATGTATCGGTAACAGTGTTGGTCAAGTTACTTGGAAGTAGTAATTAGTTACTGATTACTGATTACTTCTCCAAGAAAGTAATCAGTTTACTGATTACTTATTTTCAAAAGTAATTAGTTACTTTACTAGTTACTTTACTAAGTTACTTTTCAAAAACATGATGGCACTAAGTCCTGTCGCTTTTAAGTCGATTTTCACCTGTTTAGCCCTCGGAGGTTCGCCCGGTGGAATTGGATGTAGCCCCAGCTGTCATGTCATTCGGGGGTTCAGGGTTTTTTCAGAGAGTTTTCACATTCCTGTGCCGGCTTGCTGGTGCTTGCTCAGATTTGAGGTGGAATTTTTCGCTGTAGATAAAAGTTTTCTTCCCACGCAGAGTATACTGCGGACGCTGAAGTTTTTTATCACCTTTAACCGATTCAAACTCAAAGTAATGTCGGCACTTCCATGCATTAAACACCGCATCATCCTGTTCTCTCCCGCGCTCCATGTTGTCTCTTGTTCAACACTACACATGTCGGTGTTTACACTGACGTCACTCACGAGACAGTCTCACAAAACAAAATCACGGTTAAGTAACGCAGTAACGCAGCCTGCTTACGGGGCAGTAACAGTAATCTAATTACTGCTTTTGCAATTGCAATCCCTTACTTTACTTGAAAAAAGTAATCGGATTACAGTAACGCGTAACTTCTAACTGCCCATCAGTGATCGGTAACTACTTTGAAAAACAGCAGAGGTGGGGAGAGAACCGATAACAAAAGAAGCGATAAATGTAAAGATACATTTTCTGACTAAAAGTACGTGGCCACAAGTATGATAGTTTACTTCAAACTGGTAAAAGACAACTGTTGCTACAAAGTTGGAAGAACACTATTGTCTAAAATACCATTGTATGGTGCAGCAGGATGTAAGTTCATTCACGAAAAACAGCCCAGACCAAAAGTACACTCGTTAATCGTTTAAAGTCTTTGACTAATGCTGGCAATTGGCAACCAAGGAGACGTGAAGAGAGAAAGACGGAAAAGGATATCAAAAGACCAACACCCTTAACAAAAAGCATCAATGTTAACTAGAGACAGATACAGTGTTATAGAAGGAAATGTGTGAAAAAAAGAAAGAAATTGAGAGATGGAGAGAAAAATCGACAGCTTGGCAGATTATTGATGTCTCGTCAGACAAATAGCATAACAGTATTGGTAACAATATTAGCATTTTACCCTCTTGTCATTGCTAATAGGGCTGGATTGATGCTGTGTGAGCAGAGATTGACCCACAAGCCCCATGGTCCAGTTCTCTTAATTACATTCTGAATCAGTATTTTACATTTACATTATATATTTGACTCATTTATTGTGGTGATCCAAAGCAGCTTACAGTGAGGGAAACAGGGTAAAGACCATGTGCTCACTTCAACAAAGGACAACGGACCACATTTGGATGAGCTTAAATCAAGTCAAGTCAATTTATATTTATTTATATAACCCAAAATCACTAATTTGCCACACAATCAGTACAGCATATGGCAGCCTCAATCCTCAGACCATGTTAACTGTTTTCTGATCTTACACCACCCGGGGTTACAGACTAGTAAGTAGGTAAGGAAGTAAGTAAAATGTCTTCATAAAATGCTTTTTTTTACAGATAAATCACAAAGTGCTTTACAATGACATAAATACATATTAAAAACACAGAACACAATTAAAATAACTAGGGCTGTCAATTGATTAAAAAATGTAATCAAATTAATTACAGACTCTGTGATTAATTAATCTAAATTAATCGCATACATCATTTTTGCTGTGAAAGTATTTTAAATATTTCAATTCAAATGAATCAATGAATAATCAGCATTAGTGACATTAAAGTTAAAAAAACTATTTTTATTATTATTTTCACTGTTCAAATAATGACCATATATATGTATAACAATCAACCAATATGACCTAATATGCTGAGGAAGTCATTTCAAAAGGGTATTTTACATTAACTACGAATGCACCACAAGGCGGTAGATTACCAGTTTCATTGAACGCACCATCTCCGTCTGTGTTTTTCCGACAAGGACAGAAACACAATCAAACTTTACACCATTTAGCGTTAGCTGTCAGCATTTTAACCGTGTTTAATCCAGCTACTAGCTAGCGAAGGCTAACGTTACCTGCTGTTGAGTGTGTTAACCATAGACAGTTAAAGAATCTAGCGTGATGTTTCTGTTGCGCATTCTCTCGTCTCCCACCTTCATTTTACAGTCGAATGGTGGCTAGAACGGCTCTGGGTGAAAGGTCAATATGGAATGGATTAATCTGCGTTATTTTTTTTAACGCGCTATTTTTTTTAACGCGCTATTTTTTTCTCAGATTAATTAATCGAAATTAACACGTTATTTTGACAGCCCTAAAAGTACCGTAATAATGCATAAAGTGCAGACAGGTCAACCAAATGCCTGTCTAAAAAGATAGATCTTTATCTGATTTTTAAGTTTCAACAGATATAGCAGGCTGTAAGTGCGGAGGCAGAGCATTCCAAAGTTTAGGAGGTCTTAAGCTGGGTGCGTGGGATATTTAAGATATTAGACCTAAAGGAGCGAGCTGAGGAATATGTGTGCTGTGTTTTGGAGGTGGTGATGAGCAGCACTGGTGCACCCCAAGGAGTCGTGCTAGTACCGTTCCTGTTCACACTTCACACCTGAGACTTTCACTTCAACTCAGGAACCTGCCAATCATCTGTGATGACTCCTCCATCATCGAATGCATTGACAAGAAGTACTGCGGCCTGATGAAGAGCTATATAGTATTGTGCCACAACCACTAGATGTTTAATACCAGTAAAACCAAGATGAATTAAATTTTAAAAGTTTAGCGTCAGCTTTTAAAAAAAAAACTTTAAATATTCCACATCTTTTATACATTAGTGGTGTTATTCAACTTTTTTTTAAATTAAATTCATGTCCATTCATACTTTTCCACCTATTCTCACTACTTCAGCTTCTTCTTATGGATTTAAGCTATACATCATATATACATACATTTAGCAATTTAGCTATTCAGCATTCCCACACATTTTCTGCAGGAAATGCATTTTCTAGTATTACATTTGATAATGTATATTACTGCTGAAGGAGGAATATGTATATACATATGCTTCCTAATAAACAGAATACGAACCATCTCTCAGCTCTTCATTTCATACTCTGGAATACTTGGCCTTAAGTGCTGTTCTGGCTGACACACCTGAGTGAACCTGGTGATAAAACCTGAACTAGTGTCTAGACTGAGCATCTACCTATTATTTTCATTACACTATCTGTCTCTACCATTTAATTTACCCTACTTTCCCCTCCCCCTGAAATTTATTATTTTAATTACACAATGTAAATTATTGAAAATAAAAAATGAAATTACACTCAGAGTTGTAGAGTAGAAAGTAGTAAGAAAGACAATCGCATCTCTCCTTTCCCTCCACCTCTGAATCATTCATCCATCTCTCGCTCTGCCTGTTTGTAGCTGAAGAAGATAAAACGGACGTGACGAGGATGAAAAAGAGACAATAAAAAAGATACACAGGGACACAGGGAGGGAGGAGAGCGCTGCAGGCAGACATGAGGCTTTTTGTTTCTCCTGCCTGGCGAGTTTATGACACACACACAGACACACACACACACACACACACACACACACACACACACACACACACACACACACACACACACACACACACACACACACACACACATACACACACAGACTCAGCATGCACTCAGAAGGGGAGAGTGTGTGTATGAGTGTGTGTAGAGTTGGCACAGCTGCAGCTCTGGGTGGGGGGGGGGTCTGACTGTACTGCCTAGGGGTAAAGACGCTGTGTGTGTGTGTGTGTGTGTGTGTGTGTGTGTGTGTTTATGCGTGTGTGTGTGTTTGTGCATGTGTGTGTGTGTGTATTTCTGCCTCTGTACACGTTTGAAATGCTGAACACAATATTGTGAGCATTGTACAGTACATCTCAGTGTGTGTGTGTGTGTGTGTGTATGAGGGTCTTGACCCCCATCAGTCTCACTCAGGACTCACTTAACAGAACCAGAGGGGGCCTCCATGTGTGTGTGTGTGTGTTTGCTGTGCTGAGTAAGCAACAACAGACATAAACACAAGCACACACACCTAACAACACACAGCTCTGAGTACTGCTGCTGCTGAAAAATGACCGTCGTTCAATTTCAGTTACAGTAAAGCCTCCCCTAAAATGTGTGTGTGTGTGTGTGTGTGTGTGTGTGTGGGGGGGGGGGGGGGGGGTCACGGGGGGACAACTACCAAGCAAGGCCCACGTCAATTTCCGACAATTTCCGGCAGTTTTCGGTGTTGCCTGCAAATTGCCGAGCGCAGTCATAAACCTGAAGTTCCACGGCAATCTACGTCGCATACTGACGAAAATCCCACTTTTCATGCAGTGTTTATCACTGTTAAATCACAAATCAAAATGTTCTTTATTATTAACCTTTCATTCCTTTGAAGACATTTGGCAGAGTAGCATTGTCTTTGTTTTACCAAGTTGGATTGCTTTTGTGAACTTCTACTATCTAGCCTACACTGTAAAAAAATTAATCGTAAAAAAACGGTAAAAAGTCTGGCAGCAAAGTTGCCAAACACTTCCCGTCAAATTACAGTAAAGAACCTTACATTATTTTACAGAAAAAATATTTTTTTAAATACAGATATTTCCTGTAAATATTTTCTGTATTTTTACAGTCTAAATATTGTAGACTACAATCTTGTTATAAAACATTTCTAGAATGTTAAAACAAATTATATATCTTTATCAAAACTAAGAAATATTGCAGAAATACCTTAAAAGTACACAATTGAACTGAAAACAGCTGTTTTAATACGGTTTTCTTTGGTAAATTCACAAGATTATCCAATCCATCCACAAGAACTCCACGTCAAAGTACAGATTTCTGAATGTAAAACACACAAAAATGATGTCAAATAACTTTCAGTTACCCTCCTTAAGGCGTTTATTTTATGATTATCCAATCTATTTACAGCAAATTCCTGTTAAATACTGTTTTTTTACTGTATAAAAAAAGAATATAATGGGATAATACCTTGCATAAACCTAATAATAATAGTCATTACTTTATATAAACAATATTTGAGAGTATTTACAAGCAACTCTCCAATATATCTACATACTTTTACCATTAATGTATGGTGTTTAATTTAAATAAACATTGTTTCATAGTAATTTAGAAGCAAATATCCAGTATATTTACATACCTTTACCATTATTACTTTATATAAACATTGTTTTTTAGTTATAAAAAAGCAACTATTCAATATATAAACATAGTATTACCATTATTGTATGGGTGTTCACTTTATACAAACATTATTCGACAGTAATCACAAGCAACTATCCAATATATCTACAGACTTTACCTCATTATTGTATGGGGGTTTACTTTATATAAACTGTTCTTTATAGTAATTAATAGCAACATATATACATACTTTTACCATTATTGTATGGTGTTTACTTTATATAAACATTGTTTCATAGTAATTTAGAAGCAACTCTCCAATATATCTACATACCTTTACTATTAATACATGAGGTTACTTTATATAAACATAGTTTTATAGTAATTTAAAAGCAACTATCTTGTATATCTACAGACTTTTCCTCATTGAAGTAAGGGGTTTACTTTATATACACATTATTTGACAGTAATAACAAGCAACTCTCCATTATATGTACATACATGTTTATTTTATATAAACTTTATTTGACAGTAATAACAAGCAACACCAATATATCTACAGACTTTGTGCAAGTGCATGGGACTTACTTCATAAACATAATTTGACAGTAATTAGGGCCCGAGCGCCGACAGCGGCGAAGGCCCTATTGGAATTGAAGGAATTATTATTATTAGGGCCCGAGCGCCGACAGCGGCGAAGGCACTATTGGAATTGAAGGAATTATTATTAGGGCCCGAGCGCCGACAGCGGCGAAGGCCCTATTGGAATTGAAGGAATTATTATTATTCTTCCGCGCAATGAATTGCCTTTTTGAGGGGCTTATCAAAAACTCACCAAATTTGGCGGTCGCGTCAAATCTGGTGAAAAATTACGTATTTTATGGGTTTCGAGAATAGGCGCACAAAAATGGCTCGCTAGCGCCCCCTACAAAGTAAAAAAAATTGAGCCCCTGCAATACGTTTAACGTAGACTCACGAAACTTGGTACACATATGTATCATGTCAAGACATACAGAAAGCGTCATTAGAGCCATACCCTAAACCCAACAGGAAGTCCGCCATTTTGAATTGAAAGTTCGAAATTAGTGTGATTTTGGCCATTTCCACATGTCGTACTTTAACGAACTCCTCCTAGAGATTTCATCCGATCAACTTCAAATTTGGTCTGTGCCATCTTAAGACATGACCAGACTTCAAAATAAAACAGGAAACTAAATACAAAACAGACTACCAAAATAAGACAAAAACCCCAAAACCATAACAGGAGCTTCTTAGGGGGGCCTGCCTCCCACTTTCAAAACCTCTGGTCTAACATATTGTATTGGAAGACAGCCTCCAACATTTTTAAAGTGGATTAACAGCCTTTTATGAAAGGCCTGTGAAATAACAGATCATTTCTCAAATAAGCATAATGTTGCAGATGTCCATACTGTTTGTCAGTAGGCATGACTTTCATAAGAGGGGACACTCTTTAAACGGGCAGCCTCACACAATCAAGATTTCTTTATTGTTACAGTAAATTGCAGGTATAGGACACTATGAAGCAACATCTGGCATTACACATATGGCTCTGTTGTGTCTGTTGTGGCGTATCAACGCAGGGTTGAATTAAACTGTATGAGGGTTGGAACTAGTGGAACAAGTTAGGTTAGGTGGTGTGTAAGTTAGGCAAGCAGGTATGTATTTGAGGTACTGGTGTGCATGAATATTGATTTTCCACCCCTTATAAAAGTAGCATAGCTTTGGCGTATTAACGTATTAATGTTACACCTAAATGGAACACATATTGCCCAGGCCATATGTGCATCAATGCCTGTGTAACCATTGCAAGTATATGGAAATTGCAGTGTAATTTCAGAGGCAGAGGTGATCAGATCACAGAGGTCTTGTATGGCGCTGGTGAGGCTTTTGAGGTACTGGACATGCATGAATATTCATTCTACTCCACATAAGAGGGAAGCTCATGCTCTGAGCTGTTTGCATGACATAGACAGGAACAAACATCAGAAGCCAGAGTGGACACAGTATAAGGCATCACAGCAGACATCAGCAAAGTAAGCGGTCAATGGAAAAAGATGTTGGGCCTCCACGGAAGTGAAATGAGGCAAGAACATCAGGTGCCCCCTAAAATATTAGGACGGTGAAGATGTAGGCTTACCCAGGCTGCAGGCTGCCTGGCTCTCTGTGTACTGTATCGCCATCCTGTAGGCCTATAGGGTTGTGGGCCTATGTGATGTGAACTGTGGCTGCACGATTCTTTTGTCAACTCATTCGCCAGACCAAAACATGATTATATAGTGATGAGCATATCACACACTTGGACTAAAACAGACATCATGTACATCCAAGGCTTGTAGTTTAGGTTGACTCTTGTCTCTTATGCATTCCCGTAACTGAAGCTATGGCTTTGTTTCCACAAATATTTAAGTGAAAGAATTGTTTATTTTTACAAAGACAGATCTGAATACAGCATCTTTGTCCACATAGGCCCCAGTGGTGATTTGGTGCAGTACACCTTTAGCTGGTTGTTTAAGCTTGTGTGCTGCCAAGTTGTTTTACTGTTTGTATTACCATAAATATGCTTACAAAATATTACAGTATTTTAGTTTCTAATAGACTTACATTTATCCAACTATACTTGAGAACAATGTTTGTGGGTTTGTGCTGTGGAGTGGTTGAGGCCATGCAGTGAGCGTTCATGTCAGCCTCATTCAATGCATTAAACGGGTATGGCTGGTCCTACCTGTCTCAGTACCTCTGTTAACCCCTTTAGTACACTTCCATTAAGAGATATTGGCCAGGATGATGTTTGACAGCGATTAAAACACTAACACACAGTATGTATGAGACCACATTGAATAAGCTAAAATGGACCACTATACATTATACCAATATTTACCCTCTGAAGAGTCTCTGATGCATATATTGGATAGTTAATTGTAAATACTGTCAAATGTTTTTACAAAGTAAACAAACAGTACATTAATGGGATAAGTCTGTAGATATATTGAATAGTTGTGTTTAATCACTATAAAGTACTGTTTATATAAAGTAAAACTGTTATATTAATGGTTAAAGTATGTAAGTATATTAGATAGTTGCTTTTTTGTACAGTAGAAAACCAGTATTAAACAGGAATTTACTGTAAATAGACTGGATAATCATATAAAATAAATGCCTAAAGCTTTTAAGATACTATTAATGGGCTGTAAAAAGAGGGTCATTTTACGTTCATTTGACATGATTTCTGTGTGTTTTACATCCAGAAATCTGTACTTTGACAGGGAGTTATTGTGGATGGATTGGATAATCTTGTGAATTTACCAAAGAAAACAGTATGAAAACAGCAGTTTTCATTCAAATTATGTACTTTTAAGGTATATTGCAATATTTGTCAGTGTTTGTACAGAATTATACATTTGTTTAACATTCTAAATATGTTTTATGATTACAATTCTTTTTAATTTTACAATAGTTGGACTGTGAAAATACAGAAAATGTACAGTAAATATCTGTATTTTAAAAAGAAGTTCTTTGTAGAATAATGTAAGGTTTTTGACTGTCATTTCACGGTAAGTGTTTGGCAACTTTTGCTGCCAGACGTTTTACCGTTTTTTCACGATTGTTTTTTAACGTTTCTTTACATTAATTTTAAGGTTTAACTGTAAAAAAAAAACAGAAAGATGCCTCAATTTTACACTCAGTAAAATTATGGTTATTTTATGTCTTTTTACATAAAATTCAATGTAATTTAACTTTCAAGCTCATTAAGCAATGGAATTATCCTGTTAAACAACTATTTTCTCATTATATCAATTTACAGACTACAACCTTTATTTAATGTGTTTTTTAAAATAAAAGTATTTTTCCGTATTTTTATGGCATTGACACTTAATGTAGACAAAATGGAAAAACCCCGTAAAATTTTACAGTAAATTCCAGTGAAATAACTTTTTTTTTTTTACAGTGTACTTTTAGTTCTCAACACAGTCTGTTTTTCTGTTATCTATCATTTGCACCTGCAGCTGCAGGGGGCGCCAGTGAAATGATAGATAACAGAAAAACGCTTCGCTTTTTTAAAGCTCGTGCCGCCCCAGGTGGCTTCCCGCTACTGAATGTGTAGGAATTTCTCCCATCTAGCGTTGGGATCGTATATTGCAATCTACTCTCTCGCACCATCCAGTTCCACAAAGTACGTATTACAGCTACGGTAGTCTTCACACTTCAAAAAGCCGGTCTCTTGCTCTTTTCAATATCCTTTTTCTTTGTCTGGGTGAAGAAGAAGAATTTGGATTTTGAATACGTGCATGAGGCGGAGTGGCAATCGGGAGAGTCAGGACCTTTCCCAGTGGGCCGGTAGTGTTTCGAGACCGCAAAAAGAATAGTTGGAATGGATGGTGGTGTTAAATATTCATGAAAAAAGACAAGTTTGTGAATGGCTAACACAGATTTTGATAATAAACAACTAAACACGTTACACACTGGACCTTTAAAGATGAATTTACAACTTGGATTGAGAAGCTTTGGACCGATACTGTGGGTTGACTCAGGTGCGGTCTTAACCTGGAATCATGTTTCTGCGAAGATATATGTGACCTTCTTCGCAAAGGTGAGAAAACTAAATTCCACTTCAAGTAGAGCTGGGCAATATATTGATAGTATATCGATATCGTGATATGAGACTAGATATTGTCTTCGATTTTGGATATCGTAATATCGTAATATAAGTGTTGTCTTTTCCTGGTTATAAAGGCTGCATTACAGTACAGTTATAGTTATCAGACTGTTGTAACTGTTCTATTATTTGCCTTTACCCACTTAGTCATTATATCCACATTACTGATGATTATTTATCAAAAATCTCATTGTGTAAATATTTTGTGAAAGCACCAATAGTCAACAATACAATATCGTTGCGGTATCGATATCGAGGTATTTGGTCAAAAATATGGCGATATCTGATTTTCTCCATGTCGCCCAGCCCTATCTTCAAGGCATTTCCTGCCGTGTCCATTTACGTTAAATCCAAATTCTTTCACATTTGTTTTATGGATGTAGTGGTTTGTTTACACTGATTACTTTATATGTTCTTTACATTGTGTTTTTCTAAATATGACACCTAATGGACATGTATGTTATAGCCCCAATCTGTGCAAGAGTACAGTAGTCTCGCATTGACAGCCCTATCTCCACAGCGCTGTGAAATAAGGTCTGGCTACACCACAGATGCATTGTGGGATAGGAGAAAAAAACGCTCTGGGTTGTTTGCATTTCTGTAAACCAATCCCAATTGTCTTGGGCGGCACTAAGCTGTGGACGCAGTGATGGTGGCTCTGCTAAATAGTCTCGGAAGGAACTTGTTTTGGTGGAACATTTGCAAAAAAAGCAAAAGAAAACGCCACATACAATATTAACTAACTAAGTGTTCACACAATACAGTTTCCATCTGTACGTTTTCTCGGCTCCGTTTTGAGTGGTTTAATAAACCGGTTGATGCGAGAACTTTACTCTTGTCCCTGACTCGTAGTGGAACCTTACAGCGAGCATGTGTATAGAACTGGGAATAAATGGATCCCCGAATCGGACGTTTTGTTGTTTGTGCGTCCGAAACAAGTTAACATGTTGACCCCTCACTGGCTTATTTAGATATATTAGTTTTGTTGAAAGTCACTACAGATATGACTACATTATTTTGATCTTGTGTGAAAGTTTGAATATTGTGTGAGAATGTGTGTGTGTGTGTGTCTCTGTGTCTGGTGGATTTGGCCTTCTGTAAATATGAGCTCCTGTCTGAGCACAATATGAGCTGCGGCGGTTCTTGTCTGCACTATGAAATAGAATCCTGTGGGCCGCTGTGTTAAATGACTTATGTCTCAGCAGGATTTGGAAAAACTTTTCCATTGTCCATGCTTTTATCGTCAGTAGACTTGACTACTGTAAGGCTGCATTCAGACTGCCTGTGTTGGCCGTCAGATGGTCCGGCAAAAACACAGGTCTTTCCATTCATTTTGAATGGGGGTAGTGTGTTTAGACTGCAGCTGATATCTAGTAGGGGGGCACTAAAAAAAAAATTTGAGACCAATTCAACTTTTGGAGAAACGCAACCCTGTCAGACTTGTCAGTGTGTTTTGAGCTATGGTTTCGAGGCGGTGAGAGAGTCCCGTACAGGAAACATCCCTGCCTTTATCGCTGCTACAAAAAAGTAGACACTGCAAGGGTAAAAAGTGAAAGTAATAGCTGAATGTTTTCTGCAACAACAAAGCACCCGCTATGTCTCTTTTCTTTCTCTCTCTCAAGTGAAATGAAGCTGCCTTCAAGTGCGGTCAGGAAACGTCCAAATCTATTAACAATCTGACGGAAAACAGTAACTGTGAAATATAAAGTCTACTTTATTTTATATATCTACTTTGTTGGGGGGTAAAAGAACACAACAAGACGTCACATCACGTTTTATTGACACTCCCCCCTGCCGCACCACCTTGCGGAAAATCGCGGATCACTTTTTTTGGTCTGAATGCTGGTGTCTTTACAGGTCTCCCTGAAAAATCAATCAGACAGCTGCACCGGATTCAAAACCTGCTGCTCGAGTCCTCACTAAGACCAAGAAAGTGGATGACATCACTCAGTTCTGAAGTCTTTACACTGGCTTCCTGTCTCTCAGAGAAGTGATTTTAAAATACTACTGCTGCTACATTACGAACCATCCCAGATCTCTCAGGTCGTCTGGGACAGGTCTGCTTTCTGTCCCCAGAGTCCGAACTAAACATTGAGAAGCAGCGTTCAGTTCTTATGCACCACATATCTGGAAACAAACTCCCAGAAAACTACAGTTCCGCTGCAACTCTCAGTTCTTTTAAAGTGCTCATATTATGCTTTTTGGCTTTTCCCCTTTCCTTTATTGTGTTATATATCTTTTCTGTGCACGTTATAGGTTTACAAAGTGAAAAAGCCCAAAGTCCCCCCCAAAGGGACTTACCATCTCCACCAGAAAACACTGTTCACCAACTGCTCCAAACAGCTCTGTTGTAGTCCAGCCTTTACTTCAGAGACAAACGTGGTCACTTTGGAACACACGTTATAATGCTCACCTAGCTGCTAGCATGGCACGCCCTCATACTCTGCTTCTGACTGGCTAGTAGTCCTTACCTAGGTACTGTCAGGGCACGCCCTCATACTCTGCTTCTGACTGGCTAGTAGTCCTTACCTAGGTACTGTCAGGGCACGCCCTCATACTCTGCTTCTGACTGGCTAGTAGTCCTTACCTAGGTACTGTCAGGACACGCCCTCATACTCTGCTTCTGACTGGCTAGTAGTCCTTACCTAGGTACTGTTAGGACACGCCCTCATACTCTGCTTCTGACTGGCTAGTAGTCCTTACCTAGGTACTGAGCATGTGCGACTCCCAACAAAGATGGAACAGAAGTGAGATGTCTCACTCTGTAGCTAAAACAGAGAGCTCAACACAGAGTGAAAAGAGGAGCTGCAGCAATGTGCAGTACAATAGAAATATGGTGTTTTTTGAAAATTAAACCATGTAAACCTATTCTGATATAACCTCTAAATACAATTATTAACCTGAAAATGAGCATAATATGAGCACTTTAAATTAAGGCTGAGAATGCTCCCCTTTTTTTAGACTGTAGACTATATTGTCCCCAAGGGGAAATTCTTATTCACCACACTGTCTGTACATTATCTTTAAAGAAAAAGAAGTACAAACATGACAGCATGGCATGCAGGGGAATAACACAGACAGATAACTCAGACAAAGTGGCACTGATGTGTTTTATCTGGGTGTTTTGGATTCAGGCACCAGGCTGCCATAACGAGCTCCCATGCACTTCAGGGACCTGTACCTGCATCCAAATGGTAGAATGGCAAAATGGCAGTTGAGTGGGTGGGTGTGTGTTGTCCTGTGCTATCTGCATGATGGCCTTGAAATTGAGCTCTGAGAGTGTGGGTGTGGGGAGACCGATTAATTTGGCAGCAATGTTGGTTACACACATGAGTTTGTGACAGAAAGTAATTGTTTATTTCTTGCACTGCACTGTAACTTTTATTCTTGTATTTCATACCTGTTCTCTCTCTTTTAGCTGTTATATTCTCTTTAACAACTGCTCTTTAAAGCTATAGTGAGTAGTTTCTGTCTCCCCCGTGTAAGTAATGACAACAAAACTGTCGGCGCGTCCACATGATACAAGCCTTCTGTGATCCTGCACCACCCCCACCCATCCTCCACACAGTTGCTAGTAGCCAAGGAGGACATGGAGGATTAAAAAAACATGATGGACTCTTCAGAAGAGGTAATTATCTTCACTTGAGTTTCTGCGCAGGAATCTTCTGAACATAGCCATACTGAGAAATACAGAGTACAGAGAGTTGTGTGAAGTTGATAGTCGTAATTAGCTTTGTAGCAACTCATTTGGCAACGGCTTGACTGTCACAGATGTTTATTAAGGTCAAAAAGTTCAGTGTCTTAATATACCGAAGTACAAATACTTTGTTACTGTACTTAAGTAGAATTTTCACTTATCTGTACTTTACTTTATTATTTAAATTTCTGGAAACATTCACTTTTACACTCCACTACTTTTCCTAAAAATAATGTGTACTTTTACTTAAACTTTTCACTTAAGCGTCTTTGTTATTCGTTACTTGCAAGAAAAATATTTTGTACGTTGGAGTGAAAGATTCTTTCCCACAACAAATGAGAATTCCATTTCTGTTTTTCTCTTTGTTGATGTCAGACTTTGAATTTGATGTTTAAGAAGGTATGGAAACCCTGAATATTATGCTTCACTACAAGGAAGCCACAATAAAGTTCACAATCTAAGTTTTTCTTTACTTTTACTTCTAAAAATGAAGTACATTTAATATCAAATAATTACTTTTACTCAAGTAATTTTTCTAAAAGGTGACTTTAACTTCTACCAAAGTCATTTTCTGGTAACATACTTGTACTTTTACTCAAGTACTGCTTTCAAGTACTTTATACAAGACTGAAAAAGTTACGCACTAAAGCTTTAATGTTTTATTTAAAGCATTTTGAATTGCCTTGTTGCTGAAATGTGCAATACAAATAAAACTGCCCTGCCTTCAAGACAGGTCCACCAGATTACCAAATAAAGCAGGAGCCACAAATTTACAATTGAAACCCTCTTGCTGTATTGAAGCCCATGTCCCCTGCTACTATTCTCACAACTACTGTTGCTACAACTACTAATACAAAACTACATTAAATGATGCAACTCCTGTACTACCACCACTGCTACTGCTTCTACTACTGTGACTGCTCCGGCCACTACAACTTACCACCGCTGCTCATGCTTGTGAAAAGTAAAGTTGGTGCAGCTCTGGGTTCAGTTTTTCAGATATTCTTCAGAATCAGACTGGTGAAAGGTGCATATATTCTTCTTCAGCCTGGACTCCAACAGCCTTCGCTGCTCACAGTACGTGTGGTAATGCGATATTTCTCATTAAAGCAGGCAAAATAAGTCAAACAGACAGCACTGAAACACACTGGAGGCTCTGTGTGTGTGTGTGTGTGTGTGTGTGTGTGTGTGTGTGTGTGTGTGTGTGTGTCTGTGTCTGTGTGTTGTGCTGTGCTGTGCTGTGCTGGATGAGTGGGTGTGTTCCAACAAGACAGGATATTTATTAATTTGGGAATAATTGATTATCGGCTTGAAACTTTTATTACTTGGCTTTCAGGAAGTGTGTGTGTGTGTGTGTGTCTGTGTGTGTGTGTGTGTGTGTGTGTGTGTGTGTGTGCATGCGTGCGTGTGTGTGTGTTTGTGTGTGCGTGTTTCTTGTTTTTATGAATTGCACCTATGAAAGCCATGATAATTGTAGTGCACAGAAATAACTTTTCTGTTTTCTTTCATATTTCAGTGACCTATGACCTCTTGTGATTGTTACTGGAATATTGGCGACCGATCTGTTCCTCGTGTCGACCTCAGTGGCAGTCAGTGAGAAATGATGAGAATGTAAAGTGTGAATTTCCATCCAGAGGCCATGTCTGAAGGAAAAGAAAACACAGCAACCCAATAAAGAATGTGAGAAAGAAACACTTCAGCACTCGGAAGAGTGAAATAACAGCTCTTCTAGTTTGAAAATATTTGTCATGCTTCATTTGGAGGATGGATGCTGTTTTCTAACGGCTTCACCTTCAGACAGTCCTACACATTTACAGCTGGGAGTCTACCCACTGCCATACACCCCTGCCTGTACTCAGAACTAGACATACAGCAAACACAGGCGACATGCTGTCTGGGAAAGTTAACATTCACCCAAAAGGGCCTTATAATGCAGTTCCTCTACAGAACTGACCCGAGTGAAGTAACTGTAAGCAGCATCTTCTCTTTAGACAGAGACATTTTTGCACTCGTTATTTGAAGTGTCTCATATTTAGATTAACTCCAGGTGTTATTGAATCCACTTCATTTTACATTCAACCAATTATATGAATCTGAATTTCCCTAAGATGGATAAATAAAGTATATGTTCTTATAGTTTTACTCTTGAACTGACATCACCACCTGTCCTTGCACTCCCCTTCAACACATGTAAGCAGGGTCCAAAATTAGCACCATTTACCAGCTAAATGCTGGTAAAATATGCAAGTGGCTGGTAGATTTGCTGAATCACCAGCCAAAATTAAGTACAATTTTAAAATTCACTAGTATTTGGCTGGACAAAAAGTTAATTTTGAACCCTGCATTCCAGCCCCTATTACTGCTACTTAGCTGAGTGGTAGGCTAAGTAAGAGATCATGATAATGTACTCACTGAGTCAAAAAGGCTGCCTGGCTCCTGATGGCAAGATGGCTAAAGGTTGAGGGTGGAGCATGGTAAACAAGTGACAAGTCTGTAAATTAAGCTAAAGCTGTATTTTCCACACAGTATGCGTTTGTGTTATTGTGGAATGTGGATAAATCAGAAAGCTATAGTACGATGTTTGCAAGTGCCTTAGCTTGCTAAAACATGACTAACTTTACCTTACTAACAGCTAACCTCTCTGGTAGACAAGGGTGCTAAAGTAATTGTTTGATATGCTAAAAATCACTACCAGCACTTGTGGAGTTACTTTCTGCGGGACTCTACGGTAGGATGGAAGTGGGCCCTAGTAGGATGTGAATGGCCAGTGTTCACATGAAAGATACACAAGTGGGCCAATCATGTGCTCTCTCTTCTCATATGGGTCGTTCAAAAAAAATAAAGAATTGTGCGTCCTATTCAGCCCACACAAAAAGACCGGCCCACCAGGAAATCTCCCGGTACTCCCGATGGTCAATCCATGCTTGGTTCAAGGTGATATGTAAGATATGGGTTGGATTCCTGGTTCAATAAGGAGAAAATGTGAAATGATAAGGCTGTGGAATAATATGTCAGATAACAGAACTAATAAAAAGGTGTTTCTCTGGGCCAAAGCACACAACTCTCCATGGACTAATGACACGCATGCTGTTTTTGAAGAAGTCCAATTGCAATATACTGTATATATATATATATATATATATATATATATATATATATATATATATATATATATACACTAACCTTCATCCTGGACCTTACATCTGCCTATTGCATATACTTTATATTCTTTGCAATTTTGCCCTTAACCCATTCAGCCTTTTTTTCTTATGCAACAGTTAAAGGGGAACTATGTCGTTTTTTTTTTTTAGCTTAATTTATCTTAACTGAACTGGTTTGGAGTCATTGGAATGGTTATATGACTTTTTTTTGGGTTGAATGGTGGTCGTCTCGCTCCCCCCTAGCGCCTGTGAGCGGAAAAAACACCACGTCGACCTCAGCGTCAGGAAGTATCGCATTATATCAGGTCTCACGATGTAATGAATTGCTAGCTAGCTATAAGAACGAGGTAGCAATGGAGTTTTTCACACTATCGTCATGGCTGAGCTGGCAAAAAAGAAGCAGAAAGCTAGGAAAGCATTGTTGGAGGAACAAAGAAAGAGGAAACTGACCGACTGACCGAGCAAGGAGTCAGACACGAGTAAACATTGGACCTGCGTTTTCACAATGGCGAGAACTGAGACAAACAGAAGCCTGCAAATCTGATGCTGACCTGGCGTTCTTGCTGTTGCACTTTTAAGTATCTTTGGGATAAACTCTGTTTAATCTTTGTATTTCTTGTTGTTGTGACCTGAGGATGTTTGCTATTGTCTGTAAAGGTTTTTATTATGATCGATGTCTGTTACGGGCTTAGTAGCTAGCTTACTAGCTGTCTAGCTCAGTGGACGTGGCTCCGTGCGGTCGCCAGCTTCTATGAAAACAACAGTGTTTGGAATAACGGCATTTAAAAGAATGGCGTTAGGTAATGACGTTATTTTTTCAATAACGGGGTAATCTAACTAATTACTTTTCCCGTCGTTACAACGCCGTTAACGTTACTAGACGTAAAATAAGGGGCGTTACTATGCATGGATTGAATAAACTGTAATAATTTGAATGCACCCCGGGCCGGGCTCACAGTTATTGAGGAGGCGGGTTAATAACGAGGTAAGTGATTATGATTGGCTAAGGCAGAGTCATGTTTCATGGTAGTAGCCAATCAGAGACAGTGTTACAAACACGCCAGCAGGCCAGCACACGCGCAGCGCGCGCCACACACACACAACAGCTAAACGGAGATTCAACGGAGCAACAGAGATGGCTAGTCAGGAGGAGCAAGAAAAATTTTCAAGGTGGAGGTTTGAACTAAACACACTTTTTGTTGTTTAAAGGTTTACTATTGTTGTGAACATTACAAAACACTTGGAAGTACAGGTTGCTTACTTGACCAGTTGTCTCAGGTTGAGAGAGTTTGATTTAATTTGCTAGAATTAAATGCACTTGATATTGTGTAACTGTTTACTTTTCTTACGAAGATAATTTGAAGTGCAGGATAAACCTCTGGCTGTCTATTGACGTGCAACAAATATTGAATGTTATGTACAAACACCGGTCTGTTCTACTCATTTTAGTTGTGAAAACTGCAACAACAAAAAAAATAATTCTTTTACATGTAAGCAACTTTTTTTTAACAGTAACGCAAATAGTTACTTTCCCTGGTAACAAGTTACTTTTATTATAGAGTAATTCAGTTACTAACTCAGTTACTTTTTGGAACAAGTAGTGAGTAACTATAACTAATTACTTTTTTAAAGTAACGTTCCCAACACTGGAAAACAAATGCACATGACCAGAGGGAGAGGATGGGAGGTGGGGGAGAGTCACCAAAGAGTTTTTGGACAGTGTTGCCAAACATCTATTCCGAAGCTGTAGGGGGAGCTCTATAGAGAAACCTGCGAGCAAAAAGCGGAAAAACAGCGAAGAAATGGCTAAAAAAGAAGCAGAAAGCTAGGAAAGCATCGTCGGAGAAACCGAGAAAGAGGAAACGGCAGACTGACCAATCGAGGAGTCAGACACGAGTAAACATATGAGCTGCCACATATCTATTCTGAAGCTGTAGGGGGGGCTCTAAAAAAAAGCGAGAAAACAGCGAAGAAATGGACAAAACTGCATAGCGCCCCTTTAATTTGTATATAAAGTATATTTGCTTTTGTTTGTTTTTTGTTTTCTGTATTTATTGTTTATTTTATATTAATGTTTAATATGTTTTAATATATTTGATTATATATGCACCTTTCACCAATCTGATTCTGATATTGTAATACTTTAAAGCTAAAAGCTTTAAAGCTGTAATTCTCTAAAGCATGGTCAAAAAGATAAGAAGGTTTTTTTTAATTTATGTTGCTATTCTGGTATCTGGTCCCTTGCTATAAATAATGGTGTCTTGGAAGCCTGTTTGGGCTGGGCAAAACTTTTTTGTGTGCATGACAATAATAAAATTATTCATTAATTTATTCAAATATGTGCCTCTTTATTGGCACCCGAAGAAACCTTATATATATAGGGGCATACCATTTGAAAGCAAACTGGTCAGGTGTACCTGAGAGAATGTTATTACTGTGAAATGATTACATTAATTTGCAATTAATCTGTACCTTCCCTCCTGCTTGTGATACATAATTGGCTGCTGTCAAATTGATTTAAAGTATATGTGTAATCAGGACATGAAGGGTTCATTTAGTGTGCACTTTTAACAAAAATAAAATATATTAAAGCTGCAAGCAGCGATGGACGGGCCCTCGCGCGGGGTTACTGCCGGATGCTGCTCCTTGCGACCGTGCATCTGCGCGGCACTCAGACATTGCAAATCATCGCCAATGAAAAGGGAACTCCCTGCCGAGTTCAACGATACCTCACACAAGACTCAATGTCGTACAGTTCATTATTTGTGAAAGGGGGCGTGGCCAAAGCCAAGGGGGCGGGTCAAACCATCACCAATGAAGAAGGAACTCTCTGTTGAGTTCAATGATACCTTACACAATAGTGTACCTTAAATGGGTCACCAGTTATGAAAGGGGGCGTGGCTTAAGCATAGGGGGCGGGCCCACCCATCACCAATGAAGAAGGAACTTTCTGCTGAGTTCAATGATACCTCACACAAGGGTGTACCTTAAACCAGGGCTCGACATAAGCCATGGCCCGATGGCCCGGGGCCAGTAAAAGAGTGTGTCGGGCAAGTTGATTGGCCAGTTACTGGCGCGCACGGACCAGTGACAGTGTCTCTCTGCTGCATCAGCAAACGTCATACTGAGTGGCGCGAAGCTTGTGAATGTTAACTAACATTTCACATTTTCACCTCACGTAATTTATAACGTTAGTTAAAATGTCAAAGAACTATGAAGCTAATGTGAGAAAGAGGGCATTCTTAGTGGAAAACACAGCAGCTACACCTGGGTGGAGAGAGGCGATCACGGCATGTAGGCCGACGGTTCGTTTGCCGGCAATTTCCAACAAAAGCTGACCAGCCAAACCAATAAAATGCCACGCAGCTTCAAACATAATTCATTTGGATACAAGCGTTGCATTTTAGAAGATAGACGGATTGTGAACAGCGATGTCCGCGCTGCGCACGCACACACTCTCACACACACACACACACTCACACACGGCAGAGCCGAGGTGTGCGCGTTACTTCACGCAGCACATAACTGACTGGAAACGATACCGAGGATTATTTAGCCTACTGCCTCTGGCACAGATGAACTAACGCTACAGTCGTTACTGTAAGTAGCCTACAATAAAACCTCCATGATTAAAAAGTCAATACTTATCAATATACCCACCTACCTGTTCTACAGGCATCAACATGTTTCAGTCTGCTCTGTTCACTCGCTGTGCAAACACAGCTCTACTCTGCTATTAGCGACTCTTTACAAACAAGCTAAAATGAAAAATGTCAGTTTGTAGTCTAACTGTTTATCTTGAACTTTGGACAAACTCTTGTAAACTTAGCTGCTGTCTTAACGAACCGTCCTCTCCGCTGGAGCAGTAACCTGTGGATGTATTATAAGACCAAAACATGTGGCTACTTAATATGCACGTGAATTACGTGATCGTTACGTCCGCGTTCTTCATTCATGATGATGTTGCCGGTTGTATTCTTTTGCAACAGCATTGTCTTATTTCAAATGAGGCATACATGATGAATGCTAGCCTGCTTATCAGTCCATTCATCATTAAAGCTGCTGTTTTCACTTCAGGCTCTCTGACTGTGACATGTTTACCTGACAACAGGCCTTTCTTTCTGCAAGCATTTCCCACCAATCAGGACACTGCATACTACAACAACGTTTCAGTAATCAAAGACTTTAACCATCACTCAGTGAACTGCCCCCTAATCTGGGAACTTTTTCTACTTAAGTAGCCTATCTAGTTATCGTTATGGATTGTCCATGTTTTTTTAGGAGTCTTCTTACACTAATACATGTAAAAAAATATATAGCATTAATTTAGTAAGAAAGTGAAATATCAAACAAGAATATGCTTATTAGGTATAAATACATTTTATTTTCTTTATTTGAAAGTCCGGCCGGAGTGTCAACTTAAAAAAATTCTGGCCCTTGGAAAAATGTAGTTGATGACCCCTGGTCTAGCTTTACTGCTAATGGCACAACATACAGTGACAGTGGCTAGCTGGGTTATAACCATTTTCTGAAGCTTCATGGTAGGTGCGGCGTATATTTTCCTGCTTTTTTGTCCTTTGCCAATCACACCAATGATATTTCTTTCAGGGCCAGTAAAAATTTAGAAGGGGCCAGCAAAACTCTGATCTACTGGCCCCGGGGGCCAGCGGGGATTTTTTATGTTGAGCCCTGCTTAAACAGTTCAAATATTATGAAAGGGGGCGTGGCCTGAATACGTGGGCGTCGTTAAAGTATATGGGGCGGCTCAGTATCACATGTAGACCACACATTATAAGTTTCATGAAAATCGGATGATGTTTGTCATATAAGGCAGATTTCATGTCGCCAGCGGGGGGCGCTATGACAAAATGTCAATTTTGGCCTGTAGGTGTCCTCAGGCCTAGACCCTTGTCAAACCTGCGAAGTTTTGGGCGGACATGACAATGTACACTAAAGTTACAACAACTTCTATGTTCATCGAAGAATGGTCAAAATGGCCGCCACGCCACGCCCACACCGTTACACGAAAAGTTTTTCTTTTCACAACTTTTCATCTTTAAGGTGTTGAGATGGTACAGACCAAATTTGAAGTCAATCTGATGAAATCTCTAGGAGGAGTTCGTTAAAGTATAGCACCTTGACTTTTAGGCCTACTTCCTGTTGCCACTAGGGGGCGCTATGACTTTGAGTAAATATCGGCCCTTATATGTCCTCAGGGTTCGACTCTTGAGTTACACCCACTTCTTGTTTCGATGGCGAAACGCACAAAATGGTCGCCCCGCCACGGCCATGCCCTATGATCAAAAGTTTTTCTTTTAACAACTTTTCATCTTTAACGTCTTAAGATGGCACAGACCAAATTTGAAGTGGATCAGATGAAATCTCTAGGAGGAGTTTGTTAAAGTACAACATATGGAAATGGCCAAAATCGCACTAATTTCGAACATTCAATTCAAAATGGCGGACTTCCTGTTGGGTTTAGGGTATGGCTCCAATGACATTTTCTGTACGTCTTGACATGCTACATATGTTTACCAAGTTTCGTGAGTCTACGTTAAACGTACTGCAGGGGCTCAATTTTTTTAACTTTGTAGGGGGCGCTAGCGAGCCATTTTTGTGCGCCTATTCTCGAACCCCTTAAAATACGTAATTCTTCACCAGACTTGACGCGACTGCCAAATTTGGTGAGTTTTTGAATATGATAAGCCCCTCAAAAAGGCAATTCATTGCGTGGAGGAATAATAATAATAATTCCTTCAGTTCCAATAGGGCCTTCGCCGCTGTCTGCGCTCGGGCCCTAATTATCTATAATCTTTTGGCTTAGAGAGGATTTCACACTATTCCAAATCAGTAGGTACAATGAAGCCATGAGCCCTTGGTGTTAAAGTCTTTTATGATTTTGTTGCATCAAGTACAAAGTCAAGAGAATCCTGACCCGAGTCCAAGTGACTTGAGCTTGACCTCTGTTCTGAGTGTCTTGGTGGCAAAGGTCTTGTTTTTGGGAGCCAGTTTACTTCATTGACAGGTGTCTCCCCCTACCATGATCCATGTAATGGTGTGCCCAGGTTCAGTACCCTGGAGAGTTCCGAGGATATTTGTCTCTCCAATCGGTGCAGTCGGAAGACTTGTTGGCTTTGTGTTGGCCTCAGTATCGGCCGATATTCCAGTATTGGAAGGAAAAAATGGTATTACAACATCTCTAATAAGAAGCAATAAAAAATGAAAGCATAGAACTGCAACAGTCAATAACATAAATAAAGTATAGAATAATTACAATAAAAGTATGAAAAACATACTATAATAATACTATAACTAAATATGTAAAAAATAAATAAATAATATAAAAGTTTTAGAGTTGGAAAGCTGTACAGTTTTGTGCAGGATGACTTTTTGCATCCACACCGTCTTCACTCAGTGGTTGGTCAGCAGGGCCGCCTTAACCTAATGTTAGGCCCCGGGGCTGAGAGGTTTTGTAGGCCCCCCATCCCCTCGATTTACAGAGTTAAAAAAGTGTAATATCTAGGTAATCTACATTACAAAATGCATTAGTTTCTTTCGAGGCATACAACAGTGAGTTCTCCCTCTTTGAACCAGACATCACCATAATATTGTTATTAACATATCACTGAGTCCACCTGAGCATAAACACAAGATACTTTATGTAACAACCACACACAGCAACTTATGGTGATGATAAAACCAAAATGTGTGAAAGTATGATTTCAAACGATATTATGAAAAACATCACCAACCATCACCTGTCTGCAAAACATTGATAATAACTGATAACAGCATTAGCAAAGAACAGCAACAGATCAAAGAGCCTCTTCTCTGGCCTCAGCAAGCCCTGTGAACCAATCACATGCACCTGCTGGCAGGAGCTGGATTTTATATTTTTTATTTTTTAAATGATTACTAATTCGCTGTGTGGCATTATTTATATTTTTGTATATCAAATAATGAGGCAAATAACAAAAAATGGTTATGGATAGGTTCTAAAATATAGCCTACTAAAAATTAACTGTTATAGCTGATAGAGGTGAGCAGCAGCCGAGAGGGCATGAGGATAAAATATACAATGACTGAGGAAGCCGAGAGTACTTGTACTTTTTAGAGGAAAAGTACACTTCTAAGCAATTCTAAGAACTACTCTCCCCCAAAATCCTTTTTTCCATTTGCATTCACACTGGCCTAGGAGGGGTAAGGGGAGTGATGCAAGCACGGCAACGGTCTTTATAGCATTAAAATCAGAAAAGAAATACGCCAAAAAAAATGCCTATGTCATAATTTAAACAAGTCTACCGAAGGTATCTCTCTCTCTCTCTCTCTCTCTCTCTCTCTCTCTCTTTCTGCCTGTGGCCGTGCGTGTGTGTGTGTGTGTGTGTGTGTGTGTGTGTGTGTGTGTGTGTGTGTGTGTGTGTGTGTGACGGCGCACCAGGCGCTTGTGGAGTTTAACGCCAAAAAGGCAGTTAACCACACGTTCCCGTTAATCTTATGATGGACAAGTGTTGTGATATTTAAACAAACAATCCGTCAACGGTGAAATAAAAGCCTCTTATTTACGAGATCGGTCTGACAGACCAGCAACTTACATCGTGGTGTCTCAGGATGACAGGCCGACTGGCGAGCAAGCGATCCTGGCCGCCACCAGCTGGCTGTCCGTCACTTTTTGGAGCTTCTCAACTCCGAAAACTTTGAAGCAAATTGTCAATTTGGCAACGATTTTTGGAAGACTGCCTATATTCGAAATCTAAACAGTTCATTTCTCGCGTAAAACGTCAGAAGTGACTTTAATGATGAATAAGATGGTGAAAAATTGTTACAAATATCTCGCTGCTGCTCTCTCAAACGCAAACCAGTACAGAAGACATCACTCAGTCATAGAGGGACACACCCCAAAACTAACTATAGACATGCTGATAGGTAAGCTCACGGGCCAGAGGCGATGGGGCCATGTGGGTCACTCCTAATTTGGATCAATCAGCAGCCATGTAACCTGCGACTAGAGTGATTGACAGAAAACCTGACAAGTTAGAAAACAATATGACCTTTTCATCTCATCACTAACGTGAATATGGGAGGCCCCTGAACTTGGGAGGCCCCTGGGCTTCAGCCCAGGTAAGCCCGTGCATTAAAGCGGCCTTGCTGGTCAGCTGTGTGGTTAGAGCTTCCCTCTCTAGCTCTCTTTTTTGTTCGTTACACAACTACTTCTCGTGTCACTGTCACTTCTCAAATACACTCAAATAGCTGTGCTTTGTGGGTATTTTACAGTGGACTGTATATTGAATGAAATTAACAGCTACTGTTATAGGGAACTGTTTGGAACACAGCTCTTATATAAACTAGTTTTTTTTTTCCATTTCTCATTTGTCAGTGTGGTGTTGCTGGACATTTGTCTCCCACTTGAGCACATAACAGACCTGAATGAGCTATTCACAGCTAAAACAAAGTGAATAAATTGTGGTGCAACAACTCCACAGAGACCTGTGATCCCAAAAAAGGAAAATTATAAACCGTTGTAAACATCTGTATTGGCTTTAATGAGGTTTATGAAATTGGTTATAAGGAATTTGAAATCATGGTCATTGTTCCAAAGTCACAGTTTCATTGACATCGTCCTTGTATTATTTCCTGTACATTCATTCCTTGTAGTGGTATTATAGAATGGGGACTTGGAGCACACATTATGCTTCTGACTTTCTTTGTTTAGTTTATAGAAATGTACGTAAATAGAATTTGATCTCTCGGAACACGAGAAGAGTTTGCATACAGTTTCCCTGATGATAGGACGGAAACAGCTGCTGATGTTAATTAGTTTTTTCGGACCAGGACACTTGGACACCCCCTCATCGCCCCCCTGCCTACAAATCACATTCACTGAACAACAACGACTCAATTTGTGTGTGTGTGTGTGTGTGTGTGGGAGAGAGAGAGAGAGAGAGAGAGAGCAGGGGAGGGGTTAGGAAGACCGGCAGCATGGCGCCACCACTACAACATCCCACCCGATCAACGAGGCCCCTCTGCATGTGTTCCTGCTCCCTAACTCAATAAGGACAGCGCATTGTGTGTGTGTGTGTTTGTGTGTGTGTGTGTGTGTGTTTTTTTACAAGGCTATAACATTACATAGAATTAAATAAACTATTGCTATTTTACTTTATGTAATGTTGAGTTCACATCTGATTGGATTTGGGAAAACTATAACTTCATATAGCATATTTAACTGTAAACTGTGGCTGTTAGTCCATCATCAGTGAGCTGTGATACTGGTTCCCTATAAAGCTGCTGCTTTTATTTATCACTCTGAACAAAGCGGATCACATGCAATTCTAATATCTATGTTTTACTCTAATAGACTCTGCTAATGTGGGTAGGAACTGTTAATGTTAATATTAGAATTGATTATTATTTGTGAGTTGGACCAACAGCAAAAAAAAAAACTTCACTTAACCCTCGTTTTGTCCTCCCAGGTCAAAACTGAAAATCAACACTTTTTTCAAGTTTTGTCATTTTTCGATGCTTTTTTCAACATTTTTGACAGATTTTTTTTAAATGTTGTTGTCGCTTTTTAAAACATTGTTAGTGCCTTGTTTGACGCTTTTTTCAAAGCTTTATTCTGCTGTTTTCAATGCCTTTAGTCACTTTTTTCAATGGTTTTGGCGCTTTTGTCACTTTTAGTCAACATTCTTTGACATTTTTTTTAAACATTTTAACTGCGAAGAGCTCTGTGTTGAACCATGCATTGGTTTTTGGGGGAATTTGGTTGAAAGAAACCCACATTTCTGATATATAAAACTTTGAAAAGGGGTCAGACTTGACCCGAGGACAACAGGAGGGTTAAGGTCCACTTACGAGTTTTTACAGATCTTTCAACTGCATCTTAATACTAGATGTCTGGGGGGAAAACTCCTACATGATTATTTTTTTTCAAACTACATTTGTAAAATCTAGAGTAAACTTTTATGCTCACATAGTTCATTAACAGAATTAATTAATGTGAAAAACATAAGCAGACTTAGTTCCCTTAGTTTTTGGGACATAAAGAATGATCTACATACAGTATGACTTAATTGCCTAATTTCCTTAAAAAGCAATAATTATAGCACATATTTAATACAATATTAATTTGTTGAAAATGTGAAATCCACTGTGTTCTACTATAGTTAATGAACTGTTCACTGTTTGTATAACGGTAAATCACTTTGGATATTTTGATTCCCTATTCATAAAATCACTATTAATGTATTTCCACGTCCAGTAATTACCTCTCTGCTATATAACTATTTGCTTTGTATTTTAAATTTTTATAATTAGTAATTAAGATTCATTCATAATGAGTGTTATTGATATCAGTGTTCCGATTAATTCTCTATTTATCTGTTAGGATATCTCTTTCATTTCTCAAGTATTTTTTTTGTCTTTGGTA